>JAWLRI010000041.1:1526374-1536605 GCA_034781795.1 Crypturellus tataupa
GTCCTTCGCCATGCTGCGCCCCGCGCCCGGCCGTGGCACCCCGTGGCCCGGGGCGCGCGGCCAACGCAAACGCCGGGGTACATGAGCTACAAGTAAACACAGCTTGAGTCTCACGTGTCAAATGTGCTCAACAAACTGCTGGCGGATGATGCGCAGGCCAAGAAACCAGACGTAAAAAGTGGATGATGAATCAGTCGCGGTGATGAATAAATTAGGGACTGCGGCGCTTGGCCCGTGGGCTGCTCGGGAAGGACGAGGAGGAAAAGCCATGGGTTGTGATTCCTCGCTGAGCTGCTCGCTCACGGCTCCTGTTCCCAGCAGTGCCATCCCCGCGCTCCCAAGGCTGCACGTTTGGTCTTCCAAAATGCAAATTTTGCATTTTGCATCGTGAATGCAAAAAAGGAGAAGTTTGTGCTAAATGGGCAGTGAACCCTATGGCAGGACCCAGCGCTACTGTGACCTGGCAGCATCACTGCCCCCAGCAGCAGCAGCCGCTTTCCTCCCTCCTGCCCATCCCGTTCATCCCAGGGCGACACCGGACACTCCGCTCCTTTCCCAGCTGGGGCGATGCTTCCAAACCCCGTGGCTCTAATTGGCCAGAGCTGCCCGCGGCAGCTGCAAAGAAAAAGTTCCCATCTCCCCAACTCAAACAGGAAGATTCATTAGCCGTAAAAATATACAGAGCCCCAGCCCTTGAAAACCTGCGATTTATTTTCCTCGAGGCGGCCAAGCTTTATAGAACGGGAGGCGAAGGCGGGGAGCGGCGAGGAGGACGGGGCCGGGCGCAGGAGCGGGCACGGGCAGCCCCGCGCGGGACACGGGCCCGGCGCGAGGAGCGTGATTGATGAGCGCGCGGGCGAGCAATCAGCGCCCCGCCAGCAAACCCGGAGCCGCGCGTATTTACACAGGCCCCGGCGTGATTATTATTGTAAGGGAGATCTCTCTAATCAAAACTGCACAATTACACGCAGGCCGTTCTGATTAATATTACGTGATAACAGCAACGGGGCACATCTGGCAAGGGAGCCGCGATTTGTGCGCTCCGAGCGTCTGGTTGTTCGCTTGACGCAGGAATAATAAATGCTTCCTCCTCCTCCTCCTCCTCCTCCTGCGTGGCCGAGGCCCAGCTCTGGGGTCGGGATGGCCGGGATGCAGCGTGCAGGGGGATGCAGCGAGCGATCCCGCTTTTCCCCAGGAGCGGAGCAGGTTGCAGGCGCCGGCAGCACCTGCAAGGCCGGGAGCTGGCAGCTCTCGCTGGGGATGAAGGCGCCACCAGCCCCGGTGTTGGGATGCACCAGGGTGCTGCTGCAGCGCTCGCTTGCACCCGCGCATGCAGCCGGCTGGGGCCGTTCCCTCGCTGGGCCCGCCGGTGCTAATGTGATTTCTTTGGAAGCCGGCATGGAAACACTCTAACCTCATATTATAAAGAATAACAAATATGCGCGGCGCGGCGAGGCGAGCGAGCCCCGTGCGGGGCTGCGGGTGCCCCGCGTCGCTCTCCGCAGCGGAGACGCTCACTCCAGTTGCAGCCGTCGGTTACGCAGCGGTTCGGCGAGGAGCCCCGGGGCCGCACGGCGACGGCGGTGATGCTGGTGACTCCCGGTTGAGCATGGGGAGCCCCGTCCATGCAGCTCCACCAAACTGCAGCGTTAGGAGGCTCCAAGCAGCCCAGGTAGCGCGAGGCGGCCGCGCTCGGGGAGGGCACGGGGCTAAGCGTCTCCAAAAGGGATCTCAGGCTGGAAAGGGGGGTCTCTGTCTTTGCTGCAGTGCAAAGGAGGGTCCTGTGGTGTCAGCGCTCTGTGGAGTTATTGCAAAACGCACATACAGAATAGCTGGTGCTGAGGCACGCGTGGCCGCGCCGCGCACCTCTCGGGCCAGCCCTGGGCCTGCCCGTGCCACTGGGCCACCGAGGAAGATGCTCCCGTTCTGCCCCTCCAAGGAGCACGTGGGCAGCGAATCCTGATTTTTCCACTCGGAGGATTGAACTGGCCTCTTACTTTTCCACACGGAAGGCAGAACTGGAAATGCCTGGATGGGAGGCAAGATCTGCTGCAACGCGAAACACCATGGGATTCCCAACCCTGCTTCTGCTTCCGATGGCCAGTGCTGAGTCTGCTCCGAGCCACCAGCCTCGTGGTGTCCTCTCCTGTGGGAACCTCTCTGCCCTCCTTCGTGCCCGACTATCCAGGACTAACCTGGATGCTGCTGGACTTGGACCCCGCTGCACGGATGGGCTCAATGGGTCTGTCCTGTCGCTGGTGTCTGCGTCGCTGCCGACCTCGGTCCTGTTCTGAGCTGGCTCATCTGGAGCTACAGTCAGAAGGTTTTGCATTATTGGAGATGGATGAGGCGGGATTCATGGAGGTGGTTGCTGGGCTGGTGCTATATACCTCGATTGAGCCTGATTTTATGCAGAAACGCAGCTCCTGGGTCACCGTGCCTCTCCCCAAAGGGCACTCTGCAGATACGCACCGTCCCCAAGGCCACGGGGCAGAACTGCATCTGCCCTGGGGCCACCTCACAGCTTCGGTGCCAGGAGGACATCCCAGCTCCTTCCGGAGCCGGGCAGGGTGCAGGGGCAGCGTTTGAAGCCAAACAGAGGGTTTCCATAAGCAAAATCCACCTGCCCGGGGGTGGCTGCGCTCTGCAACCCCGGCTGCTGCGTCCTCAGTGAAGGGTCCTATGGGCCAGGGCCACGTTGCCCAGGTGGCCGGGGAGCCACCGCTGGGGACAGCGGTGGGGTTGGTGGGGACAGACCGTGTTGCTCTCCAAAAGGAAGCCAAGGAGGCTCCTTTCTGGGCAGCCCCGCGAGCAGGAGCCGGGCATGGAGAGGGTTCTGGGAAGCGGATGCGCTCCCAGTGCCAGTGACTCGGCCGCACAGCGTGTGCAGGCGCCCGTCCCGCTCCATGCAGGAGCCTCCGGCAGCTGCGCCCGAGCGACAGCAAATCCCGGGATGGGCCCAAGGACCGCTCCGGGCTCTGACACAGACCATCTGTCCCCGGCCTTGGAATTCTGCCGGAGCCTCCCGCCTGCCTCCGCCCGTGACCTCCGGGGGTTTTGCCTGTCCGGTGGGTGCCAGGAGCTGCCGCTTGGGGACACGGATGCCGCGGGGCTCCGGGAGCTCCCACCTGTCTGCGCGGCGGGTGACGCGGGACCAGCGATGGCTCCTTCATCCCTCCCTGGCGCCATCGAGGGACACGCGGTTACCCTCTTGCTGCTCCGTCCCCCTTCTCCTTCCTTATTGCTCCGGGAGGAGGAGGATGGAAGAAGGGAGCAGCCTCGGCGTGGATCTCCAGGTCTCGGGAAGGTTTGGAGGGCACCCTGCAATGGGGTTTATCCAAAACGGCCGGGATGAGGCTTCGGGACAAGCTGGTGCTCAGCTGAAGCTGCTTTCTCATTTTCAAAATCCTCAGGTTTCCTTAAAAAAAAAAAAAAAAAAAAAAAGACTTCCCAATCCACACAGAAGCCCCTTCCCCAGCGCATCCCAGGATGCTTCCCATGGGGGCTCCCAAGGGATAATGCTCCTTCCTCCTTCCTGGGAGGCCTGCAGGGAGCCAAGCCAGGTGCGAGGAGGCTGGAGCCGCGGGATCCCGGCCCCGGATCCGGTGGATCTAAAGCTGTGCAGGACTCAAGACCTCGGGGCTGCACGGCCCCAGGCTGGAGCAACTGGGAATTGGGAAGATCCACAGCGCCGAGACCAAAGCTATAAAGGGGGCCGAGGAAACCCATAAGGAGGTGTAAATTGGAACAACATGGGCTGTGCCGTGTCCTGATTTGGCTTTCGGGAATTAAGAGCTAATCTTTCCCCGGAGCCGGGGGTGGCTGGAGCGGCGCGTGGGGCAGAGCAGGGCCCCGGCAGCCCCGACCACGGCAGCGAGGACGACGGGGCCGCGGCTCCGCGCGGCGCTTTGTGCACCGGGGCTGTCTGCGGTCACCAAAGCGCGAGTGGGAAGCGCGAGCTCCTCCGTGCGCATTTGTCTGCTTTAATGGAGGCCCCCGGCGCGCGCCGGAGCGAGAGGAAAGGGCTGCAAATTGGTGGCAGTCGGCTGGAAGGCGGGGACGGCAGGTTGCAAACTGGAGGCAGCCACCAGCTTCACGCGACAGGGATGCAATTCCAGCATGGAAAGGCAGGAGAGCCGGGACCCCCGCGTGCATCTGCTACCGGTGTCCAGTATTTAATGTTTTATTTGTGCGGGGCTCCCGTCAGTGCTTGTCCGCGAGGCCCCCGCCCGCGGCCTCCTCTGCCATCGCCTTCACGTTATCTGGGTCAGAGAGGAGTGAGTGCAATAAAAAAAAGAAGCAAAAAGCGAGTGAGAAGGCAAAGGCAGCGCCGCGCTGCTCATGCGGACAATATCCACCGCTCGCGGTGGAAAACACGTCCGTCCCCGTGTGCTTTTAGTGCCAGCCTCCCCGGCCCCGTGTGCGGGGCGGCCTGCGGCCTTGGGGACGAGGAGGAGGAGGAGGAGGAGGAGAACAGGGAATGAGGAGGAAGAGGACAGGGAATGAGGAGGAGGAGGAAGAGAAGGAGGAGAAGGAGAAGTACAGGGATGAGGAGGAGCAGGAGCAGGAGGAGGAGGGTTGTGTGCAGCAGGATTAGCTCCACTGCCCATGAACTGCTGGACCGGGAGCGCTCAGGAAGAATCCGGGTGCTGCCGGCCCCAGCAATAACCTCATTGTGAAACTTGCCCTTCTCAAAGCCCGCAGAGGGGAACCTGCTAATTTGACTCCCCCAAAACATTAACAAGTGGGAAAGCGGCCCCAGAAGCGACCTCTCTCCTGCGCTGCCGGGCCCCTGGCAGCCTGGAGGAAATGCCAGGAGAGGAGCTGCCCGCGGGGCACCGGGATTAAAACTTCCAAATTGGAGCGTGCGGAGGGGCAGCGGGGCCAGCGGCGCTGATTGGAGCCAGGCAGGCCGGGTCCCCCCCTTCCTCCCCCGCTAATTCCCCTCGGTTAAGATTCTTTAATGACCTTAATCACCACTTCATTTAGAGCAGTCACTTTCCCCGCTGCGGCCCTCCCCCAGCATGGGAATAACATCTGCTACCCAACATTGCCCCTATAAACTGCTCCTATTTCACATCACAAAAAATATACAGGGCATTAAACTAGGTATGTTTTATAGGGGACCTGTCAAGCAGCTTAAATGCAGGCTCTGACCTACTTAAAAGTTGTCCTAATCGGGGGAGGCGTGCGTGTGCGCCGAGTTCACATCCCCGCTTCCCCGCGCCGCCCGCGTGCTAAGGAATGAACATGGAAATTGTTTGCAGGAAGAGAGAGCCGCGTCGTGATGGGAAGGGCGGATGGTGGGAGTGTGCGGGTGATGCACACGTGTGCTTGCGGGTGCTTGCACGCACGGGCGCGGGTGTGCTTGCAAACACAGGTGTGCGTGCAGGTGTGCTTGCACATGCAGGTGTGTGTGTTTGCACATGCATGTGTGTGCAGGTCTGCTTGCACACGTGGGTATGCATACAGGTGTGTTTGCACATGCATATGCATGCAGGTGAGTTTGCACATGCATGTGTGTGCAGGTGTGCTTGCACATGTGAGTATGTGTGCAGGAATGCTTGCACACGTGGGTATGAATGCAGGTATGTTTGCACATGGGTGTGTATGCAGGTGTGCTTGCACACACGCGTATGCATGCAGGTGTGTTTGCACATGTGTATGCAGTTATGTTTGCACGTGTGTGCGTGCAGGTGTGCTTGCACACACGGGTGTGCGTGCTTGCACACAGGTGTATATGCAGATGTGCTTACACATACAGGTGTTTGTGTGTGTGTGTTTGCATGTGCATATGCATGCAGGTGTGCTTGCACACGCAGGTATGCATGCAGGTATGTTTGCACATGTGTATGCATGCAGGTGTGTTTGCACATGCATGTGCATGCAGGTGTGCTTGCTGCAGGCTGGACAACCACTGCCACCATCTCCAGCCTCCCCATGCGGTGGCTTTGCAGCACCGAGGATGAGGAGGAAGAAGCGTGCAGGAAGACCCCTGCGCACTGCTGCATGCCCAGGAGCAATGCAGCAATGCAGCCTCCTCCCCATGCGCCTCAGATGCTCCCGCAGGCCACGGCTCTCTCATCCTCCTCTTCCTGGGCTCTTCGACACTGTCTCCCTTTAATGTGTTTTACACATGCGATGAATATCCAAGGAATTTGTTTTTTAAAGCCCGTTTTGATTGAAATCGCACACAAAACCGGCTCATGCTCGGGGCCTTCCTGAAAGTTATTATTATTTTTTTTCATTTTGGAGGAAGATTATGTTTCTTAGGCAAACAGGAAAAACAACGGGGAAAAAGGGCCCTGTTTGTTTCTTTAGCTTGGAGCGCGGTATCGGAGCGGTTCCCTGATGAGGAGCTGGCGGCACCCACTGATGCGCGGAGGCCGGCGGTTTCCACATTGCTCTCCATGGGGTTTCAGTAAGTTTTTACAGAGATTTGGGGCCCAATTGCTCTGTCTCTTGAGCGGCCGCAGTGACACGGTTGCCAACTGCATCACTTCTGCTTCCTGATGGCCGGCACGGGCTCCAGGTCTCGGGTGGGTGGATGTGCCCGGCCATTCCCTGTCCTCCTTCCTATCTCCCTCCATTGAGATACTTGGACCAGCTGCATCTCACTGTGCCCAGGATGTTCCTTCAAACCAGACCCACTAGATTTCCTGCGATAATGGCCAAGACCCTCCAGGTATCCATGCTGAGACCATCCAGGCATCCCGAGGGCCTTGGTGCTGGTGATACCTCCCGCTCTTCCTTGTCCCTTGGAGGAAGAGGAGGCAGTGGAGGGAGGCCGGGCCGGACCGGGCGCGCAGGCAGGAGCAGGGGGTGGGAAAGGCTGCGGATGGAGCAGGAACCCCTCTTGGTGGGAACGCGGAGGCATTTGCAGGTCATTCCAGCATGTTGTCCCAGTCAAATATTTGTCTAGTTAATAAATATATTGTTGCTTTTTTCGGCGAGGAAATGAGGAGAGCGCAAAGAAAAATAATGCAAGGCCTTTCTTGTGCAGCCCCGCTCCCCAAGAACCGGGATCGGGCCCTCCTCCTTCTCCTTGGCCCTCACGCTATAAGGAACCCTACTGTGGATTTCACAACGGCGTGATTGACAAGATTAGAAATTATCTCCCCCTCTCTCTACATATAAGGTTACTGCCGCTCCAGGCACAGTGTGAAATTCCCCTTGCCGGAGCTCATTAAATGGGTCAATGGACGCGTTCCAACTTCTCCGCAGTTCACAAAGGGCTGAGTCCTGGCCACCCCACCAAACTCTGTCCCAGGCTGTTGACGAGTAAGTGCTTCCATATGGCTCACCTCAGCATCTCCAGAAAGATAACAGAGAGCTAATGGCTTGCAGATTCCACGGATCCTCGCTGGAAAATGTGCAAAGGCACCGGGGGCTCTGGACTGTGTTCAATCGCAGCTGATGGGGACGGAGGGGACCCGCGGGCCCCATGCCAGCGCGCGTCCCCCCGCGCACCTTCCCCCTGGGCCGGTGGGCACTGGGAAGGGCTTGCACGGCCGCTCCGTGATCCGAGCGGATCGATCCGGTTCGGCAGGACTCGGTAGTGAGTTGGGACCGTCGACACGTCGCTCCGAGAGGACGTTTCATCTTCCAGCTCCTGGGAAGCAAGGATGGATGCTGAAGGGTGGGAGGGTGTTTGTCCTATATTGAACACCATCAAGGGCCCTTAAGTGGCCCTTTAGGTGGCTTCAGGTCGACCAGCAGCATTTCTGCCCAGGTATTTGCCCTCTCCCCCTTCTTTTGTGCCCTCGTGGCGCTTCTCGGGCACACCGCTTCCCCGAGCCAGGCTCATCGGGTTTTATGCATTTCTTCTCTACGCTCGTTCCCTGCTGTGAACCAGCCCGTAGGTCACATGCTCCGAGGTTCATCCTGCAATTCCTGCTCGCTGGCCACATGCATTCCCTGGCACTGCTCTGGCTGGGTCGCTCCTGTCCCTTCCCGAGGCTGCGGGGATTTCAAATGCAATCGGGCACCCCCTCAAAATGCTCTTACTGAATATTTGTATAAAATCTATATTTAAGGAGCGTGTAGGGGGAGTTGAGACCTTGTGTCCCTCGTGCAGAACAGGCACAACAGGGCCAAGGGAGGCCGAGCCGTCTCCGCGCGGGCCCTTCGGCTCCCGCAGCGCTGGGATGTTGCCCCGGCTCCGCAGGGCAGCAGACGTGGGAGCTTTGGGAAACAGGGCGCATCCATGCGGACTCCCAGGCTGGTGCTGAGGATGCAGCAGCGGGAGAGCAAGGGAAGCCGAAGGGGCCGTGAGGAGCGCGGTGGGGGCCGCGTTGTGCCTGGGGCGCAGGGCCCTAACGCGGTGCCGGAGCCGCCGCCGCCGCAGCTCGGCACCGGGGCGCTTTACGGGCTCCTAATTACCCGGCTCAGCCTCGTCGCCATCCAATTAGGTCCCTTCAGCCCCTGGTATTTGTGTAACTAACAACCTATTAACCGGACGGCTTTGAGCGCGCTGCCCGGGCGCCCCGCGGGGGCCGCGCGGCGCTTGGAGCCGCTCGGGAGCGATCGGCACCGCGGGGCCAGGCCGTCCCGTGGGTGCCCACGACCACAGATTCACAGGTATTGGCACTGGTTTGGGTGTTTTAGGGAGGTTTTTGCTGCATGCAGCTTGCACAGGGCTCAGGACACCGTGCGAGAGGGGACTGCCGGCCCGTCCTGCTGGGATCCGGGGCCCGCCATCGCTCCCTTCCGTAGCACCGTTGGGCAGGAAGCTGGAGCCCCCCCAGCCTTCCCTGTTCGCTTCCCACACTGAAGCTGGAATAAGCGAAATTGCCTTTAATTATTCTCATTACTTTGCTCGGGAATGCCGGAGTGAAAGGCAGCGTTTAGCAGTGAGCTACAGCAGGCTCTGCCCTTCCTCCTGCCCCCGGCCCCGTGGGACGCAGCCCCCTCCTCCCCGGACACACGTGGAGCCCGGCCGCGGGCCGGGATCCAGCGCAACCCCCCTCATCCCTCCATTCCCGGGTCCTTCCTCTGTGTCCATCCCGCACATCCCGACTCATCTTGGAGAAACCCCTGCATTCCCAGTGAGAGGGGGTCCATTAATCCATTAATTTAAGCCCTAGAGCTGCTGCAGAAGAGGTGCCCATCACTGCCCGCTGCTTTGCGCTTCCCAAGTCAGGGAATTTCCTGGGATATTTACGCACCCACTTACATGCAGGCTGGCATTTCCTGGGATATTCATGCATCCGGTTCAACCGGGACCTCCCAACCAGGCCCAGTCGGTGCTGGCGGGAGCGGGGGCGGCGGGGCCGGGTCCTGGCCGGACACTGGGCCATTCTTCTGGAGAGGGTCCCGCCAGCCCCAGGGTCACGCAGGAGCGACACCGAAACCGCCGGGGCCTTTGGGAACGAACGCGGAGACACGTTCGCTGTCAAATGGAATCTATTAAAAGGGATTAGAGGCTTTTTTCATCAATACCCCTGTGACACCATGATGGGCTGAAATTGCTGCGAAAACATCATTATTAAAAATGGGCCTATTAGTATTAGAATGGACAGAAGCTCCTGGCTAATTTTAGCACCAGCCGCCGGGGCCGGGCCTTTTCCAGGGGGGACGTGATTCCCTGTTGGGGGAGATGCGGAGGAAGTGGAGCAGGATAACTTCACTGCTTGGAAAGTTGGGACGGGGCTGGAGGGGCAGCCCTGCTGGCCCCGCACTGAGTCGCGGGTGGCCCCTTGGCTTTGCTCCCAAAAAGCGCAATTTTATGGAAATCAAAGCTCTCGCGGCGACGCACGGGTTCTGACGGCGGCTTTGAGGGAAGCGCATCTGAACAAATCACTTGAGTTCCTTTGTTTTATTTTTCACGGAGCTAAAAGTAGCTCTTTGGACCTGTGCGTGATGCGAGCGCTGCACAGTACAATTAATCTAATATTTATAATAGCACATAACGCGCCGATGTTGTCAAAATGAAACGTTTAGCTGGTGACAAGGATTCAAAAATTCTCTTTCATAGAGGCAGCTCCTCCGAACGCAGCTCTGAGCACCAGCACTTTTGATGCACATGCGGTTTATGGAGTATCTGGATGGCAAGGATGCATCCAGGATCCATCCCTGTCCCAGATCCATCGCAGGGCCGGGAGCTGCCCCGGATCTGCTCTGGATCCAGCCCCACTCGGGATCCCAGGCAGCCACAAGGGCCCAAACTGGACCTGGACATCGGCCTTCCCTTCCCTTCCCTTCCCTTCCCTTCCCGTCCCTTCCCTTCCCT
>JAWLRI010000041.1:1536637-1548790 GCA_034781795.1 Crypturellus tataupa
ACACTCTTTCCCTTCCCTTCCCTTCCCTTCCCTTCCTCCCTTTTCTTTTTCTTTCTTTCCTCCTTTTGTTGCCTCCGTGGCACCAGTGCCTCCTCCAACAGCCCTCAGGACTAAGCTCGGGAATACATCCATGCCCACGGGGTTGGGAATATCCCATTCCCGCGATGCCCGGTGTGTCACAGCCATCACGGGGCAACCGGACTGCTGGGAGCAGACACAGGGCCGGGAGAGAGGCCTTTTAAGGCAGGCAGGGATTTCATTAATTGCTGCCTTTTAGCGGCACAAAAATGCAGGTCTTAAAAATATTTTCTAAGATGACATCAGTGTCTTCAGTTTAGCTTGGATTTTACTGTTATTATTTCAGCTACACAAAATATGTCAGGAATATTGGAAGTCAGCGGCGCCTCCCTTGCGCCGGGCTCGAGCTCGCTTTTCCTTCTCCTTGACCCCTGGATGCCGCTGGCATGACAAGGCGCTCCAACCTGCCAGATTAGGTCCTATTTTAGCCTGTAATTGCTCTGGTCCCCTGATGCTTCGGTTTATCAACGCCCGTGTGATACCCTGTGGCCTCCCTGCCCTGCGCTGCTCAGCAAGGCTCATTCCCCACTCTGGCCGTTTCTCCTCTGGTTTTATACCCAAGTGCAGAGCTAGGAGTTGAATGGACACGTCTGCCCTTGCACAATCGCTCCATGCAAACGTTGGCAGCGATGGGAATGCAGAGATGTGCTTTGGGTGCCCATTTGGAGCCCTTTGAGGCCAGCGATGCCCCAGCTCCAAGTGCCCTCGAGTCGGGCTTGCAAAATCCCGGGCTGCTCCTGCCCGCGCAGGCTGCTCCGCGCCTGCGGGTGACTCAACCCGCACAAAACCCCGACGGAGGAGCCCTATTCGCCACGGTTACTCAATGGGCTGCTCATCCACATCAGAGGGACTCTTCCTCCTTGCTCATCCTTCTGTCTCTTTCGTCGAAGCAAACGTGAGGGTCGAGCCCAGGTTGCAGCGTGCAGGATCTTGACGGGAAAGGCTTGTCCGTAGGGCAGGAGGAATTGATCCAAGAGTCGCCTCCTCTTCTCCCAGCTCTCTTCTCTCCGCTCCTGGCTTGTGGAGCCCCATGTTCCTTGGCAGGCCATGCAAACATGCCAGGAAAGGGAGCAAAACCCACTTTTTCTCGGTATTTTACAGGTTGCTGCTGCTGCTGGCTTTTCCTCACCCAATCTCTGCCGATGGCACCGCACCGGTGGGATGGCAATGGGATCACATTGGGATAAGGATAGTGCTCAGGATCCGGGGTGGCTTTGGGAATAATGCAGCCCTGAGTGAAAGAACACCAAAAAGGAGGTTGTCCCCTGCTTCCATTAAGGAACCCGGGCAGCAGAGCCAAAAACGAGGCTGTTTCCTCCTTCCATTAAGGAATCCGGGCAGCAGAGCCCACGGAGAGAGCAAAGCGCCGGGCAGCGCAGCAGGACCCAGTGTTTATCAGTATTTTCCATGAGGCACCGGCCGGTCTTTAAAGAGGATAAAGCCGGAGGGACATTAAAGAGAAATCCATATAGGGGCTACGGGGTATAACTAGTTTCTATATTTGACCAGTGTAAAAGTTTATCTTTAAGTCTCCTCTATTTTTTAAATATGACATCAATGTATTTGGCTATGTTTGGATTGTCCCTAACTACCAGGTTTTATTATTATTATTATTATTTTAAACTATTCCCCAAAATTGAGACTATTTATCCAGGGCATAAAAATACCCCCAAATTCTGATGTCTTTGGCAGGGAAGTGGCAGCCCCATTTGTTTTGCACGTGATAAATGCTCTCGCTGCCACATTACTCCCACCACAAACTCAACGATTGTTTAATTTTCAGTCCGATTCTTAAAAAGAAAAGAAAAGAAAGAAAAAACCCTAAATGTTCTAAGCAGAGTTAATGTTATATTAATTTTTTAAACCAACAAGGCAAACTGGCTCGTAACATAAATATTTTAGCAACCATTTATAAATATTGTGGCTGCTAAAAAAATAACACAGTTGGTCAAAAAACTTCAGAGGCTTCGAGCGCGCTGGGAGCCTCCGGGAGGGCAGGAGCTCCGTGGCTCCGGCTCCGGTGCCAGTCCTGGAGCTGGTGACACCTTTGCAGGATGGTGGCAATTTGGGTCCATCTCATCCCGCTCCCTCTCTGCTTCCTGGACCCATTGGAGCAGCCGTGGACTCTCCACTGCTTCCCATTCCCAGCAATGATTTCCCTATGGATTTCCTAGCCATTGGGGCTGGGGAATGGATGGATTCCATCGCTGTTGATGTTGGATTTCCCTCCAGTCTCACCAGCAGCCCTATCTGGGCACAAGGATTGACCGTGACCATCACCACGGCATCGGGCCTGGCCGGACCTTCCCTCTCCCTGGTGAAACTGCAGCGTAGGAGCTGGGAATGTGGCAAAAAACAGCCCAAACCAACCCCAAAATGGGACCAGGCTCCATCTGAGCGCTCTGAAAGCAGCTTTTCCCGGTCAGGAAGCCTCGGGCAGTGCCAAGCTGCAGGGCTGGAGCCCGCGGAGGTGTGGGAGGGAAAAAGGCTTTTCCAAATTCACTTTAAAACAAGGGAAAACAGCGTTAAACAAACATGTAGCCTTTTGTGAGGGAGGCTAATCCCTCCTTTCTCATGTTAACATTACGGAGTTATCGCCCGGCTTTAGCTGTTTTCTCTGCAGATCGGGAACAGCAATTCCAGGAGCAGGAGGTGGGAAGGCTTCCAGGAGGTGGACGGGATGGGAACAGGTATGGGTAGCCCCAAACCAGGCTCTGCACCGCTGCCTTCGGGAGCGAGGGAGAGAGGCCAACGGGCGTGATGATGATAATAATAATAATAATAATAATAATAATAATAATGGTAATAAAGGACAAGGCTGGAAGCCTTTTCTCCACCACCCGGAGCTGCAAGGCAAAGGGTCAGGACTCGCGGCACTGGGGGAAGCAGCAGTGCTGGGAAGATGCGGAGCATGGGGATGGCAGGGACACGGAGGGACATGGGACACGTTTGGTGTCCGACCAGCGAGGTCCAGGGAGCCGAATCCCGGTCGCCGACCCCTCCATCTGCTCTCCTTGACCTGCAGCCTTAACCTGTCCCTTGAGCGCCGGGGAGGTGATGCTATTTCCTCTTCCAAAGGGGGATTTTATGGCTGTTTCCAGCTTGCTGCAGCGCGGAGCCAGGCTGGGAAGGATCCCACCTTTCCGGAGCGCCTGGAGAAGGGACTGTGGGTTTGCCTCCCCGTGACCTGCTGCTGCGGTCGCATGGATGGGTCTGGTGTTTCTCCACAGGGATCGGGCTTCTCTGGGGATGTTTCACACTCCAGGATAGTCAGGAAACCCCCCCAGCCTCAACTGGGAAATGGGGACATCGGGAATGCATCACCAATCCCTGCAGGGAGGGCCTGCGGTGGAGGCAATGGCACCCGATGCTGGGAAGCACTGGGAAGCGCCCGGCATGTGGTCAGGAGGGCCAGGATCCAGGCATCCCGGGGTGTAAACACCAAACACCCTGGCTTGCCAGTGGGAACGGGATGCGCTGAACGGCACGGGCTGGGGACCAAGATCCTGGTGTTGGAAGGCGCTTGGGTCCAGCCCAGCATCCGGGGGGGACACAGAGGCGCTCGGAGGGGCTGGGAAATATCCATAGGGAGCCGCGCTGCAGCCCTCGCCAGGAGATGCTGCTGGAGCCGCCGCTGCGGAGCCGCCGGCGCTGCCGGTGCCTCCGGAGCCGCGCGGAGAGTCCCGCTCGCTCACAATAGCTGCGCCGGGGCCAGCTCGCGCTGCCTCCGGCGTTCTTCCATCCCTCATCCCGGCGTGCCGGGACGGCAGCGCGGGCGGCCGGGCCCGGCTGCTCCCTCTGCCAGCTCCCCCTCTGTCCCGTCTGCATCCGACGCTCCGGGACGCATGGAGAGAGCTGCAATCCTGACGTGTCCGGGGAAGCCCCGGAGCGGGACGGCTCCGCATGGAGCCCCGCGGCCACAAGCGACGCTCGGCCCCCGCGGCTGCTCTCCGCGCGGGCCTCCCGCTTCACAGGGCTCCCGAATCCGAGCCTAAATTATAGATCCCTGTGCGCCGTGTCCGTATATTTAAGCGTTTAATGGGGTTTTACGCAGGCTATTTTTACAACTTTAATGCACTTAGCACTAATTTGGGGAAGTTTAATGCAAAACACATAAATGTTGGATGGGAGACGGCCGAGGTGTTTTACAGCCTCTGGGAGCTGCGCGGAGGACGCGGGGCTCGTTGCAACCTCTGATATCACTCAGCACAAAATTACCTTTGCCTGGCGGGGTGCCAGCGCCGCCAGGCTGCGGCGGGCAGGGTGATGGATTGCGGCGGCGCGCGGAGCCCCGCTAGCGCCTGCCCTAATCCGTCGGGATCGGCTGTGCCGGTGCGCTCGGAGCCACCCCGGCTCCTGTCCCCTTAGTGTGCGCTGGGAGCAAAACGGAGGCATTTTGGTGCATCCCCTGCTGCATGGGATAGCGGGGAATGTGCAGGGAAAAGGGAACGGAATGCCCGAGCCACAGGAACCCAGCAACCACGTCCCTGCTCGTGTCCCGGCCTGTTGTCACCGCTGAGTCAGGTCTGCACCAACCCCTGGTCTGAAGCGCGGGGACGGCTTTGTCACCGCTCTGCACAGCGGGTGTCTGCGGTGACAAGATGCTGCGGATTGCAATGTGCCAAAGGCAGGAAATATAGAGATCCATCGGCTACTGCAAAGTATCCAAGGGTCGGACGACCTGGAATGACGCCGGACCAGGCACTGCAAATCCACAGGGCTGCAATAGCTTCCGACAGGGCATGCGAAGCCTGGGGGTAGGAGAAAGAGAGCCAGGGCAGAGCGCGCGGAGCCTCGGGATGAATTCTGAGTGCGGGTTTTAAAAGTCGCTGGCTCTTTTGATGGAGGGATTTCGCCATGGGTTTGAATGAGGCATTCAGACGCTGGCTCATCAGTCTCTGAGATCTCCCTCATTTAAATTGTCACAGCTCGAGTGCCCTGGGAAGCTTTATGGCGAAGCTAGTGGCAGCTGGGGAAAAGGATGGCTTGAAAAGAGAGGCTATAAACCCGCTGCACCGCGCCTGAAGGAAACGGAGCGATCCTGCTGCTCTTTGCTCTCGCCATAAAGGGCACAAACGGGCAGTGCTGGAGGTGCCAGTGGGAGCTGCTCTGGAAGCAGGCGGCTTCCCAGCTCCTGGCATCCCGCCGAGTGCATCCTGGGTGCTCCCAGTGCTGGGGAGGACACAGGTACAGGGACACCATGCAGGTACCCTATGCCTTGAACGTAGCATCCCAACTTCTGCTTTGGAGGTGGTTGTGGAAACGCGCTGCATGATTGGCCCAAAGCAATTAGCAGGATAATATTGAGTGCTCTGGGGCAAGAATGTACCCCAAAATTCAAGTTTTTTCTGTTGATGTTTTATTTTTGCAACTGAGACACTCGTGCCTGGGCTGGGCAGATGTCCCTGACTTCAAGCCTGGGCCAAGGAGGCTTGTGTGGCCCCAAAGGGCTCGTGTGGCCCCGGGGAGTCTCGTGTGGCTGCAAGAAGCTTTCTGCACCCTCCCCTGCCCAGGTCCAGTCACTATGAGTGAGAAAACACTCATTTCCCCCCACCTTGCGGCTGGACTCCAGTGAGTCAAGCAGACACCGGTGTTAAGCAATCAGGTCATGCCCGGGAGGTCGGTCCTGCCGCCTCCGGGTCTCCGGGAGCATGAGAAGAGACAAAGACATCAAGTGTCTTATTCAGGGCCGGCAGGGAGCCACCGGGTCACTTGTGCTGCTGGCACTCAGCCATGCGGAGCCGGCGTGGCCGGGCCAGCTCTTGCGGTAAAGGTCGGAATAGATAAAATTGAGGCAGTTGGAGACACTTATTGGGGAGACCAACCCTGGCAGCGGACACGGACGGTAGAAAAGCTGGAATGATGCTGCCCCAGCGCTGCGTCCCGCTTGGAGCCATCCCTGTTCCCAGGGCTGTGCTGGATCCTGGGGGGCTCCGGTGCCCAACCCGGTCCGTGTCCTGCTCCACCGAGGGATCCTGCAAGGTCGGGAGCTGCTGTTGGTTAAGGAGCCGGGTGAAAAAACACTCCTCTTTAATGGGAGAGGATCTCGAGCACATTGCAACGGAGCTGCTGCTCCCCTGGGGAATTTCCGCTCCGTCTCTGCAATTCTCCTTTTAATTTTTTGCCTTTTCTTGCTTCATCACTTTTAATTACTTAAAAAAAGATGCAATAATGAAATTACATCAAGTAAATTCCTGCTCCCGGGGGAGCCACGTGGCAGTGGGAGATGCTGGGGACCACCGAGCATGTCTGAGGTGCATGGGGCGAGCACTGCGCTCCTCTTCCTTGCCCTTCACCAGCCCCATGCAATTCCCTTCCTTTCCTTTTCTTTCCTTTCCCTTTCCGTGGGGCCAGGGCCGTGACTCAGGCATGAAATTCCCAGGGATGCAGCTCTACTGGCGCGGATTGGCCATGGGATGGAGCTGGGACCTCCACTGGGACCAGGACAGGACATGGGGACCCTCTCGTGCAATCTGTGCCTCCAGATCCCCATTCCTGCCCTGGGGACAGACCTGCTCTTGTCATGGTGACAAGCCGGGATTGCTCCAGCCCGGGAATGTTCCCTGCTTGCTCCCGCATGGCACTGAGGTTTGGTGGTGGGTCCCCATTGGACCGCGCGTGGATCAGGGCACAGGGACGCGATGCTCCGTGTCAGCACACGGCTCCGCGGCGCTTCCCATGCCACCTGCATGCAAATAAAGGGAAAATAGGACATCCGTGACCGCAGTGGGAAGCAGGAATGGTATTCCAGATGGGCTGGGAGGTCCCGTGGTGCCATCAGACCCACCTCTGAGAACCCATTAGTGCTGGGTGCTAATCACCAGGAACAAAGTGCCATCCTGCAACCGTCAGCCACGAGCAGCTGCGGATTGCTCCAGAGGGAGGGAAAAAGGGCCACTGCATCCCAGCACCGCAGCCGCCTTGCACTGAGCCTTGGAACAGCGTCTTTCTCCTGCAGGAAACCCGGACACCTCTTTTTTTTCATTGCAAATGAGAGCAAGAGGTTGAAATGCTGAATTTCCCTGTAAATAGAGAAGTCTAAAAAATAGTAATAAAATCAAATAAATAGGAAGTTGTCTTGAAAAACTCCTCTCAGGAGAGCTGGAATTGCTCTTAGAGGAGCCCAGAGGTTGGAGCATTTTGTTTTGACTTTAGCATTTCAGCTAAGAGAAAAAAAAAAAGATGAAATTGAAGTGAAACTCCTGGCCCTTGCAGCGTGTTTTCATAATTATTCATAAAACATGTTGCTGAAATATATATTTCCACAAAAGCCTTTGAAAGTGCAAAATCAGCGTTTTCTGAGGTCAGCCTTCCCTTGCAGGGCTCCTGGATGCTCCCAAGGGCGGTGGGAAATGCACCCGGCTTGGGGGGTCTCCGGCTTGTTTGGAGGTGACACAAAGTGACTCAGGATCTAAGGCAGGACATTGCCTAAGGGCGAGTGTCTCCCTGCTGGAGATGGTCCTCAGGGTAAAGCCGGCTGCCAGGGACAGCAGCGGGGACAAGGATGGGGCAGGGATGAGCACAGGGATGGGACAGGGATGAGAAAGGACAGGGACAGGGATGGGATAGGACAGGGACAGGGCAGGAACAGGAAAAGGGACAGGCACGGGGCAGGGATGGAGAACAGACAGAGACAGGGACAGGATGTGGCAGAGACAAGGACAGGGAGAGGAACAGGAATATGACAGGGACAAGAGCGGGGCCAGGGCCTGGGTGGGAATAGTGCCAGGTCCAGGGATGGGCTGGTGATGGGGACAGGGACAGGTAGAGGCATAGAGACAGGATAGAGCCTGGGACAAGGACAAGGACAAGGACAGAGATAGGAAGAGGAGAGCAGCTGGATGGAGCTCCAGGCGGATGGATGGGAGCGCGTTCAGGGAGGTGCTGGTGGCTGTCAGCCCAACCCTGAGCACAAGGAGACCAAATGCAGGGCCTGAGCGGGCACTGGAATCCATGTGGGTGCTTTGCATCCATCCATGCATGGGCTTGGTCCAAATCCCCCCTGGAGCGCTCAGATGCTCCAGGGAAAGCTGGAACGGGGTTACGTGGGGAGGATCTGATCCAGCTAGTCCCGAGTGGCACCAAGCGGTCCCTCTGGCGTCCTGCTCCTTGGAGCAGCAGGGAAAGGCTTGGTGCAGGCTGGAGACCTCCAGGACGGCTCTGCCGCAGCAGAGAGTGCTTGTCTGCTCCCTCTTTCCCTCCGCATGGCATGGGCCAGCCTGGAATGAGCTGGGCAACCTCCCTGTCTCCTTGGCTTTCAAGGGCAAGCGGAGAATGAGCTTCACCTATGGGCACTGCCTTGCCCTGCTGTCCTGCTGTGTGGAAATCCTGGAGAACCTCGAGGGAATCATCCTTACGCCCTTTATTGCCAGGAAACGGCTCTCGGGGCCGCTCCCAGCCTCTCGTTGCCCAACGGTGCGTGCCGGAGCCGGCTGCTGCTCGCAGGGTGACAGCTCACCCGGCCACGAGGAGCCCGTCGCCCGCCGGGTCCTGCTCGCACAGGCTGCGGCAGGACCCGTGTGTCAGCTCCGTGGGCAGCGGCGGAGCAGGATAACGTCGGGATGAGCTGGTCTGTCCTCACGCTTCCCTCCCGGCAGCCTCTTCTCCAGGGTGCGGTTGTGCCCAGCTCAGACAGGGATCGTGGGAGCTGGAGCGTTGCAGCCTGGAATACTCAAAATCCCCCAAATTCAGACCTCTGGGGATGGGAATCGCTCATTTCCCTCCTGCTTTCTTGGACCAGAGACAGGAACGGTTCAGTCCTTGTGGATCCTTGTGGGACACTTGTGGCTGGTGCTCTCAGGTGCCAAGAGGTGGCTTCACGGTGGAGCTGGTCATTCTTGTCCCCAGTGATAAATCAGAGCGTGTTTCATGCACATCCAGTAGGGCCATGGAAGAGATCCAAGTGGATCCATGGACCCCATGGAAGGCCATGGGCAGGAGGAAGGGATCCACAACGTGCCCCGGATGCCTGTGTTCCCCTCGGAGGCCGGGGAATAGCTGTGGCTGCCGTAACCAGGCAGTGTGTTTGTGTTTGGGTTCATTGCTTGCATGGGGTGGGAGAAGGATGTGACCTAATGTGCGGCTTGTGGGCTACGTCCGTAACCGTTTCCAGCAGAGCCGCACCGAACGCTTCGACTGAGTTAATAAAAGCTCTTACTAACTTGGAGAGGAAGCACAATGAAACAAGGACCAGTAAAACTTCAAAGCGGGGAACTAAGACTAGACCCTGTCAGCCCCGCTCTCGGAAGGGTTTTTTCCTCCTATTGGGCAGGACAACCTTGTAATTAAGCGGGCTGCAATGGCATGATGGATCCGTGACATTCCGCAGGCCCCGGCGGGGCGGGAGGGCAGCGCTCCGGCCCCAGCTGTTGGTGCCGGCGGCACATCCCGCCGCGGGGCCACGGGCTCCTCTTCCACCCTTGGAGACGCGTCAGGAAGCGGCTCCTCCGCCGCCTGCCCTGCACGGCTCTCCGTTGGGATGAATTCCGCGTTTCCTGGAGCCGGCCTCTCCTTTCCGCTGGACACTTGCCAGCCTCCTCACCTGGGCTGCGGTTAAAGGTGCGGAGGGAACGGGAGCACGTGCAAACACTCCCCGTCCTGCTTCTGCTCTTCGGGCCAATACAGCAGATTATGTAATTTTTTTCCCCCTGGCAAATTTGGGACATCATTCCAGTCTTCTCTCCCCACTTCCATGGAGATGCCAAAGCGTTTTCCACATTTCTTGGCCCTATAGGGGACCGCAGAGCCCTCAAGGGGCCGACGATGCCAGCGGGACCCCGGCTGTCCGGGGAGCCGGCGCGTCTCACCTCCGCGTGATTAATTATCCCCGGGGCCGGCTGACTCCTTCACCTCCAGCTATAATTCAAAGCCTCGGAAAAAATCCGTGTTTTTCTTCTCCCTGTACCATTTAATTAGTTACACATGTCCCCAGGTCCGTGGTTTCGCGGCGCGCTAGAACAGAGTGCTGATAAGCTCTGCTCACCTGGGCGCTCCGCTGCGGCCTCCGCTGTGCCTGCTCGGTCTGTGGGGACACTGGGGACACTGGGGACACTGGGGTTGCTCGGAGCAGCCCCGCAGCCCTGCTCCCAGCCCCATTCCCTCAGGATGTGCCGCGATGCCAAAGCTCCCAGGGCTCCGGTCCCCATGCAGCAGCCCAAGACAAAACACGAGCGCGGGGCGAAGCGCCGCGGCTCCGGCGCTGGCGCGGGCGCTGCAAATTCCTCCGGCGTGAAATCTCTGTTTAGAGCAGATCATAAACGCAGGAATCCGGCCTGCTGGGCCGGGCGGCTCGCGGGCTCCGGGCAGGGGAAATATTTGCGTTATCCGGGGAGAACCAACCCCTCCAGCCCTGCTGCTGCCCCGGTGCTGCCAGCGCCGATGCCAGCGGATGGGGATCTTGGGAACAGCACGGAGGGAGAGGAAGGGCCCTGCTGCTCCAAGAACCTGCTCGTTTTCCTTCCCAGTAGGTTTTCTCCCTTCCTTCCCACTTGGAGCAGCCTTTGCAGCTCCATCCCATTACTGAGTCTTGCAGGAGAAGCCGACCTCGTAGGGAGCTGCTGGCTCTCACTTGCAGGGCTCCCTCGTGTCCATTCCCAGTCTGGATCCACGCAGGCTAAGATGGAAAGGGTGGGAAAGGCCCCCCAGACATGGGGATTCATGTCACTGGCAAGAGGGGACAGTGGCTCACAGGGAAGAGCCCTCAGGCTTTGGGGCAATGATTTGGAGTGGACTGATCTTTCAGGAGGTTTGATCCCATCCCAAGGTCCGGACTGGATTGGAAGAGAAAAAGTTTTAGCAAGAAGACAGAGGGGAAATGGGAGCATAAAACATTTTACAGCATGTCAGAGGAACAGGCAATTTGCAGCAACGTTACGTTAAAATAAAGCAAAAGCTGGAGGGAACGGAGCAGAGGAGAGGAGGTGCAGGAGCAAGGCGCAAGCTCCCGCATTAATCTTTTCCTCTTGGCTGGGGAATGGGAGCAGCAGGAGCCCCCGCTGCAGGGCAGTGTCCCCGCGGCGCTGGCCGTGTCCCCGCGGGTGGCTCTGCCCTGGCTGTGCCAAGGTCTCGGTCACCCTGTCGCCCGCAGTCCCCTCCTCGCAGCGCTGTGCGAAGGGCAATCAGGAAGATGCTCTTTTCTCGCCGCTTCCAGCAGCGAGCGGCCAGCTGCTTCCCGCCGCACGGCCGGCTCTGACCTTCCTCTTCTCCTCTGCCTCCCTCCGCCTCCTCGCAGCCCCGAGGCTGCAGCGGGATGCAGGACGGGCGAGCTCCGCCAGGATCCGGGCAGGATTCCCACTGCACGTCCCCGCCACGGCTCAGCATCCCGCAGGAGGACGCGGGAGCCGGTCCTTGCAGCCGGAGTCGCTCCCCATCCCCAAGCGTTTGCTTTCGCTCACCGTGGCCGCTCGGCCGGCGCTCGCACAGCAGCCCGGCAGCCCGAGGCGACCAGGAAATTTATTAGACTTGTAAAACTTCAGGGCTCAAATCTAATTGTCTCCATCTCCTCCGGATCCCTCGGGGGAAGCGCTTTGATTTAAGCCCTGCTTCCAGCGCGAGGCAGCAGTCGGCACTTGAAGTCAAACGAACAATTTGTGCCAGGGCCAGGGAATAATTGCGGCCCCCCGTTGTTCGGAGCTCTGGATTCCAGGGAAGGACCCAGGTCTTGCTGCAGGGGCACCAGTGGCACCAGGGAATTGGTTCTTCCTGCCTGTCTTGCTTTGCTTTGCCTGGAATGGCCCAGCTGGAGCAGAGCTGGGAGTGATCCCAGTTCCGGATGGCTCTGGGAGCAGGGATGCTCCCAGCTGAAGGGCAGCGCGGGGAGGATGCTCCCTGCAGCCTTGGGGCTGCTGAAATGTGTTTGCTACCATAGCGCTAAACATCCGCTTCCCCATCCCATCGCATCCCATCCCATCGCATCCCATCCCATCCCATCGCATCCCATCGCATCCCATCGCATCCCTTTGCATCCCATCCCATCCCATCCCATCCCATCCCATCCCATCGCATCCCTTTGCATCCCTTTGCATCCCATCCCATCCCATCCCATCCCATCCCATCCCATCCCATCCCATCCCATCC
>JAWLRI010000041.1:1548887-1563574 GCA_034781795.1 Crypturellus tataupa
ATCCCTCGCTGGTCCCTGGGTGCTGCAGTGCTGACGGAGCGGCTCTTCCACGCGGCTGAGCGTGTCTGCCCCGTGCACCGGCCCCAAAGCCCCTCCGGATTTCGCTAAATCCCCCCAGTCTGCCCGACTGCCTGGGCACGCTGCTCTCCAGCTTTTGTGATGACCTCGCAGGCTGCTCCGACGGGGCCGGGCTCACCGGATCGGCTCTAATCCCGCTCAGCATCCCCAGCCTGGCTCGGCTGGATGTGGGTTTGTTGCCTGAAGCAACTTCGTCTTAGCAAACTGCAGACTCGGGTAGGTTTTGTAGCTCTGCTGGTGGGCTGCCCAGCGCCAGGAAACCTGCCACCCTCAGCAGTCTTTTTCTTCCCTCTTTTATTCCCCTTTTGAAGATAAACGTTGCTTTCCTGTTCAGCAACGGGGTTTTGCACGAGCAGCGCTGGCCCCTGCACCGCTCCTGAGCCGAGCGCAGCCAATTCCCGACATGCAGCAGCAGGTCTCCCCGTCCGTCTCCGTCGGGGCTTGCAAATATTTATCCCTCATGGAGAGGCCGGCGCGGAGCGCCCTGTCCGGAGGTGCTGGAGCGCAGGACACGCTCGGCCAGCCCAACCTGCAGGGATGCAGGAGGGTGACAACCCAGACGCGTTGGAGCAAGGGGCAGGAGAGGATCCCATGGGATACCCCGAGCTCCAGGGCCTGCTCCTTGCAAGCTGCTCACAGGCAATTTGCAGATTTTTGAGTTCACATTCACTCAGCAGAGTGAATCATTTACTTTTGGGCTTGCAAGTTGTCTGGAAGCCGCTCGTGATTCTCCCATTCACAGACCAAACCCGAGCAAGGGCCGTTTGGCCGCGCATTGAGCCCGGTGACTCCTGGTTCTGGAGGTCCGTGTGGCCCAATCGCCCTCGGAGAGCAGGACGGAGGTGATAACAGCACCGTCCCGGCCGGATCTGCGTCACCGCGCGCTCCGCAGAGCCTCTCATTAGTGGAAATAAATGGATACGGTGCGGGGAGGGGATCAGGGTAGATTTATGGGGCAGGATTAAAAGAACTAAATATACATATCTCGGTGAGGAGACGTTTAAGGGAAAGGGCGTGCGTGAGCAGGGAGGGAGGGAGAACTATAATAACAGTCTATAAATATTTGAAGGTGTAGGCACCAAGAAGCAGATTGATTTATTTATGGTAATGTAAACGGGATACGGCTGCGCACGGGGGAAGGATGGAGCCGGGGAAGACGCCGAGGACGTTTCCCTGTGGCAGGAGCAGGGACGGCGCTTGGTGCCCGCGCGGCACCTCGTCCCCGCCAGCCCGGCACCTCCAGCTCCGTTTGCTCTGCTCCTAATGGAGCTCATGCCATGCCCAGTCTCCTCTTATCCCAAGTGGTGCCAAGCTGGACACGGGCAATGCCGGCATCTCGCACTGGGCATCTCTGCAGCCCCCCTGCTCTTTCCGCATCCCCACTGCCTCCGTGCGAGGTGCCGGAGCCGCCTGGCATCGCCCCATTCCCGGCTCCCGGCGCGAGCGGAACAGATGGGAGCGGGGCAGGCTGGCTCCGCGCGTGCCAGGGTGGAAATGGCTCAGCTGCAAATGAATATTTCCAGAAACCTCTTCTTCCTTGGGTTATAATTACGAGCAGATTTCCTCGTGGATAAAAGGGAGGCTGGTTTCAAAAGAGAAATGACCCTGTGTGGGAAGGACTGATTCTTCTTGGAAAATGTGGTGCCTCGAGCGAGTTTAACTCTTCGGGTTCCTCCAGGCAGGTGGCTGCAGCCAAATTCCTGTCGGCCAGCTCAGGGTTGGGGTTTGGCACGGGGAGCTGCCAGGGCAGGAATTGAAGCCTTTGGAAGCAGCTGGTGCACTCGCTCACCTCGAGGTCTGCAGCCTTGGATCAGGAACTGGGATGCACCGGGACAGGAGCTACCGGACAGCAGCATCGCGGGCACCACTGGCTGGGATGGCCAACGGGGATGGTTTTGCTGTATTTAAGTCCAAGGAATATTTCCCCTGTGCCTGTGCCCATCCCCAGCGTATCCATCTGTCCAGCACTTGATCCCAGTGGAGCAGTTCCGACCATTCCCATCGGTACCTCCCGGCACGATGACATCAACGTCATGCCCCAGCACAGCCCGTTGCTCGGGTAACAGTCACATCCCAAGTTTCCTATTCCGACTGCAGCGGCACATGTGTAAGGAGGGCTGCGAAGGAGGAATCCCTTTATTTCCCCCAAATTACCTTTGATATGTCAAAAATGGCAGGGCAAATTTATGAAACGGCCGTGAAAGGCAAACGGGTCCTTGGAAGTTTTCCCCAGCGTGAGAGAAGCTCTTGAAGTTTATTCGTATAACAGGCATCTTATTAAAGAGCATCTTGGAGGACTTTGAACAGCGTTCTACATGGAAACAAATCTGCCTCTCTAGCAGCAGTTTTCTGTGTTTCTTTTGATACCGATAATGATCTTACATTTCTGTTCCGCCTTTCATCTCGCCGGATCTTAATGAGCTTTACAGACAAGCGCGCGAGCGCGACGCGGAGATCAATTCGCCCGGCAGTGACACCAGCCGGGCGCGATGCGGCAGGTGGTTCCGCGGGACGTGGGGAGACGGGGGTTTGTTTTGATTCTGGTCGTTTATTGAAAACGCAGGCGGCAGTTTGGAGCAGCAGAGCTTGGCACGCCAGGCTTTGGCCGGGATAACAAAGTTGTCTCTCCGTCTTTCCTTTTGGAGCCATTCCGCTTTTCAATCCGTGTTTCGCCCTGCTCCGTGCCAGAGAAGGGATCGCTGCCCAATGACTAACGCTGCTGCCTGGCACGGGGGAGGCCGGCTCCAGGTCTCTGCTCTGCTAAATATCTAACGTTTTTTATAGGCGGATTTACGGTGCCAAAAGGCGAACGGTGCCAGAGCGCTGGTAGCCGCAGGCCGCGGTGCTCGGCGGAGCAGAACGGCTTGGATGGCAGCACCGGGTCCGTGCGCTGCTCCGGGTTGCGCTCTCGTTTGCTCTCCCTCCTCCTGTGACATCTCAAGCAACGTCGCGGGTCGGGACCCGGTTCCTCCTCATCGGGCCCCGTTGGTTGTTTCCAGAGGTTGTTGTGTTCAAGGTAGAGGCATCACTGTGAAAGCAGTGCTCTGCGTCCCCATGGTCACATGGCATCCCAGCCTCAAATCCCTGGAAGCAGCGGTGCTCTCCGAGCTGCCACGTGCCCTGGGTTTGAACACATCTCCGTCCGGGAGCATCATTTATTCCCTGTCTGTATTCCCGCACTCAACCTTCAGCGCAGAAGGACAGGAGGGAGCTGGGAGCATCCTCATGCCTCCAGTTTCAGCTTCTGCTGCCTCTTGCTCTGCCCGAGCTTTGGGGCTGGTCGCTTTCTCCTCCTGTTTGAGCATCTCTTGCCAGGAGGTGGGTTGGTGCCCACCGGAGCAGCCACGTCCTGAGGGTCGCGTCCACGTGGGGTGGTCTCTGCCTTCCTCCTGCCAGCGTGTCATCCTCCTCCTCCTCCTCCTCCTCCTCCTCCTCATCATCATCATCATCGTCAGGTGATGGCCCTTCCTCTTGGCCTTTCGTTTGCAGATTCTTTCAGCCATTTGGGGTTTCTGGGGAAGCAAATTCCTCCCCACTCCTCTCTCTTTCCCTCTCAGATTGACTCCTCCAGAGAACCCATTTATCCCCAGAATCTCCATTTTCGCCTCTTTTCTGGGTGCGGCTGGGTTAACCCTTCCCTTGCTGTTTGCAGCTTGCAAAGCTCGGCTGACTCGGGATGTTTTATTTTAACAGCTCTCCAAGGCTGTGCCAGGCCGTGAGCGCCCGGAGCAGGACCACGAGCTCTGCACATGGAGGAACCTCCCTCGGACGGGCAGGATGCACCAAGACCAGCTCCATCTCGAGCTCCTCTCCAGCTCGGGGCTTCTCCCTCCTCCTGCCCCGCTCCCTGCGGAGCGGCCGCGCTGGCACCGCGCTGCTTCCCGGATTTATGGCAGTAAAACTGTAATCTCCTTCGATCCTCAGGAACCTCCAGGAGAGATTAATGGAGACTCGGGTCAGCCATTAGTGACCGCTGCATAAATCACGCTCATTAGCCCGGCTCCCTTGGCAAGGCGTGCTGATATATGGACCCGCTCGGGCTGCGGAGCATTAAGAGCTGCTGTTGTGACTGCATACCTGGGGCAGCCCTGCTGCACCGAGCACCTTGTCTGTGTGAGAAGGGATGGGGTCTCCTCCTGGGCTGCCATTCCGGTGTTTGCAGGCTTTTATCCCTGCCCTGAACCCCTCCGTGCGTTTTATCAAGTGCAGACCCTGTTTTGGGTTGGCTGCTGAGATGATTAACGGGAGCGAAGGGGAACCCACCTGGGGTGGCAGCTCCAGAGGAGAGGAAGTGCCCTGGGCTTGGCCACACATTCCCGTCAAGGAATCAAAGCGAAACCTGGGCTGGGAGCCATTCCCCGCCGTTGAACTGGGGATATTCCTGGGCTTTCAGTTCTTCCCGGCCGTCTAGAGGTCTGAAATAGCAAATGCTGCTCAGTCCTGATGTGCGCAGCCGTGCGTATGAGCCGCTCTCCTTCCAAACCTTGATTTGATAGGAGAAAATCCAGGCTTTGCTCTGCGAGGGAAGTGGAGACCAAGACCTGGATATAATGTGTAGATGCGGGGTGGCTGAAGCTGCTGCAGTCCTGGCTGCAGCCTGGGGGATGTTGCTGGCTTCTGCTCGCACCAAGCGCTGCCAGTGAAACCCTGGAAATCTCTCCATCCATTTCGGAATGTCTTCATCCCGCGACCCTGGGAGCGCAAGGGCTGGAGCGCAGCGGGCACCAACCCATTTGATTTGAAAGCAGGGAGGGAAAGGCTCTGGGGAGAGCATGTAGGAGAGCTGCTTTTGTGGCAAAGGGAACCATAGGGCAGTGGGAGCTGAGCTGAATCCTGCGGGATTCCATGCAGGATTCCATGCGGGAGCTGAGCTGCGGACATGTGCCCAAATAGACTCCTATCAGCCAGGAAGCTGGTGGAGAGCAGAGCACAAAACACCGCTCCCGCAATTGCCGAGTTATCATGGGAACACTGGAATGGTTATCCAGGGCGCCCACGGATCTGGGATTCATCCAACCCAAGATCACTGGGATCAAGCGAGTATCTGTGTGCCATCCGGCGTAATTGCTACTGGAAAGGGTCGCGCGGCCCTCCAGCGCCCATGGATTTCCTGTATCTGCAGCACTGACTCACTCTGACTAATGGGCATCAGCCTGAAATGAGGCAGTTTGCAGATAATTTCGGCACAGCCAAAAGCACGATGTTCACAGGATGAACTGTCTGCTGCTCTAAACGTATATGTTTTGGGAGAGCGCGTGGAGCACTTCAAATGGTGACGTTTTCCTAATTGGAGCTTTATTTACTCGGGCAAAACTCCCATTGCCTTCCCGATACGTTCAGGTTGCAGAAGGACTGTGGGGTTTCGCCCTTGATGTGAGCGCTCAGGGTGAGGAAGGCGACTTCATCCCCACGCACAGGCCCTGGGCACCACGTTGGCATGCGGGAAATAGCAATTGCTTTTGTTTCTGCTCATTTGCATCGAGCCGACTGATGCTGCTATGTTTGTGTCTCGAGCACTGCGGGGAAAGCTGAAATCCTTCAAAATCTGTTTTCTTCGAGAATGATATAAAAAAGAAATCACGAGATACGCTAGCAAAAAAGGCACGCGGAACCAGATCGAGGAATGTTTTTATTCATGTCGACTTGCATAAAGCTCCTCTCTCTCCTTCTGTTCCTCCACCCACCCAAGCCCGAACGCCGGGCCCCAGCGAGTGTCCCTTATGGTGAAAATTGTCTGTAGGAAGAAGCTGTGCGCGCGGGGCATATCCGATTGCAGCAAAGGGCTCATTAGAGGCGGCTGCAGCTGAGGAGTGAATCTTTCTTTCCCTCGTTCAGCTAGGGCACGGGGCCCTGCGTGCCAGCGCCGGGTTAAATGTCCAATTAGTCTCTCGCACTTCGCCGTTAATCGCCGGTGTTTGTTGCTGAGTGAGAGCCGGAGGGATCCATTAACTCCTCTCCGTCCTCCGGCCGGCCAGCTGGCTCGGCCTGGCTCCGGGGACGCTTTTTGGGGTCTGCCGCGGCGCAGAAATCTGCTCTTTCCTCGCTTAGGAAACGCTGTGCTGAAATATCCACGGGCTGAAGAGGGGCCGGCACCAAGGGGACCGCTGGGACAGAACCGCAGGGAAGGTCTGATCACAGAGCTCTGCAAAGCAGCCGGTCTCGGGCGGGGATGTAAAGGTTTGTATAGAAACATAATTAATAATCTAGTAAAGAGCTGCCTTCTAGCCGGTGTGATCATGCAGAATGAGACTCGGGGACGCTCGTTCGGCTTCTGAATGCATGAGGAATCAGGAGACGCTGAGAGCTTTTGGGAAAGTTATAAATTTAAAATGTTTGGTCTGTTTAATATTAGTGCGAAACCAGGCAGTTTGAAGCAAACCTGTGGTTCGCGGCTGCCTCCGGGAATGTCCTACATTCCCCTCCGTTCCCCTGGGAGCTGTTCTCCTCCTCCAGCTCCCGTCCCGGCTGGGGTCCTGCAGGGACAATGCTGGGAATGGCAGCTCCGGCAGGGAGAGGCCAAAGCGCCAGGAGGAGATGCCCATGGATGGCGAAAGGGACCTGAGAGCTGCCCCATCCGTTGACTCTGGCTCATCAGGCACGTCAGTACCTGGGACACGTCGGTGCCTGGGACATGTTGGTACCTGGGACACGTTGGTACCCGGGACACGTCGGTACATGGGACATATTGGTACATGGGACATGTTGGTACCCGGGACACGTCGGTACCTTGGAGTGTTTCACACCTGGCCCCGGTGACCGTACCCGTCGGGTTGCCGTGTCCTGGCCTGCGCTCAGCGGAGCCGCCAGCTGAACCCAGCACTCGCTGCCCGGACAAAGACGGGCGAGCAGAGCCGGTCCGTGGTGCTCGGAGCCCTTCCCGCCTCCCTGCCCGCGGGCCGGGCTATTTGCGCACACAGAGCCCCTTTCTTCTCCTCCTCCGCGCTCTCCCAGCATTTCGGCGCTGACGCCGCTTTCCCTGCGTGGAGAATCCAGGAATCACCCCTTCCTGGGGCTCTGGTCACAGGTGCTCATGCTGCCTGCGTCCAATTCATGTTATTTTTGAACCCGACTGGAAGCAGAGACTTGCAGCGCAGGCAGGAGCCAATGGGGCTGGGGTCGCGTGGGGGTTCCCATGGCCCTTGCAAGGGCAACTGGGGGCACCTTCAGACCCTCCTTTCTACTGCCTTGAGTTTTAATCCCTTCAGCTGCATCCCAGCCAAAAGGGTTCAAGATAACTGGGATTCTAAAAGGACTGACTGTTCTAACAGGTTCCTTGGGAGTCTTCCCTTTGCTCGGCTTCCCAGCTCTTCCCGAGGCAGGTGCCACCTCGCTGCTCTGCTCATGGCATGCGGGTGGGCAGAGCCGGGGGCACACGGGCTCTGCGGGATGCAGCTGCATCTCCGCTGGTCCCTGCGCATGGAGCAGGTCCTGGAAGAAGGAGCTGCTGGAATCATCCACGGAGAGCTGGCTGCAGGGCTAGAGGGTCGGGCTGTGCCAACAAGGAGCGTGTGGAGGGATGAGGAGGTGGCACGGGCGGTGGGGGTGGCTCTCCCTCAAGCCAAGCGTTGGGTTTTGCACAGCCGGAGCTGGATGTGGACCAGGGATCACTCCGGCCCGGCACCAGCGCGGTGCAGCCTTCACTCTCCTGCGGGCCTCGCGGGAGAACCTGAGCGAGCAGGCGCGTGTGGAGCAAGTCCCTGCAGAGGTGCTCGTGTTGCACGGTGCAGAAATCCCCCCGGCATAACCTGGCTGCAGCCGGGGACACGCGCCGTGCCGTGCGCTGCAGCACGCCGGGGCCCGCGTGGGCAGGACGGTGCCCGCAGCCCCCCCCGTGCCAGGTTCTCCTGAACCGGGGGGAAAACAGGGCCCGGGTGACTGGTGCCTCCTTCCCGGAACGGCAATACTGTAATTGGGTGCCGCGGGCGCACGGGCATCTCCTAGCCCGGTGGCAGCAACAGTCATAACACGAGTATTTATGAAGCACCTCTCTTCCCGAGCCCTGCAATTGCGCTGCCAGCTGGTAAAAATAGCACCGGGATCCTCATCCCGTGAGCTGGCTGGATCAGCAGGGGGAATATTGTGGTCCCTGAGGCGGAGAAGGGACGTGGGGCTGCGCTGAGGACAGCGGCACAGGGGTCCTGGCCTCCCCTTGCAGACATCCCCAAGCAGCATCTGCGCGCCGTGGAGCTGGGGCTGGAAAGAGCAAATTAAACCCTGTGCAAGCCAAGAGGAGCCTGTACAAGGATGCACAAGGTTACAGACACGGGGAGGACGCGGTGCGTGTGGATGGAGGGCAGCAGAGCTAAGCAGAGCCTGCACAGCTGGCCAGGTGCCTAAGTCACAAACTGGCTCTCACCGCGCGCACAGGGTGTCCCAGGCGGATGCCTACGGATTCGGATTGCCTTAGCAAGGCGCTGCGCCCGCGGGATTGATGGATGGATTGATGGATTGATCGGTTGTGCAGTGCCGATGGGTTCATCACGAGCAATTAGGCGTTGGTGATGTGCAGCCCCGAGTGACAGCCCGGCCCGCTCCGTCCCCCCCGGCGCGGCGCGGCCCCGGCTGCGCCAGGCAAACCGGGAAGCGCTTGAAGACCCTCCCGGGGCTTGGAGTCTCCTGGGAAGAGGGGCAGAATTAAGGGATTTTGAGACCGTTTAGACCTGTTTGCTTTCCCAGCCCCCGAGGCGTGCCCTCGGGCATGTTGCCTACCCAAATTAGGCCAGTGTCAGGTTTGTTGGCTCAGTGCAGAGTTCCCATTTAATTCTCTTCATCGCGCTCGCTCGCAGCAGCCCCATGTGGATAGCTGCACCGGGATGCGAAGCATCTGGGCGGCCTTTTGTCAGGCTCCCTGACTGATCTGCTTAAAACTGATTTCTCATGAATATTCAGGTGCGAGAGAAGCAGCCAGCATGTTCTTGCCGTTAGGGCTGCAGGGACCTGGATTCAAACCTTAGCTCTGCCAGTGGCTTCCTATGGTTCCGGGGGCAAATATTTTAATTTCCTCGGCCATCGGCTTCCAGGTGAACACCACAGCGGATGGGCGAGCGGATGACTTGCACGGACACGTGTGTAAGCACCGGCTTAGGGCTCGGTGGGGTCCTACCCTTGCTCTTCTCAGTCACTTGCTGGCTGATTTCTCTAGGTCAAACTTTCCTCTCCCCACCTCTGTTATCCCATCTGCGAAGCCGGGCTGATGATATCCAGGTGGTTTCCAATGGAGCCGTTGCGCTATAAATAAGGATCAGCTCCGAGGAACAAAAAGGACGGTGGGTCCTGGGGGTCTCTTTGAGTGCGTCGGAGCCGCCTGTCAGAAACATTTGGCCTTGGCTTTAGAAAGACGAATCCTGAGCGCGGAGCGAAGCGCTTGCATAAAGTGCAGGTGAGCACCCTGGAGGGAAGGCATCATCCCACGAGGGAATATGTGGAATCGACTCGCAGAAGTGAATGCGGACGAGTTTCCCCGGCTAAAGACAGTTGCATCCCGCAAGGTGACGGGATGCAGCCTGTGCTGGTAAAACCACAGGCAGGGTGAGGTGTCCCTATGTCCTGCTCTGCGCATGGCCCGGGTCAACGCGGATGCTGCGCTCCGAGGCCAGGATTTGTGGCTGGAACTTGGCAAGAAGGGGGACCCGGGGGCAGGGAAGGCCCTTGCGGTGTGATTGATGTGTTATAGCCCCGACCGCCTCGTTTTCTGCCCTGCCGCGTTATTACAGCCTGGCGAGGCCGCCTTTCCGATCGCGCCCCCGCTCCCAGCGCATGGGAACAGCTGGATGGAACCAAAATTCCACTTGCCTTTGAAGAGCCAGCCAGTCCCATCGCCAGGAAAAACATTTACTGAAGAAATAGTAATAGATCTGTTTCCCTTTCGTCAGGGTGAGGAAGGGAGCTCTGGTGTTGACGTTTCTTGCGCGAGGTTCAGAAATAACCCTCTTTAAAACGAGAACGCGCTGAGGGCACCCGGCACCGCTCAGCCCTTGGAAGCAGCCCCAGGCTCGCGGGGAAGGCCCTTTGCTTCCCTGGCTCTGACGGGCTCTGAATGGATATTGCTCTGAATCGGTGCTTCTGTTTAGTGGTTTTCCCTCACAAAAAGCAGTTTTCCTGCTGCAAGGTTGTCACTGCTGAGGAATTATTGCTGGTCCTGGCTGTTACGTCTCTCAAAGCTTGTCTGGCCCCCAAGGCTGTTTGCATGAACCCGTGCGCTCGCCCGCTTAGGGCAATGCAGGGGCTGGAGCTCTCCTGAGCTCAGACTGACCCCGGCGAGAGGCTCTTTCCTTCGCTGGGAGGGAAAATTAAACCTCTGTCCCATCAGCTCTCCGTTTCTTCCAGGGACCTGGAGCTCTGGGACGCACAACAGCCCAGGCTTTGGTTTTCCATTGGAAATGAGACACCCCATCCTGACTGTGCTATTTACCCTCCCCTGTGCCATGCACAAACACCACAGTGGATCTCTTCCCCTGGATCTCTTTGGGCTGCAGTTCTTTTATGCCTATCACTATTTTCTACATTATTTGACACTCTTGACCGTTCCCCGTGACACTGCATTAACGTCCTCGGCAATCCGAGTGTGTTGACTCCGGTGCGGATGTGGCTCCAGCAGCTGCTGGGCACTGACGGTGGAAGTGGCTTTTTACCCTCATTAATCCCTGGCCAGGCTGGACTCCCTCCATCAGCCGCGGTTTTCGGGAGCCGCAGCCATTTGTCAGAGCTGCCCGTGCCCTTTATTTTCCCTCTTTTTCCTGTTTTCTTTAGTTTTGATGCAGGCACAAAGGAGGGGAATGTGGTTTCCTTCCCATTTTTTACCCCGGTACAGAGAAAAAATGCTCTTCTCCCTCATCTGAGGGAGTATTCCGACGGGATCCGAGCTGTGACTAAGCCTGGTCTGGAAGCCAGAGCTAAGCCGGGTTCTCTGTGTCTGAGCATGCAGCATCTTGCTTTGCGCTGCGTCTCCATCATTCCTCTGAGACCAAATCCCTGGCAATGCCAGGGCTGGTGACCAGCAAGCGGAGTCGGGAAGGGGATTAGGAACAAGGTGTTGAAACGAAGCGCCGCAGAGCTCTCTGTTGAGAAGGGAAACGGGGGAAAATCTCTCTGGTGACTCAAAGTCCCTACCCTTGCCCTGGGCTAGGAGCGAGACGGCCCGCGTGCCGTAGCAGCAATCCTATGGGCAGGTTCTTGGAGCACCGGGTGGGATCGGGAGCTCCTCCTGCGAGCGGAGCAACGTTCCTGTCTGGCGGAGAGAATCGCCCTGCTGTGTTTTGGGTTAAATGAGTCACAGAGGGTGGAGGAGCCCTGGGAGAAACGAGGTGCTGGGTGTGCGGCCCCGTGGGAGCCGCTCCAAATGCCGGTGCATCGGGAAGGAAGCGTGTGCAAGGGGTGAAACACGGCTCTGGGCTTGCTCGGCCAACGCGAAACACAGGGAGGAGCGAAAACAAAAAACCCAGCGCAAGCGGAGTATTTATTTTTGGGTTTGGGTGATGTCATCGTTGCTTTGGCCCCCTTCCCTCTCTGGAGGAGAATTAAGATCAGAATGAAAAGTCCGAACACTTTGTGCTGGAAATGCCCCGCTCAGCTAAGCGTGATCCCTCTTCGCCTCAACTCGCAGGCAGTTTCTCTCTCCCAAACAGCCATTTCCAGGGAATGGCGTTTTCGCCACCCAGTCGCACGGAATCCACAAACCGCTGCAGGGAGACGGTTCCTCCCCTTCCCTGGTGCTGCTTGCACAGAACCCACCCTCCCTGGAAATGCTTAAGTCGGGAGGGAATATTTTCCTGCAAGCCTCGCTCAGTTCAAACAATGGGTTCTGGGAAGCGCCACGGCATATGTTCTGCAGAAAATCCGGGGAAATGACCACAACGATTCCCTCTGGCTTCGTGCTCTATGAAGCTATTGTTTGCAATGTGTTGCATGGGTGTTTAGCTTGGCCCAGCATGTCATCCTCTCTCCGCTCTTTGAATAGGCGCTGCTGGAGAAAAGGACTGGAATAAGCCTGTTATGTATTTGCTTTTGGCATTATTATTATTTTTTTTTGTTTGTTTGTTTATTTCTCAGGAATTATTTTAAGGGCCTCAAGGTCCCCGCAGCAGGAGGGGCAGGCCCGGCACATGTGCTGCACGGCTGTTCCTCCGCGGAGTCGGCAAGGAGGATACGGGAATGGGGCGGCTGGTGGTTGCCCGACCGCTCTTTCCCTCAAGGAGAAGCAGCTTGGCCAAGGGAGGTTGCTCCTTGCTTCTGCCCTCGGGATGTGGGAAGGTCCCCGCGCTGCATTTCCATTGGAAAAGCCGCTTTGGTGACGCTCGCTGTCCCCCTGCTTGGTGACAGCTCCTTCGGTGACGCTGTGTGTGGCCACCAGGCAGAGCCGGGGCAGGAGGTGGCCGCTGCGGCGGTGCCAGGCGGCCCGCGAGATTCCCATGAGATTCCCATGAGCTTCCCGGGAGCTCCGGCCCCATAGGCGACCCCTCTGCTCCGCCGATCCCGACCTCCCTCGTTGCCGACCGCGTGTCCCCACTTCACTCCTGCACATCCTAATGCAAGGAGCAGATTTTGGGAACCGGATCCAGTCTCCCGCTCCCCACATTCTCCCCGGGCAGCGCAGGATGCTCCATCCTGCCGCCTTCTCGCTCCCAAGCAGGACCGGCCCCTCCTGGATTATTCCAAGCAGATATTTGCCCTGTGCTCCCATGAAGATTTGCAGTGCTGGAGAATCTGGCACTCCCCCAAGCAATCTGCTCCAGCGACTTGCTATCCTTAGAGCGCCTTTTGTAAACACCAATCTGGATCCTTTTTGCTGCAATTTGAGACTATTGTCATTTGTCCCATCCGCACAGCGACGCCTTGTTTGCGCCGGGGTCTGAGGAGCTGTGAGAAACCTCAGGTCGGAGCAACATCTGGCTCCGCGCGGACCCCCGTGGGCCCCGTGGGAGGGCACCTCCCGAGACGCCAACTTCCCGGCCCTGGGGCCGTCTCCAAAGGAGCGGGGATCCTTCCCCCTGTAATGAGCAAAGGGAAACCTGCATTGAGGCATCTGCAAAGCAGCTTCACGCGCGTCAGCAAATCCATGAGCTCCCAGACAGACCTGAGAGGTTTCCAAAGCTCCCGACCTCACTGACGGCGGTCACATATGGCCGGGCTGGAATTATCCAAACCGCAGCTAAAGTGCCTGCTCCCGAGGGCAGGAATTTTGCTGCCTCTTCCCTAGCAAGGGCCCTGCTATAAATAGTGAAGGGGAAAGGAAGGAACAGATGGGGGAAAGACAAGGAGGAGCAAGAGGAGCGAGTGACAAGCGAGCAAGTGGATGTGCGGGAAGAAGCCAGGAGGAGGGCAGGACCAGGAGGGAGCTGTAATTAGGGCAGGTTTAGTATGCATGAATTTTGCTGGGTTTGCAGCAGGAGGCTTGCCCGGCAGCTGCAGAAATGATTTATTACATGCTCGCTACATTTGCCCTGTAGGAAGGTAAATAAAATGTACACACTGTCCCATTTACTCAGACAATCGGGGGGGATATGACCTGATTTCTCCTTCACTAAAGCGCTTTGCTCACCGGGATGGGACCCGCGGCGGGTGCTGAGCGCCCGCGATGCTCCGTTATCTCCGTTATCTCCGTTATCTCCGTTATCTCCGTTATCTCGCGGATCCTCCCCTTGGAGAGCTGCGCTGGCACGTGGGTGCCCGGGGCTCCTGCGGCCTCCCCGGTGCCAGGCAGCGGTGGCAGCACCGCGATGGCAGGAGGTGCCGGTGCCAAGCGCTAATGCGGCCGCGGGGACCATCCGCCCGCGCCATCCGTGCACTGGACGCGGCGCTGCCGTCCCCGTGACGGCGCAGGGAGAGCAGCGGGAGCCGGGAGCATCGTCCGGCTTCGGCAGCTGCTCACCGGGCACAGCCGGATGCGGTACCGCGCAGAGCTGGCGCTGCCGCCGCCGGCGGGAGGACGGGTCCAGCTCATCCGAGCGGCACCGGCTCTGGGAAACCCGTTCCAGGAGGCTGGGAGCCGAGCGCAGGGGTTGCCATAAGCAGCCACAGGCGCTAAAACACTCTTATGGTGCCCAGAGTGGGCAGGGATTGCTGGAGCCTCCCGCATTCCTGGCTCCGCATCCAAGCAGCCTGGGATGGCCGTCAACAGCCGTGTCCTTGGTGGTCCTTCCCTGTCCCGCTGGCTCCAGGCTCCGCTCTCTGCTCCATCCCATCGGCTCAAGGCTCTGCTCTCTGTCCCAACTCCGTGCCATCCACACAGGGATGCAAAGCCCTAATTGCGCAGCATAAATAACCACGAGCGTCCAAGGAAAAATCCGGGAAGAAAGACTGGGGCAGGAGGGCCACTTGGAAGACACACAAATTCTTTCGCTCAGGTTTTTCACTTCTACTTGTCTAATTACAGCACGAGGAGCCTTTCCAGGGCGCTCGGCTGCCAGAGCCGGCAACCCCTGCAGGGATAAGCGGCTCCAATGTCCCCCCTTTGCCTTCGAGATCCTGGTGCAAGCAAATGCCAAGCGCTTGGGACAGTGTCACCCATGAAGGGGTGATATTGCATCCCCGGGGGGTGCAATGAGCCTCATTCCAGCCCTGGATCCTATAGGACTTGTCAGGAGAGGATTCCGTGGCTCCAGCAGCCCAAG
>JAWLRI010000041.1:1588871-1605315 GCA_034781795.1 Crypturellus tataupa
CCGTCCGAACGGGAGGCGGCTGGCAGGAATGCGAGCGTTCTCCTGCTCTCTGCCGTCAAGTAGTTCTATTTTTCATGGATTTCGCAGTTCTTGCTGGGCCTGAAATAGCACAAAAGTTGCTTCCCCTCCAGCTGCCAGCCTGGCTCTGCAGGCTGCCAATAAGCTCTAGGACAAGAAAGTGGCTTGTTCCCAGGGAAAAAAACTGCTCCCTCCAAGCTGTGCTGCTCATTTCCACCCTGGCATTCGTATCTCGGTGCGGGCGGTGGGAGATATCGGCTGCCTCCCTGCTCCGGGCTGGGTTCCTGCTATCTCAAGGATCCTGGGTCCAGGGAAATGCTGTTAATAGCAAGTATCCAGGTCCACGCACCATGTCCCGGGATTGCATGGGATGTGACAGATCCGTCCTCTGATGCAGGGATTCCGGGAGCAGCGGGAGCATCCCGACAGGCAGCTGCTCCCATGCACCTGCCTCGCACCTCCCCGAGCCTTCCCGACAGACGACTTTGTGGGAAAAGGCCCTTTATTCGTCCTCAGGGACTCTGGGGAAAACAGGAGGTTTTTGGCCAGGCCCCAGGGCAGCATCCCGCACACCTGGGCTCTTGGACTCAGTCCTGGCAGGGGGAAAAGGAGCTTTGTGCCCATCTTTGTGCCACAGCTCCCTGCTCCACACAATGAGCTTGCTTGGAACCTGGGAAAGGGGAAACGGAGAAACGGCGCTGGCAACGCTCGGAGTTTTGTTCCTCCACCCTGCAACCGGGACCACACAGGGAAGCAGGAAAGTGCTGAGATCCAGTAAGATGAAATAAATGAGCCAAACCCTGACTCAGGGGACAAACCGGCATCAGGCTCCAGGTTTAAGTCCCGAGGGACTAGGACACCCGTCCCCGAGCGCTGCTCTCCCACCTCGCACTTTGGTCCCCAGAGGTTTGGTTTGTGGCAGCTGGGAGGACTCTGGTGACAACCCACATCTCCATCCAAGGATGCTCTATTGGGATCTGTGATTTTCCCCCCACAACTCCCAAATCCGCAGGTCGGAGGCGGGAGGCTCTGCCTGCGGATAGCAACGCTTGCGTGACCAAGGGAAGTGCTGATTCTTTGCAATTGCTCGTGCACAGAAGCAGAAAGCAGCCAGATTACCGAGGAAGGATCTTACAGAGACACTTGCAAACGGTTCCCTTGAGTGCATCCATCTCAGGCTGAAGATTTTGAGAATGGGGAAATAATAGTCGCTCGCTCTAGTCTTACATTAACTCGCTAATTCCGGGTATTTGCTGGGCCCCAGGTGGAACTAATGCATGTTCTCCCTATATTTATTATTATCTGCATTGTTGAAATATGTACACTAATCCAGCAAATAAGCCTAATTGGGGCTGCCTCTGAAAAGGCTCCGCTCAGCTGCAGGTCTCATTTGCTTCTCTGGCTGCTGCGAGGGGATGAGCAACCCCGTTACAGCGGAGCGCTAATAGAGCTAAGTGGCCTCTTAAGGATGTCCCCCTCCGTTTGCGTACCCGAGTGCCATCGCTGGGCTCGCAGATGTGACAAGGCGGTTGGATTTCCAACAGGGAAATCCATGATCCAGCTCTGCATCCTGCATCCCGAACTGTCCCGGAGCGCGGGCGCTCGGAGAAGCGCCGCGATGCTCGTTGCATCCCTGCAAATTTGCAGCGTTTGAGGATGCTCCCGGCAGGAATCACTGCAGAAATGCAAGTTGTCACAGTTACTTTCATAGGAAGCCGGTCATTTCCTTGGTGATCAGCACGCAATGTGTGTGGGGCCACCCCTTACTGGGTGTTCAAGCTCTATTTCTATACAGAAATATGTTTTTAATACTCCAATGATGGTATCTAATATACAATAATTATTGTGGCTCAGATTTTAAGATGCACTTTAGATTTCCCAGAGCAGTTATTGAATGCGAGCGTGATGCAAATTAAACATTAAAAACATATTTACGGTGGGGTTAGCAGCAGCCACACAACGGTACGCACGGAGCAGGCCGCAGGAACCAGCTGGCCGTCTGGGAGACCTCCGGGAGGATCCGCTGTAAAAGCAATTGGCACATCATTAGCCCAGAATGCAAATCCTGTTAGATGTGAAGGAAGTGCATGATCGGGCAGATTCCTCACGTGCCGAATCCCGCAGGCGGGCACCCGCTCCGAGCGGCAGACGTGATGCCGATGCTAAGGAGCTGGAGATGTGGGGTTGTGCTGGCTGCCTCGTGGAGCTGGAGAGGTCCCGTCACCAGCCTTGAGCCCTGAACGGGTGGATTTGGGAAAATCAGATGTAAATTTTGTGGCTGGAGGCTGCTGTAGAGCTCTGGAGCCAAGAGATGACTCCATCACGCTGGGCATGAGCACAAAGATGGAGCCATGAGGGAGTTCCCTTCCTCCCTCTTCCCTCCTATTTTCTCTGATCTCCTGTCTCCTCCCTGATATCCCTGCTGGAAAAGGCCCCGAGGACGGGTTACTCATCCCCAAGGATGGGTTATCGGTGCTGGTGCTCTCCGGGGCTCAGTGGCCCTGGCAGTGACAGAGGCGTTGGCATAGGCACTGGCCATGGTGGCTTTGTGCCATGGGCACCACGATGGCACAAGCAGGTTCAATAAGAGGGAGCCTTTTCCTGGGGCTCCGTTCCAGCTGCTCTGCCGCTGGAGCCGGGAAGGGCTGAGCGGGGAGGCAGGAGAGGGCAGGGGCCACCTCGGCGGCAGCGCTCACGATCCCGCTTTGAACCGCAGCCGCAGGGATGAGCCGGAGCCGCAGCTCCGCCGGGAGCGGGTCAACGCCCGCGGGGACGCGCCGGGAATCAGCAGTTCGGGTGGTCCCGAGCGGGACCGAGGGAGCCGCTGACAGCGGCTGAGTTACGGCCCCGCGCGGGGAGCCGGCCCGGAGCCGCGCTCGTTATCCGGCCGAGCCCCGTTCCGGGGGACCGCGGGGATACGGAGCGCGAGCCGTAAAACATGTTGTTGTCTAATAACGAGCAAGGCCCACGGGGGACGAGGACTATTTTTTCCTCTATCATTACTCTTTCCTCAGCTTGGGGAAAGTCACTGAGTGTTGTGTCTGCCAACAGCAGGCCGGATGCTTCAGCGGACCCCGGTGGATCCGGCCTCTCCGGTCCAGCCCGGCCTGGTCTCGTCACGAGGTTCCCGATTGCTTCTGCAGGACGGTGGCAATGCAAGGGCCATTGCAGCCCCCGGTGCTTCGGTGTCCAAGATTTGTCCTTGGGAGATGCAGGATACGACGTGCGTTGGCCTGATGAGAAGCCAAGTCGATATTGCTGCTGAAGGAAGAGCAGTAGTCGCCATGAGATCCAAGCTGGAAGGAAAGCAAACACAGGCTGTCTGCGGAGAGCGAGGGAAGCCAATTGCAAGAAACACGCTGGGGTTTCATGATCTGCTCCTTTGGGCAAAGCCGATCTGCAGGACCCCTCTTGGGTGCTGCATGAAGGGTCCCCGCAGCGATGGACCGGAGCCTCGAGCAGAGACTGCGCAGACCCCATTCTCCTCCCGCAGGCCCCGGGGAGCTCCCACTTCCCTATTCCCACCGCTCCATCAGTGACAGGGAATTACTCCAGAGGCTACGGATCCCAGGAGAAAATAAGGAGGAAAGAAGGGTCTAAATCAACATCTGGGGTTTTACTGCTCCTGGCAGACGTTTGCTGAATTGTAACTTTAGACTTTGCTGCTCAGGTTCAACAATGTTCCTGGGGCCGTAGCTATGAGATGCATGACGTGCACGTAGGAGAGATGACCTATTCCATAGACATATGTGTCTTACCCTGCTTTCTGCTGAAGACTGCCTGGGTGCCCAAGAGCAGGCAGGTCTCGTGCTTGCCATGAGCATCAGAGCATCCTGCACGAAGGGCACAAGTGGCTGCTCCTCCAGCCACCCTCTGTGCAGCCCAAAGGCCCGTCTTGCACTGAGCACAAAGGCTCGTGTTGCCTAAAACCCGTCCATGCCCCCTCATCAAAGCGCTATTGTCTCGGCTCTGCTTGCTTTCCGAGGAGCATTTGCTTAATTGCCATGGAAGTGCTTTTCCGTCGTGAATTCCTCATGGAAATGCTTTCCACTCCGTTGAAACAAAGTGATGCTGCTTCCTGGCACCACCTTCCTCACTAAACCAGACCCCTTCTGAGGTTTCCTCCTTGCAGGGAGAAGTTTCATCCTTGTGGGTTGAGCTCAGGAGCTGCTTCCCTCGCTGAGGACCCTCTGGTTCTGCCCTCTCTGCACATTAAAGGGATGGAGAGGCCAGGTCCTCCCCGGGGTGGCTCCAGGGGACCCTGGTGACCCGGTCGAGTTGCACCTGTGGACCGGGATAGAGAGGACACAGGGGCCCCATCCCTACCCGGGCGGCAGGGACCTAAATCACTCGGGTCTGTCCCCGCGACGGAGACAAATGACACTTTGCAGCACAGGTGGCTTGGAGAGAACAATAAAGCGCGAGCTCTCCGCCGAGCTCGGCCGGCGCTGGGATCCCCTTTCAGGGAGTATTTTAGGACTCAAGGCACCACAGCTGTTTGTGGGCTAATCCCGCCGCCCTCCTCGTCCATTCAAACGGGGGCTTTGGAGACCCGCTGAAACTGCAGATAAATCAGGAAACGGCACCTTGTCCTTTCCTCAGGCCGGCCGTGTCTCTGGAGCCCTCTGCAGATCCCGCATTGGCTCCAGGAAGGACTTAGAGCCATTCCCAGCTCCTGGGGATGCCAGGATGCTGCATAAGCACCACTGGAAAAGCCGGCATTCCCAGATGCTGGGGTAGGCGGCAGTGCTGCTGCAAGGGGCATTTCTGCCCCTCGGCACTTGTTGCTGCAGGCGGAGAGTCGTGAGCAGAAGGAGGAACAGAACCTGGGCCTCGGAGCGCAGGCGTCAGCACTTTGGAGCCCATGAAATTCACAGGTTGGAAAAGCGGTCAAGGGAGAGGCCAGGGCTGCGCCACGCTCCAGCCTCCATCCTTGCTGGGTCACGGAGCACGGAGCTCTTCCCGGCTCATCCCTGTGCGGAAGGGGTGCCTCGACCTCTCCAAGCACTCGCTGGGCTTATGGTGCGGGGAAGAGGGTGCCTTTTCCAGGGGATTTAATGTGGCCGTTGATAGTCTTGACCTGCCCCAAAGCAGTGCTCTGGGGAGGCCCAGGACCGGGACCCATTGGAAGAAATCCCTGCAGGACCCTCCTACTCCCTGAAATAGCTCCCAGGTCCACGTCCGGCTGGAGGCAGAGCGTCACGCTCAGTGCAGCCCCGGGGCTCCTTCAGGGCCTTCCCGCAGCTCATTCCATGGGAGGGTCTTCCAGCCGGGAAGGCGCCTTCGCTTTGCAGCTCTGGGACCAGCCAGGACCAGGTATGAGCGGAGGGAAATGAGATCCTACGCTCTGACCAGCACAAACCCCTCTGGGGTAATAAATGGCTGCTGGGAGTAACGGCGCCCTGCGCTTTTCTCCTCTGCAGAACAATATTTCCAAGGTATTTTAAGCATCATTAAATGAACAATTACACATTCCCTCACAGTTTAATGTATCTCAAACACCCGACCCGATGTCACCTACTCCAGCCATGCCATTCCGTGCGTGCAGGGCAGAGTGAGGGTTGCCCTGTCTCCGGACCGTGTTACATCTCACCTCCCTGCTGCTCCTCCCTGGAATTTGGAAGGATTCGCTGGGCTCAGCCGCTACCTATTGCTCTGGCCAGTAATGTCTTGCTCCCAGCTGGGGCTGCTCCCAAATGCCAAGGCTTTGGAAGGGCATGAGGTCAGGAACACGGCACTTTATTCCTCTTCTTGCTCTGAGACGCAGAGAAGGGAGCAGAGCAGGAAGGGGCTGGTGAGCAAATGCCAGGAAAATTGGGCCCAGGTGGCAGGGGGGATTTGGAGCCAGAGCAATGGCTTTCCCAGCGCCCTGCTCCTACAGCACAGGGCAGGCAATTTTCCCAAGTCCAGCCTAATCTGCAACAAGGATATTGAAATATCCTTGCTGGGATTCATCAGGCACCATGGGAGCATCCCGCAGAGGTCCCTGTGCCCTTGCAGTGCCCGTGGGGGTGCCCTGTGCTCGTTTTAGCGATTCCCTTTCTGGAAATCAGCTGAGGGTGGTTTTTTAATGAAGCCTTTCCAAGGTGGTCTGAGGGATTATTGTGCTGGCTAAGCGGGACGCGCTAATAAACTTGTGAGCGCTCTCCTCTTGCAGTGAGCAAGGAGAAAGGGATGGAGTTCGGCTTTGTTGTGCGGTGCTCCAGAAATATTCCCTCCTTTGTGCGCGCGAAGGCGCCGGGCGCGTGATGGGGAGCTGCGCGCTGCTGCCTGCTGCTTGCACGGCCCGCGGGGCTGCGGGAGCGGGAACGGGAGCGGGAATGGGAATGGGAGCACAGGACCACAGGGAAGCAAAATGCACTTTATGGAGCCGGGCATTGGCTGGGCCCATTGCAGCTGGACTGCAACGCTGCTGCCTCCTTGGTCTGCAGCGGTGACAGATGTGGGGATGATGCAGATATTCACTATAAATTAGTGAAATAGTCTCAAAACCGGAGTTTTTAGTGTCTGTCAGAGCAGCAGATTAGTAAGAAGGACCTTCCTGGAGGAGACCTGCAGAGCCCCACGTCTCAGGCCATTTCGCACAGACCTGTGGCACTGACATCCCAAACCCTGGGCATCCTGGACCCAGGTCAAGCCGATTCCCTGGATATTTTGTGATGCATCTGGCAGTTTTCCTGCCTGAGAGCTGGATGTCTTTGCATGGTGGCTGGCTGGGACTACACCAGGGTTGTGCTCACCACAAAAAGTCAACAAACGATCATTATTTTGATTCATTTTCCCAACACCGCTGACGTACGTAGGGATTTATCCTCAGTATTGGCAGGAAGCAGAGTCTCTCCCTGCGCCGTCTGCGAATCAAAGTTCGCTGGTTAACCCCGCTAATGATGAGGCTGCCAGCCCGTAATTAGGGGCAATAACAGAGACCGTTGCAATGGAGTATCCATGCAGGAAGATGCATTTCCCTGGCGCTATCCAAGGGATGCCGAGATCCCCATGCTCAGGTGCCGTGTTGCAAAGCCGCTGGAGCTGCAGCTCTCCGAGCGGGTCCCTGCTCCTACAAAACGCTGCTCGTTACAGGAGGCCTTGGGACCGGCGCCTAATGAGGCCCCGGCCCGCGTCATCCGAGCAGGTACCTGCCTGCCTGGAACGGGAGCTTTCCAGGCGCCCTCCAACATCCAATTATGCCGGGAGCCTTGCTGAGAGCATCCAAGGGAAGAGCGGGAGGGAGAGATCTGAGAGCGGAGGCGCAGGGAAGGGGACACGGCCGTGCGCTCTGTGGGGATTTGGGGAATTAAAAATAAAATCACAGCCTTAATCTATCAAAAAAAATGTATATTTTTTATGGCATTGTAATGAAAACACTTCCAAACAGGACAAGGCCGATCTCACTCCTGCATTCCCAGCCTCGTGTGTTCTCTGTGGTTATTTATTGGGTTGCTACACAAGTCGGTTTTTTTTTCTCCCCTTTTCTCTTCCTTTTCTTCTCTGCTTTTGCAAATTGAATTATTTAAATGCATTGTTTGGCAGCCTTAAACCCAGGCGTTTCACTCTCTTTCCCCCTCGGCTGCCATTTCTTTCTCTCCTTTTTCCTCTTGCATTTTCAGGATCATTTGCTGCCTTGTTGCGGTGGCAGTTATTGAAATTTACGCACAAAAAAAGATCTTTCCTCAATGATGCTGTTTCCACCCATGTGACAGATTTATGGGTGCAGGAAGACACCCGTGGCAGCGAGGCTTCATGGGCAGGGAGAAAGGAAGGAGGGAAGGGAAGGGAAATGTGTTGGCAAAGTGACAGAGCAGACATGAGAATGGGAGCAGCAAGGTGCTATGGAGCCTTGTGCGTAATGGGAGAAATCAGGGAAGAAACCGGCTTGTTCCTCCTTGCAGGGTCTGGGCAGGGACATGGGCAGGGACATGGGCAGGAGCATGGACAGGGACACGGTCATGGTCTTGGTCATGCTCATGGTCTTGGTCATGGTCATGGTCATGGTCTTGGTCTTGGTCATGGTCATGGTCATGGTCATGGTGATGCTTCCTCCTTGTCCCGATGGAGGGACAAGGTCTCCGAACCCTCCCAAGGGCCACCTTGGGGGTGACAATGTGCTCTGGATGTCCCCTATCCCCAGAACAGTGGCCTGGGGACGGCTCACGCCGGCTGTGAGAGCCGCTCTTGACGGAGCGCTTGGACAAGCTCCCGGAGAAGCAGCTCTTGATTTTCCCCTCCTATCTCTAATCCTGCTTCAAAGCTCCTGCCTTTTATTTACATATTGACGCGTGAGTCATTTAATTGACTTCCTTGCCTTGGAATTGTGCTTGCTTAATTAATCTGATTACGCTGCTGCTTCCAGTTAAGGAGTTTCTGCGTCGGCGCCTGGAGGTGGCCGCGTGGCTGGGAAGCTTCGGGGCGATGCAAGCGGCAGATAGGGCCGGTGACACGTTGCAGGGCAGGACAGGGGCAGGGGACACGCAACGCGCTGCAGCGATTTCCATTTTCACGCACGCAGCGCCTTTCCTGGTGGCAGAGGCAAGGTGCGCGCCTCGTCGGTGGGATTGAATTATCTCCATAAATTCATTACATTTTAAAAAATATGATAATCAGCACGGAATGAAGCTCCCGAGGGAGCGGGAACATGTACATCTCAAGTACTGCTAATAATAAGCCTTTAATTTACAAATGCCCAAGGCTGACGCAAAGCCTCCCAGTACCGGGTGGCGAACGCGGAGCTGGGGTGTGCGTGGATTGGGGGTGCTCGTGGAGGGGACGGGCTCCCTGGACTGTCCCCATCCCATACAATCCCCAATGGGGACAATTGGGGCTGGTGCCTGGTCAGCCCTGGGGGGTAGATGGGGGGATTTGGGGGGCCGGGGCCCAGGCGTCCTGCACCGGGACAAGTGGCGTCTCCAGAAGGAGCGCGGCCGCCACCTCAAAACATGAATATCAATATTTATGCAATGATTAGTGCCTGTTTAATACACAATCGGTGCAATTAGCAAGCCTGCGCGTGGCGAACACGGGGTCCATGTGCAATCATGAAGCATTCATGGGTGTGTGGCTGGGGCTGCGGAGGGGCCGGCAGCAGGGGAATGGGCATGGGAACGGGGATCAGGATGGGGATGGAAATGAGGATGGGAATGGGGACCAGTGTGGGGATGAGGAGCAGGTGGGCAGGCGGCCTGGCCGGGCCACAGGGCAGCATCCAGGCTGCTCCTGGACCCTTCGGAGCTGCGGTTATCCCTAGGGAAGTGTCTCTCACGGTGCCCGTGGCCCATGCGAGCCCCACGGCGGGTCCAAGGGCCCATCCACCTTCCCTTTGCTGGCATCATCCCCAGCCCCGCGCTGCAGAGCCCAGCGGAACCCCTTGGACACCATCCCCATAAACTTCCTCTCTTTATTATTCCATTTTGGTGGTTCCTGCGCTCCACGTTTGTTAAATACTGATTAATTATTAATTTGGCCATTAACTATTAACAGCCGATTTCATGAGAGTTAACGGCGGTCAGGTGCTCCGAGATCTGGATCCATCGCAGACCTGTTAGACCTTGGGGAATAAATCCTCAATAATCAATAGGGCGTTCGCCGGCATTTACAATTCTTGTCTCATTTGCTCTGCGGTTAGCTCGCGCTTAAGTGTGTTTTAAACCAATGTAGAAGCAAGTTCTACAGCTGGAGGGAATTACCAGCTCACGGCGCTCGCGGCAGCATCTCCTGCTGGTCCGCCAAGCCGAAGGGCCTCGGCGATGCCGGTTGGAGACAGCAAAGGAGCCTTGGGAATTCCTCGGAGGCACAAATCCGTGCAGCCCCCGGCTCTCGGCTGCCCCACGGCTGCTTCTGCTCTTGAGGCTTCCTCAGAAACGGTCGGACTTGGATGCCCTGATTCTAAATCAGTGGTTGGTGCCGAGGGCAGCGGCTCCCAGCGCTCCCGTCCTCGCTCCGTGTGTCCCGTCCGGGCTCGGACGCACAGGGCAGGGGATGCAGAGGGACACGCGCCCGGCCCTGCTGAGACAGGCAGCACTGCCAGGTCCTGCGAGGGGCTCCAGGGGATGCAATGAGGTGTCCATGGGGCACAGGGCACCTGGGTTTATTTTTCTTGTAAAACATCCCTGTTGCTGTCACGCCGGGGAGATAAGGCTCTTCCTAAGAATAACAAACTTTGCGCAGTCCCTGAACAAGCGCGGGACCGTGAAAACCAGCGCCAGCGGCAGGTCCCCCGGTTGGGCACCCATCCCGCACTCCCACTCCGCGCCCAAGGCAGCCCTTTTCCAGCTTTCTCCTTCCCATGGGGCTTTTTTTTCCCAGGGATTTCTAGGAGGGACGGCCCCCGTGGCCTGGGGTGAGATCCACGTGGCCGCGGGGGTGACACCGAGCAGAAGGGGATGAGCAGGACACTGCTCCGGTCCCAGGGCTCCCGGCAGTGGGATGAGCCGCTGGTAAAGGCTCCTGCAGGGAAGGGGCACCCCTTGCTGAGACTAATACATTCACACAGATCCTCCAAGGGGATCCGCTGCTCTCCCAGAGGGAAGGGCCCTTGGAGCGTGTGGGAATGGCGAGGGCAGCGCGGTGTCCATGGGTCACATCTACGTCCCGCGCTCCAGCTGTTTTCCCGGAGCAATATGGGAGCCCTCCAGTGGCCGCCGGAGCTCGGAGCGCTCCCGGCTGCCTGCGCCGGGGGGGACACATCCCTGCAGGCCGCCGGGAAGGATGGAGATCCGTGGGATGTGATGATGTGGGGAACATTCCCGCTGCTGAGGCTGCGAGCGACGCGGTGAGCTCCGGCGAGCGGGATGCCCAGCCTGCTGCGGGCGTCCCGGCCATCAAAGCGCATCCGGGCAGGCGGGAGCGCCCAGCTATGGATGTCCCAAAAATGCCTTTCAAGTGGGAACAGCCGGCAGCTGGCACTGGCGAGGCAGTGCGGAGGCCGGACCCGGGCAGGATTCCTGGCCACAGCTCCAAAGCCCCGTCCGGCTCCGATGGGAAATGCCACGGATGCTCCCTGGCCGGCTGAGTGTGGGGGGTTCCCACCGGGGTCTTCCCACAACAGCTGCTTGAGAGACCCCTGGGAATGAGTGGCCTGTGGGATGTGGCCCCCCGTGGCAGCAGGGTGGTCCTTGAAGTCATGGCTTTGGCTTCATCCCAATGGGAAATTGCAAAGGGCAAAGCAGGTGCCACGGCCGTGGGCTGCGGGTGGCAGAGGCGCTGGGTGATGCCATCTCTATCCCTGACTCCCGGATGGGCTGGACACAGCATGCGGCTGCGAATGGCTGGGACACATGCGGCCACTTCCATGGGATGAGGCTGGGAGGCGAGGGAAGGAGGGAGGTTCCGGAGGCTGCGGGATCAGAGGCCGGAGAGAGCCCTGAACCCACCCACGTGGCTGCCCCGGAGCCGCCCCCAGGCTGATCCCGCTCCCGGCAGCGAGCGGGGCTCCACGGAGCCTTCCCGACACCTCCCTCCGCCCCGCGCCGTGAAACGCGGCACCGGGATAAGAGGAAAGGCATCCCGGCCGGCTGCGCGGGAAGCAGGGCCGGTTTAGGGTTTCAGCGCATCCCCTGCGCCTCCTTCCTGCTGCTGCCCCCCATCTCCGCGGGGCCTCTGATCCCGCTCCAATTCCTCGCATAGCTCCGGGGCTCCGAGAGCCCAAGGACACCCCGGGGCCCCGTGTCCGCCTCCGCACCGGCCTCCGTGACCCATTGGAGCCGGAGCATCCCGGCAGGATGGGCTCAGCTGACGGGATGCAGCCGCGCTCCGAGGCCATCCAGGCCGGCAGTCCGGGAAAGGGGACTCTGCAGGATGGGGATGAAGCGGGAAAAGCAGCACGAAGCAGCCAAGAGCCGCACATGGCCCTGCCCGCATCCCTCCGCATCGCCGCGCCGGGCCGGCTCCCATCCGGAGCGGGCAGGGCTATTGGAAGCAGGTGTGCCGCCCCGCCGGGCGATGGGAGCCGTTACGGAGAAAGCCTCCGGCTGGGATTTATGTCCGTCTCTCCTGAAACAAATTACGTGGTGGCCCAGCCCGGCGCGGGGAGACCCACTGGGTCCGTCCCATCCCGGCTGCCCCCGAGCAGGAGGAAGAGCGCGGCGTTCCCGGCGGCCCCGGAATTCCTCTCCCTGGGAGTCCTCGGAAGGATCCCGCAGCACCTGGGCTCGGCCCCCCCGGCCGCGGCGCTCGCTCCGGGGGCGGCCGGGGGCGCCGCGCGGCCCCCCCGCTTACCCCGGGGTTTATGATTACACAAATGCGAATTCCAGAACCGGCATCTGGGGAGCAGCTGCTGGGACTTAACCCCTTGCGAGCGGGGATGGAGCCGGAGCGGGAAGCGCCGGACATGCCCGTGGGGGACGGGGACATTGGGGACACCTGGTGGGTGCCAGGATCCATGGAAACCTGTCCATTCCCACGAGATTCCCCCATTCCCTGGCGCTTCTGCTCCCGCTCAGAGCTTCCCGCGGGGTTTGCGGAGCTCGGAAGCGGCTCCAAGCGCTGCGCAGCCGGCAGGTAGGGACAGGGACGGGCGCCAGCATCTGGAGCTGGAATCCCGCAATTCCATTCGAAGTGGGACAAGTGGGGAACATCCTCGCTGCAGCCCCTGCTCTCCTCCAGGTCACGGATGCTCCGGAGAGGCCGCCTCCCCTCCGGTCTCTGCTGCTTGTGGGTTGCATGGGGGGCCGGGCCGCCGCGCACGGCTGCAGCTCCGCCGGAGCGTGGCCGACTTCCAGGGAATGACTCACCGGTGGCAGCTTTCCCTGCGCTCCGACGCCACCCGTGCCCGGCGCGTGAGCGGCTCCCTGTGCCAGGGCTCGGCGGGTCGGGATCAGCTCCGGAAATTTGACCCTGGGCTCTGATAGGAAGTGCTCCGAACTCCCTTGGCGCTCCCTGCTCTCCAAGGGTATCCCCAGGGCAACGGAGGGCATGGAGAGGGGGATCTGGCGGTGCAAAGTGCCCAGGGATCCTGGGGACGGGTGGCATGGGTGCCTGCACATTCCTGCAGTGATTCCAGGTTTTCCTACGGAGAAGCAGCCCCTGCTCCTTGCTGCATGGTGGATCCTGCAGCTCAGCCCTATATTTTGGAGAGCAAAAGGCGAGGACGAGCAGGGCAGGTGGATGCTCGGAGCCCGCTCGGCCGTGGGGATGGAGCGGCGCGGCGCATCCCAAGGGATGCTCCAGTCTCCGCTCCCTCCCTCCGCTCAAAGCCGTGGCTGAGCGTGCTTGATTGGCAGCCAGAGGTAATTTCCCAGGACAGGAGATTTAAGTGAGTTTAACAAGCGACGGAGCCGGGCAGCGCTGCGCTCACTTAGCGCTGGCAGCTCGACACGCGGCTCCGGCTCCGCAGGCAAAGGTCAGGGCAGACACGGTGACAGCCCCTGTCAAAGCCGGCCGAGCCGCCCGCCCGCGCGCCGGCCCGGCCCGTGGGCAGCGCCGGCAGCAACAAGTATTGGAGAGGCTGGGAAAGGCGGGAGGAGTTTTTGTGTGCGCAGGGAAACAGCCGTGCATCGTGCTCAGGGCTGGCGCGAGCGCCGGCAGCGGCTGATGGGACAAAGGGGACAGACAGGGGCCTTGGTGTGTCCTGCTGCTGCCACCTCTCCACGGGCTGGCCTGCTGGGATGGGTGCAGGCATGGAAAACATCTGGCTTGGGAGGATGCCGGGATGCAAAGGGACTGCCCCTGTAGCCGCATCCCCATGGAATTGGAGGGGTCCTGCCTTTCCGCAGACTCCCTTCCATCCCAACCGTGCGGCTCCAAGGCGATGCCCATGGGGTGACTTGGAAGACAAACTCCAAGTGGCCAGAGCCCTCGCTGTCCCCTGGAGAGGAATTTAGAGCTTGGACCCTGATGGCATCTGAGTGGGAAGGGGAGCTCCCTGCCCGGCCCTGAGCTCCTGCTGTGCGTCCGAGACAGACAGGAGACAGGGAAGCCCCTGGTCCCTCTGCCCACGGATCCAGCTCCTGCCCCGAGCAGGAATGAGACCTGGAGCCGTGGGATTCCCAGCAGCACCGGACCCGCCGCCTCCCGCTCCAGGTCGCATCCCGCCCGGCAGCAGCAGGAATCGCTCCGACTAATAGTCCGAGCAAATTGAGGCAAGGGAAGCCGGGCGCGCAGCACGCGGCGGGCTCGGAGTTTATTTGATTATCAGATGGATATTCCAGAGGCTGGGATCTATGAGGAGCGGAACAACACATGTCAAACTCGATAACAGTTCAAGAGGGCCTGTGGTGGGGGCCTTGGAAAGCTGCTTTTCCCGGGAAGTCTAACCCGAGCCCATGCATATGAAAACGGGACACTGCTCCGCACCACGGAGCACGTGATCCTGCCCCCTTTTCCAGGGAAAGGTGCCTGGTCCCCAGCTCAGGCCACAGGAGAAGGGCAGGAACGGAGCGCCGGGCGCCTGCTGGGGCTGACGTGACTGGAAAGACGGTTCCCGTCCTCTCCTTGGAATTCCTCCCGCGTTCCGAGCCGCTCGGAAAGTCAAAAGCTGTTAGAGCCTGCAGGACTCCCAGGGAGGGATATCGACCGGGTTTGTTCGGATGATACTGCTCCGCACAGCTGCTTGGTCCATCAGCAGGAGGGTTTTGCTTAAAAAAAGGAGATATTTTATCCATTAAAAAGAAATCCATAAGTGATGAATATGTATTCAGCCTAAGTCTGAGTGATGAAATCCTCTCGGAGGTGCAAAGATCCAGCTCCCCCTGTGTTCACCAGTCTTGTAAGAGACCGAGGGGGGATTCTCTCGGAGGCCCCTCAGATCTTTCCAGCGTCCCGGGGTCTGTAGCGCCGCGCGGGGCTTCCTGGCCAGGAAGTTTTCTCTCCGGAGATTCCCTCTGCTTCCCGTGTCTGCGCGGGGCAGGAATGCGGTGAGAACGGCTGTTTGCGAGTTGTTCGGAGACTTTGCACTTCCAGCTGGAACAGAAAGTGTCGGATCAGCAGAAGCGGGAGCCGCTGGTGGGGAGGAGTGAGGAGGAGCCTGGCCTGGGAAGGGGCCCTGCTCCCCATGTATCCATGCGGGAGCCACCACCATGGCCCGGCTGCAGTGTCCGTGCTCCATGGGATGGATTCTGAGTGTCCTGCGTGCCCTGCTGCTGGCAGGAACCCCGGGATCACTCGGTTTGAGCAGCGCTTCATCCTGCTTCCTTATCCAGTCGACAGAGATGGGGCATGAGCATCCCAGTTCCCAGGTTTCCTCCTCCCCTCAGAGCACCGCTGGCTTCGGGGAGCATCCGCAAACCCGGTCACTCAATGCAAACCCTCTTGTACGGCAGGTAAATCCTGGTCCCAGGCGGCATTCCCGTCACCTTTGCACCTGATGGCATCTGTTGGCATGGGTCTCAGGAAGATGGGATAGTGCAAACCGGAGCCAGCGGCGCTGCTGAGAGCTGAGGATCTCGTTACACTGCTCCCGAGCACCTTCCTCCCTCTCCATCTGTCCTTCTCAAACAGCCTTTTCTTCTGTTTCTCTCTCTCAAAGGTGTTGCCATGGCAGAGGCGATGGGAAGAGAAGCAAGGAGAGAGGAGGATCCGCAGAGAGGGAAGGAAAATCCTCGGGAGTGGAAGGGAATTTCTCGGCTGGGATGGAGAGGCTCGTCGCTGTCTGCACCTGATGTAAATCCGTTTGTCCCGGGATGCTGGGAGCCAAGCGCTTCACCTGCTGATTTTGCTGCTTTAGTGCTGCAAGTGGGATATCCCAGCTGCAGGGAAAGGCGGGAGGGAACCTGAAAAATGAGCAAAATCACCCAAAATGAGTGAGCGGCCCCGGAGCTGGCAGCATGGAGAGGGAGTGCTCCCTGGGAAGGAGAGAGGCAGGCAGCAGGGCCCAGCCAGAGGGATTTAAAAGCCGCCCTTTTATATGGATTTGTTCTTCAAAGACATCAGGGCTTGGTAAAGAGCCCTGCCACTTACCTCTGCCTGTGACATGTTAATGGCTGCGTTTTTGAATCATTAAATATTGAAATGTGTAACACTTCCAGCAGCTGCCAAACCCCTGCTCGGCCCAGCTCCCCCTCCCGCTCTCCCCATCCGCCCTTTCCCATTCCCGCTGCTTTTCCTCCGTCTCCCCCTTCCCGACCGCCTCCTTCCCTGCGTCCTGGCGGTGCTCTTCCTCCTCCACCTGTCCCTGCTCCTCCTCTACCCCACGAGCTGCCCCCGTCCGGGCCCTGCCAGGGTCTGGGTTTGCAGAAAGCCCTTGTTAATCTGCGGATTTAACATTCACACCTTGCCCTTCCCAACCTCGGCGGGACCTGCAGAATTAACAACCGTGTTTACCCAGCTCGGCCGGGGAGCAGAGAGCAGCAGGGCTGTTCCAACGAGCAGTGACTAACGCGGCCCGGGAGAGCCCGGCCGCTTCCAAGCGCTCCGCTTTCCCCGGGTTTTGCATCCAAAGGCAACGCCGGCCGTGGCGGCGGCGGCGATGGGCGCCCGCCAGCCCGCGGCTACCACG
>JAWLRI010000041.1:1613705-1678326 GCA_034781795.1 Crypturellus tataupa
AGAAGAGAAGAGAAGAGAAGAGAAGAGAAGAGAAGAGAAGAGAAGAGAAGAGAAGAGAAGAGAAGAGAAGAGGAGAAGATGTCCCTAAGGATCCTGAGGGTCAGCAATCCCCTCCATACAGGTCACGCTCTCCTTGGATGAAGCACAAGCTGCCCGGGACAGCAACACACCGGGACCTGCCCTGGGGAAGCCGGGCAGTGACAGACTGTGACCGAGCCAGCGCTTTTGGGGCTGGGCCACCACGCGGGGCACGGGGACCGCGTGGGAGCTCGGGGCGCAGAGGCTGCTGTGGCCGCTGCAGCGCGGCCGCCGGCAGAGCTCAGCTCCGCTCCTTTCTTCCCGCTTTTGCAAGCATTTAGCGGTAGCAGATAAATAAACGGACATCAATCATCTGTGCATAGCAGCACGATCACCTTACGGGACTCATTTCCTCTCAAAATACACAAGTTTAATTTCTATTTAGCTTTCCCTAAATTTTAATGTCTACTTTCGACATAAATATTTTAGCATTCAGGGAGGGAAGAGGTGGAAACGGGTGATATGAGATATCACGGGACGTTCCCTGGGGCTGCGGGGCATGAGAATCCGTGTGTTTATTCCCGAGCTGAGGCAGACGCCTTGGCTGTGGCCGGAGCCTGGAGACTGCCCAGAGCAGCGGGACGGGCTGTGCCGTGGGGACAGGCGTCCCGAGCCGGCTCCTGGTGGCTCCGTGTGATGGGGGTCCCCAAGGCCACTGCGGATGTCCTGGAAAGACACCAGGATGGGGGCAAAGAGAGCGTCCTGGTCCCTCAGCTGTGCCCCGAGCTTTGCGCTCGCCCAGGGGATGCGGATGCTGCCTCGGTGTCGCACGTGGGCAGGCAGAGCTCGTGCGTGTTGGTTTCCAGCATGAAGCAAACGCCTCGGCTCGCTCCTCTGCGGGAGCGCTGCAAAGGAAGGAGCTCGGCCTGCAGCAGCCGGCCGAAGGGCCAGAGTGGGCAGAGCCACCAGGGAGCACCAGGATGGGGAGGCTGCCCCGCTCCGGCGTGCGGGGAGGCTCCGAGAGAGGCTCGGAGGAAACCTGGAAGGAGGCTTGGAAGAGACTTGATGGGAGGCTTGGAGGAGGCTCCAAGGGAGGCTCGGAAGGATGCTCGGAGGAGGCTCAGCTCCCAGCAGTGAATTGCATCCCGGGGCCAGGCCCTGCTCTGCGCCCTGCCTGTCACCGCGCCTGGGCTGTCCCCCGGATCTGCTCGCAGCAGTGACACCGCTAAGGCGCAGGGATGTGTACCCCGACTCCCTGGACGATGGGCAGCGTTCCTGACCCCGGCTGGGGGCTCGCGTGGAGCGCAGCGACCTCGTCCTGCGGAGAGGGGGTTTCCTCCGCCGCGTGTGCCGTCGACGGGGGAAAACAGCTTCAGAGCTGGCGAATCCGTATGGCAGCTGCTGAGTCTCCCTTTGCTGCGGAATAAATGACGGCAGCAGGAACACGGCGAGAGGGAGCCGGGCCCAGCGGCTTGGAGGTCCTGGCAGCTGGCTGCACCCTGGCCGCTTCCCGCTGCTCTTCCAGGGATGCTCTTCCCGCAGTCCGACAGAGATGTCATCCTCAGCGCCGATATCCTGAGGGATGAGACATAGCCCTGAGCCGGGTGTTTCCAGGGGCAGGAAGGACCGTCCTGCAGGGCCGAAGGGACCTTGCTCGGGAGCAGGACGGTGGCACTGCCCCAGCTGCTCCACATTGCTCCTGCACCGGCTCCTGCAGGAGCAGGGAACTTGCAATGCCACCCGGCACCGAGCGGGACACGTGGGACACGGTGACTTGGTGGCGGCTCCATGCACAGCTCGGAGGAGGTGGCAGCAGAGCAAACACCGCTTTAGCCCTCAGCTTTCCTCACCGTGCACGGGTCCTGCTGCTGGGTTCGCCCAGAAAACCAGCGTTTCTTGTCTCCTGTGCAAGGACTGCCTGGCTCGTGAACGACGGCCTCAAAAGGAGCAGTTTGCATCGTAACGTGCGCGGGAGAGCGGACAGGTCCTGCAGCCCGCGGACACCTCCAGCTGGAGGCCATCCATCCTCTGTCAGAGGAGCCTCCGGCCGCGCCGCCGCGAGTGGCCGCTGCAGTGACCGGTGCCGGCAGCGGTCACGGTGCGTCAATAAAGCGCTGTCCTAGCCCGGCCCTGGCAGCTGATGGGCCGCACCGGGCTGGCCAGGTCCCGTTATCCATCAAAGCCATTAGCAGATCTGCACACGGGGGCTTGTCTCGGCACAGGTCCTCGCACGGGGCACCGGAGCGACACCAAGCATCATCCATCACCCACCACAACCAGCGTCTTGTCCCCTTCTGAAGGGCCACCAGGATCCTGCCGCTCAAGTGTTCCCTCTTCCTTCATGCTGTAATTTTCAGCCTGGTCTGGGCCTTTTTAACCCCTGGCCTCATGGGCTTACCTTCGTCTCAGAGGGGTTTACGGAATAAGATACATCCCCTTGCCCTTTCCAGCCCAGAGAAAGCTCCTCCTGACATGACAGAAATCCAAGAAATCAACAACGCCAGAGGTCTGTAATAAGCCTGAATCCTTCCTAAACCCAGACACTCAGCACGAAGAGGGGTCAGCGAACCCCGAGCTCCTTCCCCTCTGCCTCCTGCCATCAGTCTCCGGGTGGATGATACGAAGCAGATGAGGCCGCTCGGGACACCCAGCTGTTCCAAGGTATTTCCAAGGTTTCCTTCTCGGGAGCAGGATGGTGCTGCCGGCGCCGCTCGCACGCGGATGCACAGACCTCCCACCCGGCAGCACCGGGAGCTCTCCCACGTGTCCTGCTTCCTCCCGGATTACTCCTCCGAGCGCCGGCCCCACGCGGAGCAGCTTGGACTTGCTTTCCTGCAGATGTTGGGACAGAGCCTCGGCACTGGGTGTCCATGTGTCCGTGCAGGGCTCATCTCTCGTGTGCGTGCACATGCATTTCTCTGTGCATGTCTTGGCACGCACACGTGTGCCCATGCACGAAGGGCTCCGGCTCTCCCACTGCCCCTCTTGGAAACCTCTGTGCGCCGGGAATCTCCCCCTGCTGAAACTGAGGGCAGAACCGCTGTGTTTAACCCCGCTGCTGCCGTGCTCTGCGCGGCACTGGGCTGCAGCACAAACAAACCTGCAGCACGACGGGCCGGAGCAGCAGGAGCATCCGCCTGCCCCGCTCGAACCTGTGGGGAAAAGAAATGCCGCTTTGGAAGCCCCCGTACAACGCCGCTCCCGACTCCCGCATCCTGCGCTCCTTCTGCAGCACATCCTCCCCATCCTCCCTGTTCCAGGCCTCACACCCCCCTCTTGCTTCCTTCCCTTCCTTCCCAGCCGCCCGGCGCTGGAGCCGTCCAGGGAGCCTGCTGCCAAGGCTCATAAATAAGGGACCCCTGTTTGCTTTCTCCTTGTCCGGCCCTGTGCAAATATTTACTGCCCCGGTGACCTGCGGCAGCGGCACATGCGGCAGCTGGGGCGGCCGGGGCGCGCGAGCGGCGTCTGCCCCGCGGAGCCCCAGCCCCTGCACGAAGCCGCTCTGCACCCTTAGGCCACCCGTGGGGAGAATCATGTCAAAACCGACTCAATTGGTTCATATCAGGAGGTGTCCATGGGGCGACTGTGCATCTCGCCTGAATCCTGCAGGAAAGCAGGATCTGGTACCCGATCCTGCTTTCTTTCCCCTTTCCAAGGGAGCCGGGAAGGCACCGGAGCACAAAGAGCCTCTCCTGCCATTCCAGTGTCCCCTGCGCTAGGACGCTCCGTCCCCAGGCAGACCCGAACAGATTCACTAACAGCTTTCTTCTGTAATATCTCAGCTTGGAGGAGTTAATTATCTCCAAATATTGAAAAGGGCAGATGGATTTGGTAGGATTTGCTTGGCTGTGTAATTTTGGTGCCCCAGAGATGCTATTTGGTCTGGCTGAGATGAGTGACACATCATTGCACCTGGGTGCAAATGTCACTCGAGTTTATTACTGCCTTCCTCGCATGTTATTTGCCCACTGGGGAGAAGCGTCTCCGCCGGCCCGGGCTGCCCGCGCGGCGACTGCTAATGTCCCCGCGCGGCCGTCTGAGGACACCCGTGTCCCCCCATGCGGACTCCCATGCTGTGTTCAATATCCACCGCCCGGGACTGCAAGGCGGCGTTGCAAATCGAGCGCTCCTGGCTCCAGCCTGCGCACGAATGCTGGGCAGAGCCTCCGAGCACATCCTGTGCGTGGATACAATGCGGGGCCGGCTAATCCGGGACGGCTGACGGGGAGCCCTGGCTCCAGCTGGCCGGGACACGGCCCTGCTCTCGTCACCGCCGTTCCCTGGGCCTTGGCACGATCCCTGGAGCGCTGGCGGGAGCGGGATGTGCAAGGCTGCCTTCCCTGCAGTTAATCCCTCTCGTTTCTCTTTGCTTTTGGGTGATTCCCTCCTGCTGGGAACAGGCTCAGTCCTAACCTCCCATCTGCTCCACTTGCCTCTGCACAGCTCGGGTTGTGTTTGGGGCCCCGATATAAACCATCTTTGTACCTCCTCCATCTCCCGTGCCGTGTTCCAAGCTGCAAACATCAACCGTGCCATCGCATCACCAGCAGGCTCGGCCCAGAACCTAAATAGAGACGTTCCCGGCGAACCCGCTGTAACGGCACTGTGTTTGCCAAGCAGAGCAATCTCCCCGCAGCCGCGGCGCTCAGAGCGGAGGTGGAGGCGACTGCTAGAGAGGACACAGACAAACAGAATTTGTGCGCTGGGTTCAGCGCAGGGGTGAACCTGGCGGGACCCCCGCGTCGCGCTGGGCTCCGCTGCCCGGGGCGCTGTCTGCACCGCTTTGCCGCTGCTTGGAGTTGATTAAATGGGACTGGGGAGGGCACTGACCACGGTGTTTCCCTCCCGGCCACCAGCTGCTTTGACTTGCAATGCAAATGTTTTCTCCCGTCACCTCCGAATGATCCTTTCCCCCTCGTGGGGGTATAATTCCCCCTGGAAGGCTCCGGTGAATGGTTTCCATCACGCTTTCGTCCCTCTGTTCTTCAGCCTGCAGCAACCTCTAGCCGGGCTGCAGACCGGGCACGCTTTGGGGTGGGAATAGCGGAATTGCAGTGCTTCATCTCCGGCTGTCCAGTGAGGCTGCAGTCCCCACCGTGGGGCTGATAGTGAGGACATGTCAAACCTGCAGCAATGCACGAACAGGGCAACAGGACCCGTCTCATTCCACGCTCCGGGTGAGCGGCAACGCGCTCCGAGGCGCGGAGAGGTCGTGGGAGGACGGGAACGCTTGGCTCGACGGCACGAGGGAAGAACAAATGCTTCCCCGGGGGATACGATTGGAAAGACATCACACAGCAGGAGGACATAAATCCGCTGGGCGTCCCGCACCGGGGCTGGAGTCAGCTGCACTTCAAAGGCCCCGCTGCAGCGCGGCAGGGCCGGGCGTTCTGCGCCTCGCTGCAGAGCGCATGGACACGCAGACCCTGCGCAGGCACCGCGAGCAGCAGGAAACCTCCCCGCAGCCCCGTGCAATGTGCCGCGTGGGTTGGGCGCTCGGGATCCGTTCCAGGCCTTGGGTCTCACATCCTTCCCAAGCGGCTGGTGGATTCGCTTTAATCAGCTGCGGCTTTGGTATTCCGGGTGTTCCCCGTGACTCGTTTCCACACTGGGGACATGAGGCAGCTGGCTCGGGAGCTGACCCCGTGCTGGACCGCGTGGACGAGCCCCTCGGTCGCCTCCGCCTGCTCCTTCCATGGGAAGTCCCCAAAGATGAGGGAGCTGCAAGATCCTACCCCAAAACTGTGAAACCTGCTTTCCCCATAGCTTCATTTAAAGGGTCGTGCAGATGTGTGGAGACACTGCAGAGGACGGGAGATGTGGCCGACCGGACACGGTGGTTATTTCACGAGCAATGTGCTGAGTTACCGAGCAGCAGAGCTCATGTCCCCTCCGAGATGCATGAGCAGAGCTGCGGTGCCGCGGACTGAGTGTATCATTAATGCTACAAAACCCACGCTAAAGACCTCAAATCTGGCTGATCCTGCAGCAAAACCGCCCTGATGCACCGCACGGGGCAGAGCATCTCTGCCTGGGGTACCCACTGCTGCGTGCGCTGCTTGGACCTGGTGTGATGGAGTGGTGCAGCACGGCACGGCACAGCACAGCACAGCACAACACAGCACAGCGCGGCACGGCATGGCATGACACAGCACGGCACAGCATGGCAGGGTATGGCACAGCATGGCATGGCACAGCACAGCACAACACGGCATGGCACAGCATGACACAGCATGGCACAGCATGGCACGGCACAGCACAAGACGGCACTACACGGCATGGCATGGCACAGTACAACACGGCACAGCACGGCACGGCACAGCATGGCACAGCATGGCACGGCACAGCATGGTACAGCACAGCGGTGCTGTCAGCTCCGGCGCTGCTGCTGCCTCGGCGTGGGGCTGGCCCCAGGGCTGTCACCGTGTCCCCGGCAGCGCGCGGCCCCGACGGCAGCCCCAGCCCATGCCCGTTTATTGAGCGGGGCCGTCGTCCTGCAGCTGACGGATGCTCAGGCAGCCCCTCGCGCTTCGCTTTCCTCCTCCGACTGCGTTCCTGGAGCGGGCGGCAGGTCCCGCTGCACCACGGAGCATCCGTGTGTCCCCGGGATGCGGAGCAGAGGGCACCGCGCTGGGAAAAGCTGGGCCTGGGACAACTCTGGGGGCTGCAGCTTCCCACCGGAGCTTCCCACTGCTGCCGCTCCGAGGTCCCGGTGCAGCGCGCATGCCAAGGCCCTTGCTCCAAGCTGTGTCCATCTCCCCATGCTCCACTCCTTGGAGCACCCCATGAGCCTTGGAGCCATCCCAGCCGCTTCCCAAGGCTCCAGGGGCCGTGGTAACACTCCAGTATTCCTGGTGCCCCTTCCATCTCTCCCCCTCATCCGTCAGACCAAGGACAAGAATTTATTTCTCCTGCCTGTCAGGCCCCATATATAATCCTAATAGCTCCTGGGGGTGTGAGAGAGGGTTTGAACCCAGGGCTTATATAACTTTGAGTGTTAATGATGTTTTATGATCCTTTAAAGCCTTTGTGCCTCAGAGGCTCCCAGAGAGTTTGACAAAGCACAGTCCTCCTGCAGGATCCACCTTGTTGCCAAAACGCAGCCCGTTCTGCGGATGAAGCGACACGCGGATTAATGCGAGTGCTCTTGGATGAGAGGGGAAAACAGCTGTTTCCACACCGCGGGAGCTGCTAGGGGAATATAAGGAAAAGTCCCCCTGGAATAGCCTTGGTCAGAGTGTGAGGACCTTGTCCTGGAGGTGGCTCTTCCCATGGGAGTCTCCAAAACACCACGGGGCTCCATAGGGCAACGTGTCTGGGGCTGCTGCTCTGTCCCATGCCCGAGGCTTGGATCTTGCAGGCTGAGGTGGCCTGGAGCTCCTGCAGCCACCACCTTGGGGACCCCAAGGAGACACCGAAGCCCCTGGTGGGACCCTAGGACGATCTCCCATAGCTGCTGCTCCCTTAGCTCCTCTTAGACCCTTCCCAAGTGGAGAATCCATGGGAGGAGGCAGTGTAACCCGCTGCCCACATCGCCCCGGCACCGCTGATCCTGTCCTAGGGATAGGGATGGCTGCGTCCCGGCGCAGCACGGATTGATCCCTGCGCACCGAGCGTCATTCCCGAGCTCCCGACCCAGCTCTTGCTTAGCCCATCCAAATCCAAATCCCCGGGAAGCAGGTGTTTGGGTATCGCATGTTCTATAAATAACACAGAACTAAGTGAAAACTAAGCCAGGCTCTGAAGCCGGCAAAGTGCTCGGGGAGCCGTGGAAATGGATGGGCCTGGGTTAGTTCCCATTTAGTAGCAAAGGGAAGAGCAGAGGCTTAAGTCACAAAACAGGACTTTTTTTTTCCCCTTTTCAGGTCCCTCCTTTTTCCGGGGCCCTGCTCTGGAGCCGATGGGTCTGATCCTTGGATCCGGAGGGACGCAGCGGGAAGGGAGTGCAGCCGCAGTGCAGGAGATGCCTCACATTCCCGCTGCCCTCCGCATTCCCGCTCTTTGTTTCCCCGTATTCAGCGCTTTCAGAGCTGGGTTTTCTTTTCCCGAGGGAGGCAGTTAGTGTAATGAGCTAAGGCTCCTCTGATTGTTTCTGGAGATGCCGGCAATGCCCCATCTCCGCGCTGGCCTCCCTTGGATCCTGCCGGATAAATCAGGCTGATTTAAAATTGATCGTTCTGGGATGTGGAAGAGAGCGGAGTGGGCGGATTTACCCCATTAGGGTGCATTGATCACCATTACTGTGCGTAATCAGGGTTAATCTCAGGATTAATTGGGGGGATTTGCTGATGGAAATGATCGGTAATTTGTGTTAGTTACTGCTCTATTCCCCTCTAATGGCTTAATCAGATTACAAATTAAAAGTGGCTTCTTCCAGGGAATCTCCCCGGACCTCAGCGGGAGCCGGAGCACAAGGAGGGCGGCGTGGCCACAGCATATGGTTTGCAGCTCCGAGCTCAATTACCCGGAGAGGAGACGGGATGGGAGCGCTCCAGGGAATACATGGGCTGCTCCTGCCTGCTGGGACACGTTGCCAATGGCTCGGGATACCCCATGGATAATTCCTGGCTGGGACCAGCAAACCTGCGTGGGGAACTGATGTTCCCGCGTTTTGCTTAAAGACTTCTTGGAAGCGGGGGGAGAAAAACCCACCCTGTGTCCGAGGTGCTCAAGAAGGGGCAGAGCAGACCCAAGTGAGCAGAGCGAGCCGGGAAGCAGCAGCACCGGGATGTTTTATCCCTCGGGAAAACCCCTAGGAGGAAGCGGGAAGGAGAGTTTCAGCTCAGAGCGAATCATTAAAATAACAGCCACTTGGCAGCATATAAATTAAGGCTGATGAGCTGAGACTGGTACAACTAATGATGCAAGAGAGTCCTGGCCTGGAAAGAGCTTCATCCACCAGGAGCCGAGCCGAGAGCATCTGACCTCTATTAGCTTAATAGATTGCAAAGCCAGGAGGGATCGTCCGTGAACACGTTGTCCGCAGGGAGGCAGGGAAGGGAGCTGCCCTGGACGTGCCACGGCCGCATCCATCCCACCGGGATCATCCCCGCCAACCGAGCCGGCGCTGGAGACATCGGGAATCACCAAAGGGGCCAGGGGAGCATCCCCTGCTTGGAAACTCTCCGTTATTTTCCTTGAACAGATGGGGCTGGTTGTGAGCGCGGAGCGCTCGGCCTCACCTCGTTCCTAATCTCCGCTGATATCCATCGAGTTTGGGATACGCGACAGTCGGATACAAGTGCTGCAGATCTACTTATTCCGCTATTTATAAAGACATTAGCAAACCTGAAGGAAAAAAAAAAAAAGCAAGAAAGTGAATGTGTTTCAAGTGGCTGCTGACAAGTTAGAGCAGTTTAATAAATCACTTGTAATAAACTACTTTACTTGCGGGGAGAAACACCACTGACTTCTTTAATAAGCCGTTCCTGATAGAGCAGCCAACCCTTAAAGGACACGGATTCATTTGCGGCGCGTGTTGGTGTTCCTGGCTCTTTTCTGCTGTAAATTACTCACTAGGTAGGTGCTACCTGGAGGAACCGCTCGTGCATGGAGAGAGCATCCCCGAGCTCCTATCTCCAGCAAACCCCCGGGAAGCGCTTCCCTAGGGAACGTAGCAGCCAGCCCTGTATTCCTGCTGTTGCTCCAAAAAATAACTGCCTCTCACTCGGGATTAAGGCTCGGCACTCCCTGCTTTTAGTGCATCCTGCGCGGGCAGCTGCTGCCTGTCACTTTTCCCAGGCCTTGACATGCAGCAGCTCCAACTCCAGCTCCTTCCTTTTCCCCGCGCTTGAGAATAGCCCGGATTTGGGGCGCTTTGTGCAGACGGGGCTTGAAAGGGACCTGGTGGGAGTTTGGAAAATGTCAGGCGCTGCCCTGTCCATCCCAAGACACTGGTGTGAAAAGGTATGTGTGTGCAGGGGGGAAAACACTGCTGCAGATAGGCCGGGGTATCTGTTTCACTTTGAAGACTGCCTCTGTTATCGTGTGAAAGGCGCTTTTTTTCTTAAGCATTTAAAAAAGTGGCAAGAAATATCTTCTATTTTTAATGTACGTGCCTTTCCAAAAGCAGGAACGGGAGGAATAGTCAATGCTCGTTCTTAGTTTTCATTTCATTATAGACCAATGAGTCTAGCGATAAGGTAAAGCAGGATCTGCGCACATGTCTCCTGGGTAAAGAAGAAAGCAGAAAAATATGTGAAAAATATAAAACAAAAAATACCTCCCCCGGTGCCTAGATGTAGAAGGCAACGATGCCTCTTCCTCGCCAAAGCGCTGGCTCGGAGGAGCCGTGGTTGCTGAGCCGCGTTCCTCTGCCAGGTGTGATTCCTAAAAACCCTTGGCACGAGGTAGCGGGCCCGCTCTGCTATTTGTTTTTTGCATTTCTTTATTAAAAAGCTCCAGCTCCAGACGGGCCGCTTTGTTCAGGGCTGTTTCGCTGCCTTCGCTCCCTGCAAACGGATCGGCTCCGTGGGGTTAATTCGGGTGCTGTCCCCAGCTTCCCGCTCCCATGCGCTCCTAAGCGATCCAGCCCGGATCCGCGTCCAGCTCCCAGCACATCCATCCATCCACCTCCTCCTTGCCGTGCAAATAGACGGCACGGTTTAATCTGTGTCGTGCAAATATCTGGCACGGGTTTGATCTTTTAATCTACCTTGCAGCGTGCCAGGTAACGTGCTGCCGCACGCCGCGTGCTCATTGCCAGCCCGCGCCCAGGGCCTCCCGCAACGCCCGAAGCAAACTCCAAGCAGCATTTCCAGGAAGGCGGTCGAGGTGACACCCCAGAACATGGTTTGCTGCATCTTGGAGGAAATCTCCCCAATCCAACCCAATCCGCGAGGCTTTCTGCAGCGAGAGGCTCCCCAATTGCCTTCTGCAGCTCAGAGCATCGCTCGGTGCCAGGAGCGGATCTGAGAGCGACCGTTTTCCAAGGCAGCAGCTTGGCCACGGCGGATCGGGAAGCTGTTCCACGTCCAAACCCTCCCCCTTGACATCCCATCCCTGCCGCGAAACCTCCCCGGGGTGTCCAAGCGCTGCCGGCTGCGCTGCCTGCCCGGGAGCTGGAGCGCCGGGCGGATTTGCCTGGCTCTGATCAGCGCTGCTTCCCTTTCCCTTTGGAGATCTTGGAGAGCGTTCCGAGGAAACCGTCCCGGTGCTTGGCAAGGGCCCTGGAGACCCATCTGTTCCTTCTTACCCCGCTCCGCTGCTCTTTGCTCCCCGTGCCAGCCGGTTTCTGCTCCAATGGAGCCTCTCCAGGTTGGGAGCCGCGTGGCTCCTGAATTAGCAAAGACCTTAACGGGGTCCCCCCCGCTGGCCCGAACCGCGCGGGGCTCCGGGGCGCTCTGCCTGGGACAGGGCACTTTTCCTGCACGTGGAGGGCAGGAAGGGGGCTGTAAACTAACACGTATAGAAAGGGCTTTAAGGGGAATGGACGGGTCAGGTCCCTGACACCCAGTTTCAAAATCCCGTTTTTATTTTAAAGGACAAATTCCGTGGTTCTTTGCCTGTTTCCACGCGCTTCCCTTTACCCTCCTGTCACCCTCCCGAGTGCCACCCGTGGGAAGGGAGCAGCAGTCCCTCGTCCCCAAACAGCCTCTTCCCATCTTGGAGCGATACCTGCGCCGGGATGAGCAGGGAGTTTCCAGTAGTTCTAAACTATAAAGAAATAATTTGATGCTTTTTTTATTACCTGCTTATGACTGCCTGCTTCACTGTATTTACTTAATGGGGTCCTAAATAGCCATTAATCTCTCCTTGGTGCAATCAGCGGTGCTGTATCGGTATCTGTGCCTGCATTTAACAGCGTTTAAAGAGTTTGAGCAGGATTGCAAAGGCAAATGATAGTCTAGCAGGGGAGGCTGGCGCTGGAGTCCCTGGGAAGCCGAGTGGCTCAGAGATGATGGGTTAATGTTAGTTTTACCCTTGTATATATGGGCTTTGCATCACTAATTCCAAAGGATCAGCTCTAGGGAGTGAGGACAACTTTGTTAATTCAAATGTGCAAAATCTCCCCTTCAAGTATTCCTTTGTTAAATTTTTTTTTGGCTGAAAATTAAAACCAAGTTGGCAGAAGAGAGGGATGGAGAACGTGGACTCGGCCCCCAAGTTTTCCCAAGCACCTGCAATTCCATGTGCACTTTGCAGCCCTGCTGCAGGGTCAGGAACCTTCCTGGCCTGGGGGAAGGAGGGATGAAGGGGACAGTCCCATCTCCCGCTTCACATCCAGGTTTGTTCCACTCTCGCAGGCTGAAATGGAGCAAACGCGGGAGCTGTTTGGAAACTGCTGCAGGAGGCGGAGGGGCTGGACGGGGCGTCCTGCGTCCCCTGCAATGGGAACGGTTGTGGGGACCGTTATGGAATGGCGATGGACAAGGACACCAATATCCGCGGAGCCCCGTGCCGGCTGCTCTCGTCTCCCCCTAGCTACGGCTCGCTCCGAGCTCCTGCCCTTCCTCCCGGGATTCCTGCAGCCTCCGGATCCTCCCGGCCTCCCTGCACGCTCCAGCCGACGCATCGATACGGCAATTATGTACTTAAAGCGAATGCACGTAGCACTGCGTCCGTGTGCCCTCTGCAACCCTATAGGTGCACGGCAATATGGATATAGGAAAAAAACAAACTCCTTAGACCAAACTGTCCCCCACAGATGCAGTTATCTCTGGCAGTGAGAGAGGAGGGAAATGAACCCCCAGATGAGACTTTTGGAGCCTCTTGGATGGTGTTCAACAGTCAATAGGGATGTTGGTGCAAAGACATGTGCAGCCAAAGCGGCCTTAGCTCACGGCTGGGTTAGTTCTACTTTTGGGAGAGCTGCCTTTCTGGAGATGTAGCATGGAATGGGAATTGGTTTTATATATATATCTTCTATTTTTGCCATAAGAACATGCCTTTTTGGAAAACAAAGTATGCAGCATCTCCCCACAAGCCTGTGATTGCAGTTAAGGAGGCATCACCGCTGAGCCGGTGCCTTTTTTTTCCCATTAAGACCCGAATCTTTGCTGGTAAAGGGAGGCTGAAGTAACAAGAATATAAAGTTTCCACAGGGCAATTGCAGTATCTCCTCCTTCCCTCGCCTCATTCAGCATCCCGGGTCTGAGGGGGCTTTTCCGAGCTCTGGAGCCGCATCCCTTCACCCGGAGCAAGGCCAGGAAGCCCCAAGGGGGTGACAGACCTGGGCAGAGGGAGCCGGACGGGGCCAAGGCCACGTGGAGATCCCTGGAGCAGGTCCGTCCTTCCAGAGGGTGGGAAGGACTCCCTGCTCCCGGGAATTTGCAGGATGGAGGCACGCGGGGTGCCAGGGAGCAGCAAGGGGGAACAAGGGAAGGATCCTGCGCCCCGGGGACACGGTGGAGCCACGTCAAGGTGACGGGATCACGTTTATCCGGGGTCCCACCCGGCATCTCCCACATCCCAGAGGACACCCCGTGACTTCGGATCCAGGTCCACGATGTCCCCCAGGCTCCTTGTGCCCGAGAAATGAGGATCTGGGATGACCATTCCTCCCTCGGCGCACATAAAACCTTTCAGATGAGTTTTACTATAAAACAACTCCCTTTTATATGTCACCCCTCAGTATATTCTTTGACTACACCCTAAATTACAATACGATGTAAATGATGGCCTCTTTTATTATGCTATTAATTCATTCCTAATCAGATATTAACTGGTTATTAATCTGCACTGCTCTGCCGATGCAGAGGTGCCGTTGCAGATGAGTGACCAGGCTTAAGTATTTCAAATGTTTGGCTAATTAGAAAAGAAAATGGTTCCCGGTGGGAGAACTGAAGCCACAAGGAGAGTCAAAGGACAAAGAAACCGCGAGATCGCTGAATATGAGACTGATCTTGTCTGTGCAGTGCAGAGGTCAGAGCCTCTTTCACAATTTTTCCCTTTTGTGATAACCAATATTCGTCTCTTTTGTGCACGTGCAACAAGTAAAAACTTATAAAAGAGGCAGATAAAAAATGGGTTAATTTCTGCGTCAAGGTTCACTAGACTTGGTTAGCCAAGTCTCCTCAGCGGCCCCTTTTGCAAAGATTCATGCTGATTCGGAGAAGAAAACAAGCAAACAACCCAGCCAGCCAGCCAACCGGAGGACCAGTCCCCCCTTTCCCTTAACCTGTGCAATTAGGGAGGTTTTATTCTAAGCCTGGGTAATACGGGGCCATCTGTATGGGCTCTGGCAGGTCCTGTTCCCCAGCTCCCGTGCTTAATTGCACTTCCATTGGCAACTCAAACACTCGCTGCATGTGTTTCAAATGAACTCTCCACTTCGGGCTGGTTTTACAGATCACCTTTGTGTGATTGGCAATTAAAGCCCTTTTCAGCCGAGAGAGAATTATTGCCTGTTTCGCAGCTCGCGTCTCCCCCCGCTTCGCCTTGCTCTGCCTTTCGTATTCTCTAATATTCCCCCAGTTCCTTATCTGGTGCGGGAGCCCCGTAGTGGAGCTATTTGTCTCTTCCCTTGATGAGAGCCGTTCCTTTTGGGAAACCATCTGGATTTCTCCCAGCCGCGCAGGACGGTTTCCAGCGCTGCAGAGCTCTGCCCGGCTGCAGGCGCTCCGGGGGAGAGGGGAGGAGGCGAGCGGAGAAGGAGCTTAAGGGAGCGAAGGAGGGTGAACCGAGCCCGGCGGTAAATCCATCCCGCGGAGCTGCCGGGCGAGCAGGAAATGATCCCTTAACGCCGAGCACCTGCGTCTCCAGCAGCCGTATCCAAGAGGGGCCCGAGCGCGCAGTCGGGATGCTGCTCTGGATTCCAATGGCATGGCCTGGGGTTGGCTTTTCCCTAAGATTCCTTGGCCTGCTTCAGTCCTCGCTCAACCTCTGGTTCCCTGCGGTGCCTTTGCCAAGCACGTGCTCCCATTCCAGGATGCTGCAGGGAATGGGTTTGTGCGGATGAGGAGCATCGGGAAGCCCTGGGAATGCCGATGGTGCGCCTTGCCACGTGGTTCCCTGCGTGTGAGCACCGGCATTGCAGAGAGCAGCCTTATTGATGGGATCTTAACAACCGGATCCGACCCGGACCCATTGGAATCACGATCTGTCGGCTCTCTGGGAATCCCTTTCCAAACTCCTGGTCAGAAATATGGGAACGTGAGCACGGATGGAGACGTGGGCGTGCAGAGCCTGCCCGGCTGCGGCCAGCCCTGGCATGGGGCCGCCGGGCGGAGAAGGGAATATCAATGCACCGAAACCGGAGCCTCCTGCCCGGCCGGGAATCCGGCGGGGCCGCCGGCAGGGCAGGCAGGGCGGCCGCTCCCGTCCGCGCTCGTCAGCGCTGCCGTTCCCAAGGACGGTGATTCCGGCGCCTTCCCACGCACAGGTTGGCCGGGCTGCCCACGGGCCACACGTGCGCGTGTCCTTGAGGAGCCGCGGAGCAGGGATTGTCCTGCCCTTGGAATGCTGGCACGGCTGCAAAGGTTGGAAGTCACTGGTGAGGACACAGTGGGAGGAGGTGGACGCGGAAGGGACACCGGAGCCCAGGACACGGAGAAGCCGCTGGCTCCGTGTGCCAAGGGAGAGGCCGGTTCGGCATTCCCAAATTCCTGCCTGGCACCTCCACGCCCTGCAGATGCGGAGGAGGGAAGGGGTCACTGGGCCTTGGAACCTGGAGCTAAAGCTGGGAAAAGCCTGAAAGAACCTGCCCGCGGCTGCACGTGGACCAGGACCGGGACCTGGACCGGCTCCGCAGGGTTTGCTCTGCGCCACCTCCCCATCCCACCCCGCTCTGCAATAAGGCGAACGTGGGATTTAATCCCGTGATGGTGGGATTAGGCGTTCCGGAACCAGGACGGCTCCACCTCCACCTTCTCTTGCCTTGATTTGCCACTCGGCTGTCTCCTTCCTCGAAGGGAAACCGCTCGCTCCGTGCTCAGCCCCTGCATTTCCAGCACCGTAAGAGTCTGCAGCCCAGCCCCGGCCAAGCGCCCCTTTCTAGTGCTCCTGCCTTGATTTAAGGCTTTGATTTGAGAGTTATTTTTTACAATAAGAGAAGGATGGTTCATGCCAAAAAAAGCAGTTTCATAAAATGCTGAACATGACTTGCATTCTGTAATTGCAAACCTGAGAGACTTGGAGTAATTGACATTTTGGATGCATTGCAGAGTATCGTATTTAATCTTGAAAAGCAGGTTCCAGGCAAAGGAGGCAACTGCCAAACCAAACTCAGACTCCTCGCCGGGCTCCTACCATCAGTCATTTTCGAATCCATCCACCACGGTCCCGAACCCAAATGTTTACCCTGTTGATTTGCTAAGATAACAGCGTGGGACCACCGCGCCGGCGAGGAGCATCGCGGGGAGGCAGCGGGAGCGACGGATGCTCCGGTGGGACCGGGGACGATGGCCTGTGCGATCCTGGGGACACGGGAGCATCGCGTCCCCATCCTGAACACGGTCCCTGCTGCAGGGGGCAAGGAATTCCTGGTCTCTCCCGACGGGACACGATGCTCGTTTGGCCGCTGCAGTCACGGACATGGAGCGCGGCCGGGCAGGAGCCTCCCTGGCGATTCTGGGCTGCTGCTCCCGAGTGTGTGAAACTTCCTAAATGTGGGACCAGATGCAAATTAAATTTCACAGGAGGGTGACTCAGGGCATGTGTATTTTGCTGGTGCATGACTTCAGCGTGCGTGTAATTTTATAAATGTGTGGGATGTGACTGATGCTCCGTGAATGTGTCTGAAGGGGGAGAGCCCCGACGGTGGCGCCGAGTTTTCGAGTTAGCGCGCGGATCCCGTTTTCCCTTTGTCCGTGGCTTCCGCGTGTGCCTGTCCCGCATTAGCGTGGTTTACAGCCCAGCTATAAACATTTGCTTCTGTTTGAAATACAACAAATATAAGCGGAAATCTGCTTTCTGCTCTCTGCGTCCTGGTAAAAGATATGAGTGTAAGTTTTTGGAAAGGCCGACCCTGCTCTTGCACACGGTGTTTATGTTGCTGCAGCCTTCAGCAGAGCAGATAGAGCTCAAAACGGTGTGAAAAGCAGAAAACACCGGGATGCGTCAGGGAATTGCACTTGCTGGCAATGGGGATGGAGATGTGGCCCTGGCACCACAGCTCCCAGGAATCCTGCTGGAGCTCAGGTACCTGTCCCAGGTGACAGGAGCGGGATCAGGACAGGTACCTGAGCTTCAGCAAGATTCCTGGGGCTGGAGTGTCCCTCCCTTGGAGCAAGGGAAGCGGCAACATCCCCCGGAGCAAGGGAAGCAGCAGCATCCTCTGGAGCAAGGAAAGCATCAGGATCCTCCAGAGCAAGGGAAGCACCAGCATCCTCTAGAGCAAGGAAAGCATCAGGATCCTCCAGAGCAAGGGAAGCAGCAGCATCCTCTGCTCCATGAGCATCATCTTGCCATCAAGCTGGGTACCCGGGCGCACACTGGACGCGATGCCCTTGGCGCAAGGGCTCCCAAGACAGGTTTGGTGAGCGGAGCTCATGGATGGAGCGGGCTCCGCTCGCCCTTCCCGCGTGGGCTCCGTCGGCAGCAGCGCGGAGATGGTTGCGGGTCAAGGCTGGCACGGGCGCAGTTTGCCCAGCTGCACATCCCCATTCCTGGCGCGGCGCCGCGGCCGGCGCTCCGCGCGCTCCGTGCCGGGAGCCGCGTCCCTTTCATTGGCGCGCGGGCGGCAGCGGGAGCCCGTGGCTGCAGGATGTTCACATCTGTTCCCGATTTGTGGACAATGGAGCACCATCCACCCGCCGCACATGTACAATCTGTGACAACTTGACAGCCTGCCCAGGAATCCAGACCGAGCGCTGCTCTCCAGCACGAGCCGGAGAAGCCGGGGGGAGGGCAACCGTAATATCAAAGGGAGAGAAATAAAAGGAGAAAAGTGGGTTTTTTTCTTCCTTTTTTCCTTTCTTTCAGCGGTTGTGATGAGCGGCGTTGGAGCCACCCTTTGAAGGGGGCGTTGGGGAGGAGCACCGGGAGCTCCGTGCTGGTCCAGGATGCCCCTTCGCGTCCAGGTGGACCCAGTTTTTAAATCTCGCCCCGTTCTGCAGCCGCTGCCGCACGCACTTGCTGGGGGAGCCAGACCCAGCCTGGCTGCTGCGGGAAGGGGATGGTCCCCATTGGAGTGGGCAGGGTGATCCCTGCTCCCAGCCTAGTGCTGCAGGATCTGCAGGTGCAGCTTTACCGTCCCCTTCCAATCCTCTGGCCGTGATGGAGAAATCAGGGAGATCCAAACAATCCGGGCGCTTTCCCGGTCTCCTGGTGCCTGGTGCTGCCTTGGGGAGCCCTGTGCCAGAGCCAGCTCTGCTCTTCGCCCCCTTCTCGTGGCTGGTGCTGCTGAATCCCCCCCTGGCAGCTGCGGGTCACCTTGTCCTTGCCCTCCGTCTCCAAGGGTTGAGGAACCTTCTTCAAGCAGCTGTAGGTGAAAGGGTTTTGGTGGAATAATTTCCATCCTGCAAACTCAATGACGACTGCAGAGCTTGGCAGAAGGCAGGAGGGAGAAGCGGGTGGCGAGGGGCTGGACAGGGATGAGGTCCGTGCTCGGAGCGCTCTCTCTGCAAACCCTGCAAACCCTGCAAACCCCGCAAATCCTGCAAACCCTGCAAACCCTGCAAACTCCGCACACTTTGCACGCTCTGTGCATGCTCCAGAGCTGCCCGATGCAGCCCCTCTTCACTGCCTTCACCCCACAAATGGTCCTGAGCAATCCCGGACGGACGCGAGGGGCCGATGCTGCATTACCTGGCGCGGCAGCCTGGATCCGACCTTGGGGATTAATTAGATAAACAGCAGCCTCGCGCGTACCTTACACAAACGCGCGAGCGAGGCGCCATTAAGGATTACGTTGTCACTAACCCGAGCCCTTAGTGATTTAATTAGACAATTAGAGGGTGCTCAGGAATGCTCTCGTAGTAACCAGAGATATTAACACCATTTGTATTTATATTTAATGGCATTGCAGAAGGGGTTTTAATTATTCTGAGGCTTTCTTGTCTTTAAACTTCTGAAGAGGAAATTCTCATCCGAGTTTAAAGAGGCTCCGAGGTGCTGTCGCAAGCGTAATGCTGGGCAGGGCTGAGGACCAAACCCCTTTTTCCAATGCAAACTGGTGTCATTCCTTGGCAGGCGGCGTGTTCGTTAAGATGCTGCGGAATTTGCCAATCCCTCGTTTAATTGCAGGAGGGGCACGGCCAGCTGGGAGGAAAACAGCCCCAAGTTTCCTGTTTTCCGAGCGCTGCTAAGCAAGGCAGGCGGCGGGGACGGCGGGACGGCGCGGTTTGTGCCGCGGCGCTCGGGATGCTCCGCTCGGTGGCGGGTTCAACACGGAGCGGGAAGCGCCGCGTGCCGTGGGGACACAGGGGGTTCATCCATACCAAGCTGCCCAGTGCAGCATCCAACCAAATCACCCCGGTCCTCTCCAGCATCCTCATCCCAGGGGCTGTGCAGCATCCCAGCAAACCAAGCAGAATCCCGGGACACGGCAGCTCCCGCAGACGTGATCCGGGCTCCTGACGAGAAGAATCGGGTCCCAGCCCCCTCGTCAGCACCAAGCACGGGCCCTTTGCTCCCGCTTTCCTAAACATGCCGTCCTTGCAATCTCTCTGCTAATAATTGTGTTTTCACTCTATTACAGCCCCAGTAATACAATTAGGTCTGAATCATATAGATGAAGTGCAGAATAATCTCATTTTCTAACTAATGTTTGAGTCGAGTAGGGTTTTTTTCCCCTCAGTTTTCAGGAATCTGCTGCTGAACAGGGGGATGTGCAGGAAGGGCTCCTCGGAGGGACACGGGACACCTCGAGGGCATGGGATGCTCCGGAGAGCTCTGGGCAGTGAGGAGAATGGGATGGGAATCCAAAAAAAGACAATAAGGAATGGTGAAAACAACGATCCGTTTGATGGGAGCATAGGGTAAATGGTACATTCATCAGATCCCAAAAATGGGATCCGCGGAGCCGAGGAGGAGCAGGGGAGAGCTCCGAGCTCGTGGGCGGTTGCAGGGGGATATTGCACATTGCAGGGCAGGAGCAGGGCGGCTCCTTCCAGGGCTCCAAGGGGCACAGACATGGGAGCAGAGCCTGGAAAACCTGTGTGAATAAGAAATAAGGAAGGGAAAACAAAACCGTGGGGAGCAGCCTCCTCTCGTGTGCTTTGTTCTGCCTTTTATAGGCAGATCTGCTCCTCGCCCTTGCTGCATCCCAGCTCCCACTGAGCCCGGTTATCCCAGCGAGCCGGGATCACCCTGGGCTCACACCAGGGCCAGAGGGAGCTCCAGTTTCCATGGCCTGGATCCACGGATCAAGGAGCTCTGCAGCCCTAGTCCCAATCCAGCTGCTTCAAGGGGCGAGAGAAGAGGGCTGCTGTGAAATATTTTGCAATTTTTTTATCAATGAATTAAAAAAAAAAAAAAAGGAAAATAAAAAATAAAAGATGCCAAGCATTGGTTTTATAGGAAAAAAAGAGAGGTCTGTGGTCTGAAGGAGGAGCTGCCTCCGAGTCCCGCGTGCCGAGAGGTGTCCTGGCTCCAGTAGAGAAGAGCTGCCCAGCGCGGTGGAAGCACCAGGACGCTTTATTCCAAGGAGATGAGCTCCCCGCCCTGCCAGACAGGGAAGGAAATTGGAAAAAAATGCCTCTTTCATGTGGGTTTTGGTCCCTGGTACAGGGAGCCAGGCTGGATTAACTGTCCTGCTGGAAAAGGGCCACGGGAGCTGCGGCTCGCGGGGGCCTGCGGGGCCTGCCCGGGGACAGGGGAGGCAGCAGGGGATATCCGGGTGCATTTGGGGGTATCCAGGTGCATTTTCCTGGTGTCCCAAACCAAATCCCTAGCAGGCTCTGTGGAACACAGGTCCCCCTGCAAAGGGATGCTGCCGCCTCCCTTAGGGACGGGATAGTCGTGTGGAAGCCACCAAGATCCCTGGGTGCTCTGGCCAGGAATCTCGGGTATCCCGGAGGGAACCCTGCCACGCCGACGGATGCAGCTCGGGGCACGGAGCGTGCCGGAGGATGCTCCTGCCGTGTCTCACTGAGCACCCAAACCGTGATAGAGGAATGTGGGCACTGTGATCCCAAGGGATACAGTGGCCTGGATGGCCTCACAGCTCCGTCCTGGAGGCAGAAACTGTCTGCTCTTGCTCCCATGTGCACGGATACGCATCCACCTCGCTCCCTTTGGAAGGGGCAGCTCCGAGCTGGATGGCAGTGAGGCAGCGCGTTCCCATGCGGAGCTCCATGCGGAAGGGCCGGAGATGCCAGCGCCGTTTCCCTCCCCTTGGAGCCAGGCCCAAGCGCCGGCCGCCGCAGCAGCCCCGTCCCCTCCACCTCCGCCTTGGCAGCTAAGTTGTTAATAAGCTTCCCCTTGCTATGATTCCATCCAAATTACTATTTTAAAACAACTACAGATGTGCTAAATTGGCTCAGCATAATAGGATGAGATGGAGAATAAAGGTTCCCCTAGTGGGCTGTCGCCAGTGCAGGTAATTTATTACCTGGGTGGCTAATTATACGCTGCTCAGCTTTCTAGGGTGAAAACATCTTGCTAGTTCCTAGCTAAGGAGCCCTGACACAAGTGAAATGACCAGACATGTGAATAGGAAACACGGTGATTAAGTACCTGAGAGATGAGGAATGCGAAGGAAAAGGCATTCTGCAGCCAGAAAAAATGAACTGTGCGATTCCCCCCGCACCTTGGGGGAGCGGGGCCGGCCGCAGCGCGCCGAGCGCTCCCGCTCTTTGTGCAGAGTCTGCGGCTAACGCGCTCCCGAGCTGGGAAAAGCAGGAGTCGCTCGGGATGAGCTCGGCACAGGGCTGGGGGGTCCCGTATTGCTCCTTTCGGGGTGTCCCTCCCAGCGGTGACCCAGGGGACACCCCTTCCCTGGTCACATTCCAAAGGGGAGAAATGCAGCTCTGATGTCCTCACGTTCGTGATTTGCTTGACAGAATTCACTGTTTGCAGAGTTAATGTATTTGAGAAAATGTATCCTATAAAGTACACAGTCTGGCAAACACGGCGGAAGGGGCCGGTTTTCCAAGCGCTCAACATCTCCGGCACGAGGCAGAGCCCGCCTAGAAGGGCCCCTCACTGGACACTCGTGTCACCTCGTGGCCACATGGCAAAGCCGGGCGGTCCGGGCTGCTGCACGGAGGGTCGGCACGAGAGGCACCGCACGGCCCCAGGAGGGATCCAGCCTGTGGGATCCAGCCCATGGGATCCATCCTGTGAGATCCATCCCATGGGATCCAGCCCATGGGATCCAACCCATGGGATTCAGCCTGTGAGATCCAGTCTGTGAGATCCAGCCTGTGAGATCCATCCTGTGAGATCCAGCCTATGGGATCCAACCCATGAGGTCCATCCTGTGAGATCCAGCCCGTGAGATCTATCCTGTGAGATCCAGCCTATGGGATCCAACCCATGAGGTCCAACCTGTGAGATGCAGCCCATGGGATTCAGCCCATGAGATCCATACCATGAGATCCAACCCATGGGATCCAGCCTGTGAGATCCAACCTGTGAGATCCAGCCCATGTGATCCATCCCATGAGATCCATCCCAGGGGATCCATCGCAGGGGATCCAGCCTTTGGTGCTCTGGGTGCCAGCGGACCCCAATCCCACGTGGCTGGCACCAAGGAGGCACCAACCCTCCCGATGCCGCTTGGCGCCTGTCCCCCTCTCCAGATGCCGTCCCCATCCCATCCCATCCCATCCCATCCCATCCCAGCCCATCCCATCCCATCCCATCCCATCCCTCCCTGGGGACAGCCCGGGATATCTGGCAGAGCCTCCCTGCTCCTATTACAAGGGACGTGACCACGCAGCGATAACGTGTCCCACATTGCAGCAGGCACGAGCTTGCTGCACCACCTGCATCGCTCCCTCTGCGCTGCGGCCGCGCTGCGGTTAGGAGCCCAGTTTCCCCACACATTTTTCCCCCCGATGCAGTTAACTAACAGCATGGGAGTTTCTTACCCCAGAGGAGAGCCGTTTCCGCGGTGAAGAGGTTTGTGGCGAGGGAACCTGGCTTCGGATGCGGATGCGCCGCTTCCTCCCGCGATGCTCCGATGCAGGCACAGCGAGGACCACTGCTTTTCCCATTTCCTTGCGGAGGAAACGTCCTGCTGCAAATACGACTTGTAGCTGCTTCAGGAATGAGTCATTAGTTTGTGTATAAGCTAAACACTAGAGCATAACCATAAATAAATACAACTGGCTTCATAAACTGGAAATTAAATATATCCCTTCGTTGTTTGAAATGTGCCGTGATTCATCCAGCTGCTTCCCAGGCTGGGCTTTATTTTAAACCAGGTCCTGAAGCCTTGTAGGGCTCTGTGTGCTCTTGGCCCACGTTCTGCTTTGGATTTGCCCTGAGAACGTGGCCTGATGAGCGCTCTGCGTCGGGACGGTTGGTGTGAGCACCAGCAACCCGCACCCCTGTGGATCCCTGGCCCTCGTTTTGGGAAGAATATCTAGGTCTGCCCCGCTCTACCCCAGGCTCACGTCGTGTGTCTGCCCTGGCTTCACTTCCACTTTTATTTATTCTTTCTTCTCTCTTTTGCTCTTTTTTCCCCCTTTTTCCTTCATTCCCGCTGTTTCCAACCCTAGGAACTGCCCGGGCTCCCATCGGAGCAGGCTCCATTCCTGCGCGCGCTGGAGGGCACTGGGGTGAATGTGCGGCCCAGGCTGCAAGGGACAAGGTGCCGTTTTCTCCCCCGCTGCTCCCGTCCTGCTCCCGCCATTCCCAGGGCACACGCTGGAGCGCGGGGCCCGTTTCCGAGCCTCCGGAGACCAGGTCCTGCCTGGGATTTCTGCTGCGTCCCGGAGCCGCGCAGACCTCGGAGCCTCGTGGTTCGAATGAGCCCCGGGTTAAATCCCCGCAGCCGCCTGCTCTGGCAGCGCTCGGCTGCTAGGCCTGCTCCCCGCGAGCGCCGGGCTGCAGCGTGTAAAACAGCAACGTTAACTGTTTTTCCAGCTGTCTGCAGCTTATGAGCTGTAAAACACTCGCTCGCGCTACACCTCCCCGCCTGCCAGCGAGATGCCAGGGACAGCGGGGAGTTTCTTTAAAGAGGGTTTGTAAAGATGGGAGGACGTATCGGACACCGGGAGCTCGTGCAGGAGCTCGCAGCCATCGCCGGGAGCGGGGAGCAGCCCCGGGAACGGCCCCGGGGTGCCGGCTCCATCCCAAAGGCAGGACCTGGTGAGCGGATCCCACCACGGGCTCCATCCGATGCCTCCGTAGGGTCCTGGAGGAGCTGGGGAAGGGAAATGTCCCGGATTTGGACTCATTTCCATGGAGCCACGTCCTGTCCCCCACCTCGGCCCATGGCCGGGATACCCAGGAGCAGCAGAGCCCGAGCAGGAGCCGAACCCCGTTTTTGGGAGGAAGGAAACCAGCCTGAAACCAATTTGTGTCTATCTTTGAACCCGATTCTGCTTTGAGCCCGTTTTGGCTCTGTTTGTTTGGAGTAGACCCGATTCTAAAGGGAAAAGCAGACAAACCAGACTAAACATCAAATATTAAATAGCGACTGCTAATATGACAGCCCTTAAACAGGAGCGCTCTCCTGCCGCCGCAGCAGCTGGGGCTGCACAGCCACCTTCGCTACCAAAGTCGGGCTCAGACTGCACGTGTATATATCACATTGCTGGAACGAGGAAGAAATCCAGTTTCCTGCTGCCAGTCTTCCTGGCGTTCAATCTCCCGCGTCTGCTTTTAGCGGAGGCAGGAGGAGACCGGGCGCTTTCCCGCTCTGCGATGCACGGAAAGAGCAGCAAGGAGCTCCCCGCATCCCTGGCTCTGAAAAGGGGCTCTGCGCAGATTGGCAAGGAGGTTTCCCCCTATCCTGCTGGAAAACTAAAGAAAAAAATGTTTTATTTCGCATTGGGAAGAATCCAAGCGGCTTTGGAGCCCTGGGAGAGATGTGCTGGCCAGGCAGGCCCTGCTCTCACTCTCCCTTTCTCTCTCGCTGCGTTTCAAAGTGGCTGCGTTGGGATAAATCCAAACCAGGGATTCCCGCAGCTCCGTGGCGAAGGGAGCTCACACGGAGCCCCTTGGCAGCAGGCAGGGATCTGTCTAGCTACGCCGGGGGTCTCACTGACCAGAAAGTTCACGGAGGGATCAAATATCCCCCAAGCAACGTGGAAGATAAGAGCTCGGCCGAGTCCTACCCGCTCGGCCGCTCGCGCTCCTCTCGCATTTGGGCTGTCCCTCGCGCTCCTCTCCGGATCCAGGAGGAATCAACACTCCAGGGCCCCTCCTGGTCCGTGCGTGCCGGGAAGAGCAGAGGAATGTGAGCCGGACGGGAGCTCGGAGCCGCAGGATCCCCATCACGCTGTCAGCGGGCACTTGGGTCGTGGCATGGCGAGGGCCCGGGGTCCTCCTCGCTATCGCCCACTCTCCTCCCCGTTCCTCGAGTCCCTTCTTTATCACATTTTGAGCATTCCTTCCACTTGACTTAGCGCTAACACATGTACCCTGAGCATTTCAGCAGTGCCGAACAAATGAGCTAGGGCTGATGGAGAGATCATCTGCCGGCTCCAGTCTCTTCCCATCACCCGGCACCGTATTCGTGGGGGATGCGGATGGTCTTTCCTGGAAACCCAAGAATTCCTCCCAAGAAGGAGAGCAAGGGTACACGTCCTGGTGCACGTGGCCATCTACCCCAATGCAACTGGGAGCATTTCAACACGTAGAAAATATTTGGATAAGACCTTCCAGATCATCGAGTCCAACCGTAAGCCCTTTGACACCGTGCCTGTTAAATCACGTCCCTAATCCATGCTCAAGGCGTGACATTAAGTTTCTCCAAAATGTCCCATTCTGCTTCCCCTTTTTCTTTCCCTTCCCTCTCTAATTTAAGGACTTCTTTTTCATGTTGACATTGCATTCAAACGTGCCCTCGCTGAGGCCTCCAGGCACCTCGGTTGGTGTTTCATGGAACAACAAGGATCCTTGTTCTCCATCGGAGCCCGCGGAGGTGGCCGGTTCGGACGGTCCCTAGAGCAGACGGATGGGGTGGCCGGAGCAGCCGGTGTCCACAAAGCGGCTCTCACGGCCCCCACAAGCAGGTGGCCCTCGGGCTGCTGGATGAGGGACGAGCTGCGGCTCTGGCTGGAGGAGCAGAGGCGGCTGCGCTCCGTGTTTGCAGCTTATAAACAAGGAGACAGGAAGGCAGATGGACTATATATTTGCTGAAGTGCTTTCATGAGAAAATCTTTAGCTATTGAAAACGCTGGGTTGCTGGTTCTGCTTCCGCTCTCCCAGCAGTGCAGCCTTCTGGACAGAGAGGTTTCAAGTCCTCCTGGAGGCATTCCCATCGTTCGGCAATTTCCCTAGGCACACTTTACTATGGATTTTTTTGTTCTGAGCAGCTACGTTTCCCGCAGTCCTCCTGAATTCCTGAGCGCCGGCCACTGCGCGTTTGGATCGCCTGGTGCTTGTTTCTGCATTGCTTAATGCTGGGAAGAGCCCTGAGAGCGCATTCTTATGCAAGAGGCGGTGAAAAATGAGGGTCTATTTTATTATGCTCTAGTGCAGAGGGGCCCTTCATTGATTACACAGAGCACAAGAGTTATTACGGCTGGAAGGAACCTCTACCAAGTCACCTGCTCTCTTTTATCCTCAGCATCAGCCCGGTAAACCATCCTTGTCAGATGTGTATTTAGCCTTATCCTTGGATATCTCCAGGGAAAGCAATTCAACAGCCTCCCCGAGCAGCTTGTTCCATCATCCGAACTCTAGTTACAGTTATAAAGGTTTCCCTAATGTTTTACTTTAATTTTCTCTCCTGCAACATAACACCGTTATTACGAGTTTTAGCTCCTTGATGGCTCTTTTCCCCCTAAGCCCCATTTAGGAGAGCCGGGGAGGGAGTCAAACGAACTGGCTTACAGCTCGGTTACAACACGGCTTCAGCCAATTCGCTTTAATGGCAGTTAAGGTAGGCAGAGTTTATGGGATCATATCAGGTTTTAAGCGGTCTTAGGCAGTGCTCAAATGTCCCCTTGTGAAATTAGCTGCTTTAAGGAGCGGGTGCCCTGGCGCTCCGGTCCACTCGCTCCGGGTGATTCCCGATGGATACGATGGATACGATGGATACGGGATCCGAGGCCAGGGCAGGGGGGAGCTGGGGTGGGTGTTAGCCCCATAGCAGGGCCAGGGCAGGCAGTGCTTGAGCAGGGGCACGTCCGCGCCGTGTCCCCCCGGGACGAGCAGCACGTGCTGACGGCACCGGGGCACCCGCCGGGAGACGAGGCTGGAATGCAGGGCGGAAACAAATGCATGGAAATTCAAACCTCTCCCCAGATGACAGACGGAGGGGAGAGTTTCTTGGCAAATGAAAATGTAAAAAATGTTCCCGGTTTTCTTCCTCGCTTCTAGCAAACAGCAAGTAGTTCTAACTCCACGTCTGCTCCTAGCTCCTCTCCTCAGTCCACTTAGAAGGGTTGGGGTCAGCCTGGTAGAAGCTTCTCCTGGCTCTTCCCCACTGGGACCAGCTGGACCCCATCGTGTCCCCTCGGCCGGGCTGGGTGGCTCGGAGGGCCATGGCGACCATCAGTCCTCCAGGGACCATGGGGAGCACCCGAGCCCAAAGGATGCTGCGGAGGGAAGAGCTGCTCCACTGACGTGTAACGTTGCATCCCATCTGTGACCGCAGCATCCAGGGACCGGAGACATCCCTGTGCGGGAGCTGGGCCACCTGAACACAAACTGAGGGGTCCCCTGTGCACTGGCAGCACTGGGACACCCTTGTGACAGGGACTTGGCCAGGGTCGTGCAAACGCTCTTGAAGGAGCGAGCCCCAAGGCCCGGGCTGCTTGGAGCAGCCCTGTAGCCTTCAGTCTACCTTAAGCAGCGCAAGTAGAGGAGTTCCCCCATTTCTCCTGGGGGACCATTCCATCATCTACTAGGTTTCACTGTTAGGAAATGTTTCTTGTTACTCAGCCTATATTTTCTTTTACTTGATTTTATCCTATTACTTCTAGTCACATTCCTCCAGGCCACCAGCTCCTCTCCTCCTCTGCTACCCTTGCACGCTTTGTGGACCGTTATTGTATCTAGCCCTGGCTAAGGGTTGGCTACCTATACCTAGCTCGCTCTGCTAACGCTGTGCCATGAACCAGCCCCTCGGTCGCTCGCGTTGCTCTTGCAGGTTGACCTTGCTGCACTGGCTGCTGGTAAGGGCACCCAGGCTGCATTAAGGGCCGGCTCAAACCTGGCTGCCTCTGCTTGCAGGGCTCGATAGTCCTGCAAGGTGACAGGTCCCTCCTGCATGCACCTGGAGACGGCACTGCCGCCAAAAGAGCCTTTTTGGAGGCTGCTGAACATAGATATGGTCCTGGGGAGCCAAGGGTTGTTGCTCACGGGCTTCTTCTGCTGTCACTGTCCCCTTCCCCACCTGCCTTTTGCTTCTTCTTCTGCACCCCGCAGAAGATGTCCCAGCATTTCTGGGGCTCCCTTTACCCGTTCAGCATCCTGTTTTCTCCCTGTTCCCTCAGTGCATGGCGACCTCCCCTCCCCTGGTCCCCTCTGGCTATCACAGGGACCCCACTTACCCGATGGGGTCCCAGCACCGGGACAGCCAGGAGACGAGTGGAGTTTGCAGAGAGCCAAGAGCGGGGTCACCCTGATGCTGCAGCCGGGACTGTCCCCAGGGGACGAGCACAAGGTCCTTCTCTTGTCAAACTGAGAGCAAATCGGCACCGTCGGGGCGGCCGGGAGAAGCAGCCATCGGGATGTGCAGCTGGAGACGGTCCCTGGCAAGGAAAGGGGAAGCAAAGTGATAGCCCCGTGCATGGGAACAAGCGCTCAAGCTGCTCGGGGGACGGAGCTCGCCTGGTTCCTTCAGCACGTTGAGGCTTTGGGGCTCTCTTCCCATCCGTGAATTGTCTGCAGAGTGTGATTCTAATTAAAGTAATTATTCAAAATTTTTTACTGAGTGATTGTAGCAAAGACCTTTTATCCTTTTAGGGCCCATTTGTAAGCAATTTACCTCGAGCATTTGGCAGTTAGAGCTCAAGCAGATTTACAGGCAAGCAAAGTCCCCCGTTTCTGTGTCATCCGCGGATGAGTGCAACTTGTTGAGTGAGGTTAGCAGCGCTTATACTTGTGCTTATCAGCTTGAAATGTGTTTCCTATGGATATTCTGCAATATTTACTTAAATCTAGCTGTTTCTGTTAAAACTCCTGGCAGTAAGCACAGTTACCAGCGTTTTCATGGGTAACCAAGACAAAACAGGACACTGGGCAGTGTCTAAGCTCATTGTCGGAGGACTCGAGTACATGCAATATTTGTTCTGCGGTATTTACCTAATTTAGTTTACAATGCGGGGCTTTTTATTTATTTTTAAAGTGTGTCCCCCCCAGCCCAGCCTTGTAAAGCTTGTGGTTCTCTGCAGGACTCAAGTTACAAGCGCTTGCTATTCTGCTTTAGCCATGATTTTTTTATAAAACTGTGGTTAGACTATTTTTTACTCTAGAAAAAGAGCTGGTTTCCCCCCTGCCTTTTTTTTTTTTTTTTTCTGAAAAACTAAACTGCAAATGGATAAATGGATGGAGACTCGCTCAGATTTTTCCCTCAGACATTCCCCTTTAGGCAGAGATTAAACATGGGGAATTTCAGTCCAAAATGCAAATGCTTTGGACATTTATGAGAGTGGGAAAACAGGGGCTTATTATGAAAACTGCTCTGCAACTTTATGGGGGCTACTGGCAGCCGGCGCTGTCCTGCCGAGCGCGGCTGTGGTGCAGCGCTGCTCCCGCCTCCAGCACCCGGATGCTCCCGAGCAGCTTTCCGGGCCTCGAAAATACCGAAAATAGGCAAAAACACAGTGCTGTCACCGGAGACAAGGCTCTTTTGCGGGGTCTCGGGATGATGCCCCGGGTTCAGCGAGGATTCTGCGATTCGGGCTCCTCTGGGGACGTCCCCGCAGAGCCTGACAGCAGATTTGCACTGTGAACAATTTACGTCTCCTGCTGAGAAGTCAATTTTCGGAGGAGATAATCAAATGTGACCTGTGTGACAGTGTTATTTTTACAGAATATTTTTTCCTTTATTTTTTTCATTTTATTTATTCCTCACTTTGGAGTTCCATTTGGCATCTATGATGGTTCCCAAATGTTACATTTTTATCAGCATTCAAAAACCACTCGTAAACGGTTCCAAGCAAGGATGAGATGGTCCCACCTGCATTTCTTGACTTGATTTCAAGCGCAAATGGCCCTGTCCGAAGCCCGGAGCCAGGCTGGGGTGGATCCGGCAGCAGCGCGCCCCAAGGGAGGCCTCTGCTTCCCAATCCCTGCAACAAGAATTCCACACAGGGATGCAGCATGGGCCTGTTGGCAAATTACCTTCAGATATATATTCTAGATATATTCTAGACTATATATACTAGATATATTCTAGACTATATATACTAGATATATTCTTGAGAGGGACTTTATCGGGTGCAGCTCTGTTCCCCCATCTCCCGGCTCTTTTAAGCTTTTTCCTGCCAATCAGTCCCTAATTTCCAGGAATGCTGAACCCTCTTCCAGCTTCTTTAAATAAAACAAGAAATCCCATCTTCCTATAGCAAAACATATTATCGCCATTTGTCACAGCATCTTCCAGGAGGTATTAATTCCCAAATCATTTTATGACATATTTTATCATAAGTTATTAAAGAAGATAGCGGTATCGGGCAATCACTTGATAAACTGAGCCATAATTTAGCATGCTCCTCTGTCATATTAGTGGGGAACAAGATTTATTTTCTTAGTGCAACTTTAATTATGGATAACATAAACAGGGACGGCGGAGCGGGTCTGGAGGAGGGGACTCCGCTCAGCTGAAGCCTTTGGGATTCCTCCTTTGGGATGTCCTGAGTGCAACGGGCTGATCCGCAGCTGCCAGAGCTGGCAAAGGGCTCAGTCTGTGGCCTTGGTTTTGGGTCCCCAACAGGCAAAATTAGTGAGTTTTAACCACGGTGCATTGCACAGAGTGAGCTCGTTGCCTGCTGTGGCCCTTCTTGGGGGAAACCAAACCCATCCGCTCACCCCGGAGCTGCAGAGAGACCTTCTGTACTGGACAAGACTCCTGCCTAAACCCACGGGCGGGTGAGCAAGCAGAACCCCTGCCCCACGGGCTCCCCGCGGTACCGGCAGCTTTGCACGGTTGAGAATACAGTTGGCAAATCGATGATTTTTGGAAGGTCTCAGAAGAAATGCAGGTTGGACTCGCTTAGTGGGCCTAGCCGTTTGCTGCAGACAGGGCAGCGAGTCTGCTGCAATCTTGCTGCAACCTTGCTGCGAGCCTGCTCCTCGCCGTGGCTGGAGCCCTTTGGGAGCCCTCGCTGCTAGCTGTCACTTTCAGCTTCATTTTCTCTTACGCTTTTTTCTGCCTCCGCGCCGCGGAGCCACAGTGATATCATTGAAGCTCATTTGGGGCTGGTGAGGTCAGAGGCTCGCGGAGCCTCTGCCTCCCGAGTGAGCTCATGGGACACGGGGAACCATCGCAAAAACCATCGCAAATGATGCAGGGGCTTCCAAACCCGCTGTCTGCCTCCTCCCAGGCAAGGAGTTAACGACCCTCCTGGTGAAGATCACAGCTGGGCTGGGAACTTGTCCGAAATCCTCGTGTTTCTGTGACTGCTGCTGCTGTCGTTGCTCTTTTGTGCGCCTGGAAATGATCTTTTAATGTCAGTCCCCCCTGAGAGCTCTGCAAGAGCCGGGGAGCCTGCACGTGCAGCGGGGTCCTGTGCACGGAGCGACACGGCCCTTTGGGTCACCTCTGCCATCTGCAGAGGTCACTTAAACCAGCGTGGGGACAAATCCCCCACTGAACCCTGAAAGACTCCTCAGCTCAAAGAGGGGCAGGAACGCTGGGTCTTTTTGTTTGGAAGGGGAGAAACCCGGCCCAATCCATGGGCAGAAGAGAAAAAAGGAGAGAAGAGAAAAGGCGAAAGAAAAGGGAGGAAAAGCAAAAGGGAAAAGCCCTGACCCAGAGTATCCCTCCTCTTGTGCACGAGCTGCTTCTCTCTTCCCCCACTTCCCCAGCACCAGTCAGGCTCACAGAGCCATAAAATAAAGAGTTTGTGGCGTGTTCAATCGATTATTCCTCCTAATGCACTGTTTTTGGAGACAGGTAATTTATTTCAGACTCCGCATGTCTACATGGAAAAAAAAAAATTCTTTTCCTTTCTCCTTTTTTTTTTCCTATTTACAGATTTCCCCCCTTTTGCTGCCACCTCCTCCCGCCCCCTCCCTTTCTTCCCGCCGAAGTCCCCTCGGACACCCGCATTTCCTAGAGGAAGGTGCAGCCATTCCCACAGTGAAACCCAAGGCAGGTAATGACTTTCTCACCCCATCCATACTGGAGGGACTGCTCCCTCCAGCTGCATCCCCTTAGTGCGGAGCCGGGGGGGGTGCCAGCCCTCTCCCTCCTCCCTCTCCTCCGCGGCCTCCCAATAAAAAAGGAGAAAGATATAAAGGGAGCAGGAGTTTGGGAGATAGAGTTTCCGTGCGATGGGGGGGCTGCTAGGATGGGGGTGGAGAAGGAGCCATGGAGCCAAGGGGGCTTCCCGCTCCCTGGAGCTGCCTTCCCTGCATTTTCCAAGTGTGGATTCCCAGGAGGACGGGAAGGTTTGCTTGGTGGAGGCTGCGAGCTTCGGGAAAGGGGAGAGCTGGATGGGGTAACCCCTGATGCCGGTTGCGTTTGGCCCCGCGGGCGCTGTGGGCAGAGCTGCTCCTTCCTGTCCTTGGGAAAGCAAAACCCCTGGGGGGTGTCCGGAAGGGAGAGACTCGAGCCCAGGAGGGAGCCGAGGTTTGCCGGCAACCTGCTCCGCCGGTGCCCCGGTCCCGCGGGATCCAGGAGGAGACTGGAGCTGCCGAGCACCGTTCCCAAGGGCCTGCTCGGACCTGCTCTGCGCCTGCGTAAGGGAGGGTTTGCCCTGGCGCCTTTGCCAAGGAGGGATAACATTGAATGACCGTTCCTAGCCATGGTGCAGCCAATCCGGAGTACAAACAGGCCGGGAAGAGAGAGCTGGGAAGAGGGATATGGGAAGAGGGAAGGTGGGGACGGGAAGAGGGAGCCGGGAAGCGGGAGCCGGCACTCAGGGCTGCAGGAGGAACCTCTGCCCTGGCCCGCTGCCCACGCTGGTAGATGACACCCGTGTCCTTGGGGGGGTGAATGCCTGTGAGTGGATCCTACGGGGTGCAGTGCCTTATTCTGGGGGTATTTTATGGCATTACGCGTGGAAGGGGCCCTGCCTTCCAAAGCCACCGCTCGCAGCCTCTCCCTGGTCTAGCTACAACCACACGGAGGAGCCTGTCCCTGCGCCGAGTCCTGTCCAGGATGACCCAGCTCCAACAGGGAAAACTTTCTTCCCTGCAGGCTCGAGCATTAAAGCCACTTCCCTGGGTGAGGGTTATCCTCTTCCAGCCGGACTGGGGATCCGGGTCCTTCCCATAGGACCTGTGCCTTCCCACCAGGCTTGGGAGCCCTGAAAACCACATCCAAGATGTTCCTGATGGTGCAGGTGCATGTTCTCCCAGTCCATTTCCGTGGCTCTTTGGCTGTAAATTCAATGCTAGCCTGCTTGCTAACCGGGGAATTTGGGGCCAGGAGGAGGGTTTTGATGATGAAGTTTTAAAGATGTTTTCTGAGCGGCCGGTGCGAGGACAGGGGCAGCCCCCGCTGCTCCCGCCAGCGCTCCGGCCTCCTCCGGCCGGCTCCATCAGGATCACAGCCTGCCTGAATCTTTTCCATGCGCCCTCCCGCTATCGGCCGGACCTTGGCCAGGTGGCTCCTGAGGCTCCCGCTCCCGCACGGAGCACAGCCAGGCCGGGCCAGGAAAGCGGTTAGGGAGCATGGAGCGCTGGTTTGGTTTTGGAGGCAGTTCTGGTACTGTGATCCGGGTTCTTACAAGGCGGAGGGTGCCAAAACCATGTGCCAGGAGCATCCCATGCACTGGGACCATCCCATGTGCTGGGAGAATCCCATGTGCCAGGAGCATCCCGCATGCAGGGGGAATTCCCTGCTGCCCACCCCGGGGGCTCAGTGCTGAGAGCTCCTCGCGCCACCAAGACACTTCCAAGGGCAACAAGAGCTTTTGCAGACGGATCTGCTGCCCACAAGGACCGAGCGGCCCTGCTTCCCCTAGCTGCTCTTTTCCCTTCCCGAAGTTTATCCTGCTCCGTGGTGCCGGCACCCGGGATGCTGGAGTTTCCCCAGCAGCTGAATGATTCCTCAGGCTGCCGGCAAGTCGGCAACCTGCTCCGTGCGCTGTTATTTTTATGTTAAGCTGCTAAAGTTTTGGTAAATTTACGACTACATATCAGGCGCTTGCAAGACAAACCATCTCGTTGGGAATTTGGAGGAAAACAACAGAAATGATTAAACGGCTGAAGGGATTGACTTATGAAGAGAGATTAAAAGAGCTAAATCTGCCTGGATAGGCTAACCGGCAACTACGGCGAGATACGATCGCTATCTACGAGGATATGAAGGGGATAAATCACAGCTCGAGGGTTTGTGTGGGGCAGCCCGGGGAGATTAACTCGGAGGAACAGGCAGAGGAAGAGCAAAGGGAAAAAAAATCATCTAGGAAAGATCTGGGAAGAGTCCAGGGCTTGGGAAGGAGAGGTGCCCCCAGGAGAGGGCAGGAGCATCCAAGCCTTGGGCCAGGCTGCGGGGAGCACCGCAGGGAATGGGGTGCACAAATAGGCGACACCTGAGGTATTTAGCTCCCCTTTCAACCAGGAACTTGATGGCAGAGCCGGAAATTTGGCAAAGCCAGGATTCATTCCCATGTCAATGAGATGCAGCCCCAGAAGCAGGGAGCTCCGTGCTCCCCGCGCAGCCGTGGTCGGATCCCTGCAGCGGGATCCCTGCAGCTTCCCTGGCTCCCCAGAATGCTCCTGCTGGGAGAGGCACTTCCCCTCTGCGAACACGGGTGGTTTTGGGCCGCAGCAAAGCAAAAGGTAGAACTAAGAGGATAATTTGTGTGGAATAATTCACTGGAGACCTTCCATCAGCAGCAGTTCATGGCTCCTTTTGTGAAGCAGTATTTGCATTTCGTAGAATAACTGATGATAACCAGAGCGGGGCGGGTTTGCAGGCTCCTAAGTGCTATGAGCATCGGGAATTTGGCACCTGGGAGGGCTGGAACAGGCGGGGAGGCTGGCTTTGCCCCCGCTGCCTTCTTGTCTTTACCCCCTTCCCTCCGCTGTTTGGAACTGCGGAGGGGCTGAGCCAGGAGCACTCCATCTCTACAGGGCGAATTCCCGCACGGAGCTCCCGCTCCCTCGTTTCTCTTCTCACCAGCACAGTCTTTGGCTCACACTCGCAAGTGACAAATTGCACTTGTGCCTCTCATTCCAGCTTCCCTGGCATCCTCAAGCGACAGAGCCCTCCGCAGAAAGCAGCGGGTTCTCGGCGAGCAGCGGGAGGCGGCTTTTCCGCTCCTTTCTTCTCCCTCCCCCTTGTCTTAATTGCCGCCCAACATGGGCTTTCGAGGTGTATTAAACATACAAATTATTCTGCAAAGCTTCATGAAGTGCTAGTTACCGAGGCCTCTAATGGGAGATGACAGTGCAACCAGAGAAGCTGTTAGCGTCAAAGCTTTGTCTGAACCGGCTCCAGGAAGCAGGCGGCTGCGCTTGGCGAGGCCGCGGGCACCCTGCGCGCTCGTGGCGGCGGCGGCGGCGGCGCGGGCCCTGGGCAGCGCTCCCCGAACGTGCACCTGCGATGCCGGCCTCGCTCCTGGAACGGCGCTGATGGATTGGAGAGAGTTCAGAGGAGAAGCAGGAACATAATCAAGGAGCTGGAGGGCATGATTTATACGGCGAGATTAAAAGGGCTGCATAATAGCAACAATAATAGGCGCTCGCAGCACACGGGGGTTTCGTGTCTGCGCTCAGACGAAGCTAACGCGGATGCTGCGCCCGGCCGCGTTAACAACGCAGCCGCCCCTCGCGCCCGGGATGGCAGCCCTGGATATGGGAACCATCTGCGAGGCTGCGCGAGTGCCAAGGAGGGAGGGGAGTGTTGAGGTTCGCCCCAGGGGCTATCACGGCTCATACAAAGACATGGAAATGAGGGAAGGACGACGAGGGCTGGCGCGGGGGCAGTTTTGCCGGCAGGGCAGCGCGGTGAACGCGGGGCCGCGGAGCCGGAGGGGGCGGATGTGGGAGCGCATGGGAGGGGGTTGCTGGCACGGGACGATCCCGTCGGATGAGCTCCGGTCGCGCAGGGAAGGCATCGCCACAACGTAACGGCACCAACATGCGGGCACAGCTCGCCCTGACGGGGCCCTGAGGGGCCAACACTCATCCCAGGGGTGGCCCTGGGGGACAAGCCGAGGGCTGGCGACTTGCAGGCAGCAGCGCTGGCCCCAGGGCATCCCCGGAGCGGAGCCTGGAGGCCAGACGCAGCCCGGAGCGAGGACGCTCGTGGCATGAGGCCAGGGCAGCAGCCTCCCAACAGCAACTCCTCAAAATAGAGCTTTTCGCACACACACACAAAAAAAAAAAGGCAAAAAACCCCCCAACCACCCAAAATATCCCCATTTGGGAGCTCGCTGGATGGGAGCGCAGCGGGAGGCTGGGGGGGACACAACTGCAGACACAGGAGAGGGGAGCAGGGCACAGCTCGGCAGGGAGATCTGGGGCCTCCAAGCCCAAAGGCAGAGTTTGGTCGTCACCTGAGGAAGGAAAAATCGCCGGGAGTGCTCACCGCGTCAAGCGGGGTGTTGCAATAAGTGTTTTATGCTTTAAACACTTAGAGGAGCAGAGAGAACAGTGAAATCCCCCGTAAGAGCTAATTACTGCAAACTCCTTTTCAATAAAACAAGACAAAAAAAAATCCTCTCTTGATGGAAAAATCCATTTAAGGTGCAGAGGAGGTAACGGCCGCTCGCGGCCTCCCTGCAGCGTTACTGACAGCGCACAGGTTCCCGAGCCGGCCCCATCCGAGCGGCTCCGCAGGAGGGTCCCCGAGGGCTGCCCCATCCCTCTGCTTCCCCACTCCTTGGCTGGTGGATTTGGTGGCTCTGGGCGGGATGGAGCCGTCCCCATCCCTGACTATCCGCGCTCACCGCAGGTCCTGTGTCCTCGGCGCCCTGCAGCTGCCTCTGTCGCCTTGCTCAAATCCCAGCCTAATTAAGACAGTGTAAAGCTGGGATTCGGAGTGGCTTTGCCTGCACCCCTCATACTCTGCATTTCCCTGCGATTTGAAAGGGGCCAGTTTGGTGGGGTTTTTTGCACATGGGAGCAATATATTGAATTACATGTATGTCCAGCGCCTAGGAGAGATCCATTTCTTTTCCACATGTTCGTGCAGCTGTGTGACCCCAGGAAACCCGGCGGTGGGGTCTGTCTTAGGAGACAAATAGGGCTGGTTCGGTGCGTGCGAGCGTGTGCAGGGGGGTCTCCCAACACCTTCCCACCCCGCGGCAGCTGAGCGGAGCAGACGCAGGATCCTCGTTCATCCCAAATCCCAGGTGCAAACGCGGCCTTGGATGCAGCACCGGGCACCGCAGGGCTAAGCGGCCGCATTCCTGCCTGGCATCCAAAGGGACCCACACCCAAGGGCCACCCGAAAGGAAAGAGCTTTGCTGATAAGATCTGGGGCTTGAGAGAAAATAAAAGCAGAGGGTGGAATGGGCTTTTTTTCTTCTTCTTTTTTATAACATATATTTTAAAGAAAAACACACAGGATAAGAAAAACAAGAAAAATGTTTGCAGGGTAGAAAGGTATTTGATGGGGAGCATTGCTCCCCAAAGCCTTGCTCCCGAGCGGCACCTCACCGGCCTCTCCGCAACGAGGAGCTGCATGACGAGGCTGGACCCAGGCGGGAGAAGAGACCCCTCCGGTCCCCAGCCACCCAGCAGGCCAAAAATAGCTGGAGAAGGGGAAAGAGTGACTCTGGCCGCGGTTAAAAGCAGTGCCGAAGCCCCATGTGGAGCACAAATATGGTTGCCCTTCCTGTTTTTTGTTTTGTTTTGCAGAAGAAAATCAGCGCTGCGCTTTGCAAAGGCATCCTGAGCTCTCCCCATGGTCTTGGAAAAAAACACTCATGTTGTCGGGTTTAGTGTTTTCCTTTCTCTCCCGGCCTTGCCGATTTGCAGAGGAGCAACCAGATGAAGTTGGATAACTTTGGAAAGGGAAGGAGCTGGAGGAGGAGGCTGCCCAGCGCCGGCCCCCCGCGCTCCCCCTCCTGCTCCGGCGCGTAAATGAAGTGCTCTCCATTCTGGGCTCGTCTGCCACCCTCCGCTGAGTCTGTCATGGGCTCATCTGTGTATAAATTAGCTTTTCACAGTAATGCCATGTAAAATTATTTCTGTCATCCTTTTATCTGACCGGTTTATCTCGTCAGCTTGTCAGTCTTAATCCTACAACCTTTCCCTCTCCTCTGGTGCCGAGGGGAGGTACCTCCGCGGCTTCCTCGGTGCCCCGCGAGCTCCCAATGCTCCGCAGGGCCCTTCTTCCCGAGGGATCGCACGCTTCCCGCGAGCCGCGGCCGTGCGCGCAGCCCAGCGAAGCGCCGGGTGCGAGTGCGCAGCGCGACGCGGAGCGAGCAGCACAAAGACTGCCGGTTTCGGAGCGTTATTCTTTGTTCAAAATTAGGCAGTGACATTTATCGGGGTTGGCATGTGCTAGGTGACCCACTGCGTGGAATCCAAGATGTGCTGCAAGTGGCCGCATCAGCTGCGTGGTATTTTCCCCTGACAGTAACGCCTTTGCAATCCGGCTTCTGCTGCGAAGGCTTATGGAAAAAGCATTTAAAATCTATTGTCTGGGACGCTTTGTGCTTGCTTGCATGAGCACGGCTGGAAAGAGAGCCCAAAAGGGATGCAGCTGGAATATATTAATTAGAGATTCCAGATGAATAGTCACCCCGCTCCCTTCGCCACCTTGGTCCCGCTCTGCACGTCGCCGCTGTCGGGGCGGATGGGAGGTCGCCTGTCCCCACTGCGATGGCTCGAGGAGCCACCACGGAGCGGCCTCCTGCCCTCCTTGTCCTTGTCCCACCCTCTCCCTGCACCTGCCCTGTTCCATCTGCCGCTCCAGGTCTCCTTCTCCCCTTCACCCCATCCTCCTTGTTCTCCTTTTCCCTCCTTCTTGCCCCTACTTTCCTGGATGTCGCGGTTATGGGGAAACATGGAACAGGAGGTGCACCAGGACTTTGCTCATCCCCTGCTTGGACACACAGGGACAAGCTTAGTCCCTAAGTGCCACTAGACTTGTGTCCCCAGATGCCTACAGAGAAACGTTCCACAATTCTTAGCTCTGCCTCGCCCTTAGGCCCCTGCATGGGGGGAATGAGGCTGGAAGGGACCTCGTGGGTCACCAAGTGCCACTGCAGCCAAACGTGTCCCCTGCAGGGGGATGGATGCTGGTGGCCATCTCCAAAGGAGCAATCGGGATTCTCCACACTCCTGCCAGGCACCGTCTCCTTGTCCTGTCCTGTCTCCCTGCCTCCCCCGTCGCGTTGTGCTGGGATGTCCAGCAGTCGCTGGTGACTGCTGCTTCCCCACGTTGTTATCTGTTCTCCTGCTCGCAAAGAAACGCTGTGGGTTGTAATTCCGTCTGCTACATCTTGTGAATATTTCTGGACTCTGAAGCTTCCCGGCTCCAGATGTTCTGGCCAGACCAGAGGAAAAAAAACCAAAACCTCAGCATTAATAAAAACCTTTTGAAAATAAAAAGTCGTATTGCGCAGTAGTGACATCATATCCGTGAAATATGACCTGATGATGTCACAGCTGTGAAATGAGGGATGATTGTCTCTTTTTGGCAAATGCCGGCTCTTTGGGCCAGACCTGTTAAATAAATGCACATGGCCTGTAAATATGTGTATTAAACCCAGCAGCGGCGATCGCTGCCTCGTGGTCACCTGGGTCACAAAACAGGACAAGGGCAATGCCAGGTCTCCTGCATCCACCAGTGCTCCGTGCGCGGCTCCAGCGGTGGATTCCTCAGGGAAAACCCGCTCCAGCTTGGAAAAATATCCCCTTTGCCCCAGGCAGCCGCTTTCCCGCTAAAGCATCCAGATCCAGCTCCCCTCCTTGTCACCTAAACGATTCTGGCTGCAGACATCCCTGCTTGGCCATCTCCTCCTGCACATGATATTTAAGCTATTGGAGGCAACAGTCTATAAAATATCCGCACCAAATTGCCCAGCTTTCATAGTCTTGAAACTACCTGGCACGGCGACGACACCGTATCCATTACACGGGCGCTCTCCTCGTCCGCACATATATTTTACACGTGTGTGCAATCCCTTTTATGAAGAAACATGTTGCCATGCCATGGAAAAGGTCTATTTTTTCCATATGGGCCGTGCTGACAGTGTCAAGCTTTTTGTTTCAGCTCCTGGCATGCCTTTTCCAGTTGTCCTTTCCTCTTCTCCTTCTCGTCCTGTTGTTCACGGAGAAGTTTGGACTGTTCAGGATGTTCCAAGCAGGAGGGTCTCTCTGCCAAGGTGTCAATAACTGACAGCGTGAGCGACAGGAAGCTGGTTGCGAATTTTATGATGATTTTTGTTGTTACTGAAAAATGCGAGTTCCCTGAAACAGAAACTTGCCTTGTTTCCTTTCTTTTTTTTTTTTTCCTTCTGGGAAGGGATTGGTTTGGATGGGCCATTCAGCTACAAACGTTGGAGGAGAAATTGCCCTTGAATTTGCCAGAAGGGTTTTGTTTCCACACGTTCAAAATGAAAATTTCCTGGTCTTCCTACTTAACATGGGCTTGTGTTTCCAAAAATATGCCAATCATAATAAAAAAAAAAAAGGCGAAAGAGGAAAGGCAAAGACTGAAGCAGAAATGAAAAGCTGGGACCAGCCTGTACTGTTTCCCTCTATTTCCGTCAATCAAAACGTTGATATTTTTTAGTCTAATGCAGGAATTCTCTCTCTCGGTTAGTTTTAATTCACATTTTCACATTTTGGATGGGCTTGGGCTGGCCTGGAGCCTGCTCCCTGCCCAAGCACGGCTGCTGCATTGATGTTACCTGGGTTTTCCAGCGGCGCCGGTGCGGTGCCGTGGGCCGGGGGCACCTGGCCCGTGCTGCAGCGCCGCGGCCCCTTCCCGGCCGTGATTAATCCCCAGGAAATGTTCTGTGGTCAGGCCGTTACCACTTAAATCTGTGGATGAAAATGAATCAGCGCGGCGTACGACTGTGGGAAAAATTGTCGCCAAACGTGGATGGTTTTGCTTTGTTTCAGCACAGAATTATTAATGAAGCACTGAAAAGGGGATGGATCCCTGGCTGCAACCCTGCGTGAACCTCTTGCTGGACACCGTCAGGCTCCTGGTAGCTGTGTTAGGGGAATTTGATTGATAATTGGTTATGTGCATATGTATTTCTATGCATATACACATATATGCACACACATATAGAAGTCCATGGAGAAGGAGGCAGGCGCGTGTGAGCACATCGCCTCCATGCAGAAATTTTCATCTCAAAGCAAAAGTTTATATATGAATATTTTGAAGTGTGTTCATTTAAAATAATAAAAGAGCCCTGAAAAAAAAAAGAAAAAAGGAGCAAATTCTTTGGCTAATAGGATCCGCAGGGAAACTCCAAGAAGTTAATAGCTCTGCAGCTCGGTGCGCCGCAGCCCGGAGCAGAGGAGCGCGGGGCCGGGGGGGACGGCGGGAATGAGAGGAATGAGCGCTCAGAAACTGTAAGCGCCTGAAAAATGATGTCAGGTGTCAGCGGGTTACCCGAAAGGCCACAGGTCGCTGCCGTGTTATGTTGTCCTGGTGACAGCAGAAGTCGAGTGAGCCTGACAGGTTCTTGCTGCTCTGGAGCCCTTGGCTCGCCGGAGCCATCAATTCCGATTCATTAGCAGGAGGGACGTGTAATTTGCCTATTGTGGCATTAGCGAGCGTGGCTAATCGGCAGCGCCGCCGCGAGCCCGCGCGGGGCGGGTGGGAGAGCGCAAATAAAATAAAGTGGTTTTAATTTTTCAGGGAACCAGAGCGTTTCTGCGGGTGAGAACAGGGCTGGAATGCTTTAGTAACCCAATCCGGTGCCAGGCCTGCTTCTCCGGCGCTGCATCCCTGCTCTGCTGCGGCAACACATGGGAAAAATATCGCGGCGTGGTGGAGGAACGAGCGTGCGGCCCCAGGCCGCGTGGCACAAGCATCCTGGAGCAGGACAAGGCTTCCCGTGCTGCCCAGGGCATATTCCCAACAGCTCCTGTTCGCTCCGGGATTTGCCCATGTTTTGATCTGGTGGGTCTTTATTCCTGATGGGGTTTCAAGCCAGGACAGTGACGTGCTTAAGGTTTCTTATTATTGCCGGAGCTGCAGCTACAGCCGTGTTCGCCAGCTCCCAGCCCTAGTCACCTCCCACGCAGATTTAACATTTCCTTTCTCCATCAGTTTCTTTCTCAAGAACAAAACTGGACACTGCTGGGAAGAAGAGAAATCCTGAGTCCTTAGGCTACATTTGTGCATGGAAGCCCATCTCCTCCTGGGCTGCAGCTGCAATTCATTCAGAACCCGCAGGATTCAATCTGTTTTTTGCACCCAGTTAACCATGTGAAGTGCTGGGCAGGCTGGGGCTTCTGGACCTTCCTCTCCCCCAGGGCTCGGTAGGAACTGCTTGTCCTGTCATGTTATAGCCACGGGCTTGCAAACTAGGATGAGAATCGCATGGGAGAGGATGGTCATGGTCATGCTGTCATACCATCACTGTGTGCTACCCTCCACAGGACACAGCTCTCGGGGCGAGGACATCCGGACGTCACCCTGCAGCCAAGCACACCCGCCGGCGGGAGCTCATCCTTCCAAGGCAGGACAAGACCTGCTCCCAGGCACCATTCCAGCACCGCGCGTTAATGAGGTCTCCCGGGAGCAGGATGGTTTCCCCATGGAGAGGACCATGGCGTTGCCCCCTGTGCCTCCGTGCAGCGTGCTCGGCCTGGGGACCAGAGTGCCCCTCGGACGGGGCATCACTAGTGCTGAACCCCACGAGTGGAGCCAGACCGCGCCGCACAGCTATCAGATAGTTCATCATCACAGGGTGACGCATAAAAATAGTTTCTGCAGATGTGGCAAAGAAGGAACAGCCATTTCCCCGCTGTTGATTAGTTTAGGTTGTAATTAGAGTTACGTTGTTGGTTTAGAAACACTATAAACCAGGCCTTGCTAGGGAACACATGGAGGTAGGGGTAATTTAAACAGGTCAAATGTGGACTGCTTGCACCTGGAGCTGGACACGCAGCTCAGACCCTGCAACGGCAGCTCCAGAGCCTCTGCCTGGAGCTCCGCTCCCTCCTCCCCAGGCCTGGGGAACTCTCCCCGGGGCAGCTCCCAGCTGCCCCCTGCATTTTCTTCTTTGTCTCTTGATAGACTTCAGCAAGAAAAGTTTGTGTGAGGCATTTTTAAGGGGAGAATTGCAATGCTTTAAGTGCATTCATACTATAATATCTGCTTACATTAGCCAAAATAAAAAGCGGAGGAAGCCAGCCTCACCTCTGGAGCCAGGGGTGAGTTTTACACTGATCTTTCAGTCCAGGAGCCTGGCCTGCCTCTTAAGGAGGTCCATCTCCTGCATTAATAAGGATTATGCTGCCGGGCGCTATGTCCATGGAGCACTTCTGGAGGCTTGGATCTAATAAATAACCTTGGAATTAAGAAGATTAATAAAGTTGCCTAATAACACAGCACAGCAGAGCGGTGACGTTATTTCATCCTGAATTTAAAGCACACGGCACCTCTTCTCCACCCTGTTGACAGGCCCGCAAATGTCTCAGGCAGCGAAGAAGCCAGAAAGGCTGCAGAGCTGGCGCCTTTCCCCCTTGATAGCTGCTGCCCGGTGCCCTCGCAGGGCTGGCCCCGAGCAGATACCAGACAGCGAAGGATGAGCTGACCCGGCGCTCCCTCCTCCGACCACTTGAAGCCTGACCCCTCATTCCATTGCTTAATCTGACAGAATCACTTTAATTACTCCCCCACAATCTATTCAAATTAGAAGCACATCAATCACCAGAAGAGCCTGGGACCCGGCCCAGCCTGAGCCGCAGCTGCTGCTCGCAGGTAGATGAACTGTGTAACCAGGACCTGACAGGACAATCACCCCGTGCGACGGCTCGCAGCCTGCCTGGCCGACGGGTAGCGCATACCTGACCCGCAAGGACACCTCGGGCGCAGTCGTGTCGGGCGCTCGAAGCTCTGTCTGATCCCCTTCTCCTGCCAAACAACACCCAGCCCTGCGGCAGCGGTGGGAGCTCCCATGCCCCGGCGGGACCCACACGCAGAGGGGGCTCAGCGGGGACTCCGGGGGGTCCCTGCCTCCCTGGCCCGTGTCACTGCCCTGCAGACACGGCTGGGGCTCCCTGGGGACAGCTCCGGTGCGGGATCTCCATGCCTTGAAGCTCGTGTCACTTTGTGGCAACAAGGATTGGCAGAGCCACAACCCGGCTGTGGGTGCAGAGGGGCTCCTGGGTCCCCTGTCCCCGTATCGCTTTGCAGCGTCTGGCACAGGTTGCGGCTCCGCTCTGTTTATTTGGTCATTTTGGCCATGGGGGAAGGCTGACGACAGTATAATCGTCTACCCTCTATGACAGTGTAATTAGGTAAATATAAATGAAAGAAAAACACACTCTTGAAGTCCAGGGACTTTCCCATATTTTCCCTGTTATTCCATCCCCCTGGAAAAATAAAAGCTACTCAGCATGAGCATTTATTATCAATTAGCATGTGGGGCACTTGGAGCCCCCCGGGACAATCCAGGTAATTAAGGCTCCCCGCAGCCCCCTCCCAGTCTTCGGCCATGGCATGCTCCCTCCGCTGCCGTGGGTGACGGCCATGGCACGTGGATGAGCGGGGTGGCTCGAGGCTGCCGGGTGCCAGGACATGCAGACGGGGCCTTCAGCCGGCCCTGCTGCCCGGCCAGCGCATCCTCCCCTGCTCCCAGGGTTTAGTCCATCATACGGACCGAGCAATCCCTTTGCAAGGGGAAAAGGAAAAAGCAGCATGTGAAACTACCATAAAAGGGCAATAAAAAGATGCAGGAGCAGACGGGCAGCTCCACGGTCTGAGGCTTTGCAACTCCTTCCCTCTGGACTTCGCTCTGCCCATCTCCACCCGCACACACTGAACATCCTCCAAATCGGGGCTGTGCTCATGGATGGAAGATGGAATCTGCCGGCTTTGGTTAAGCTCAGCTGACAGGTTTGGGCCCAGGTTAAAGTGAGGTCCAGGAATCGCCTTTGCTATCAGACAGGAAATGTTCCCAGCTCTTCCCTGCCCCTTGAAGGCAGGTGGGTTTGGGAGAGGACATGTCAATGTGCCTTCAATAGGCGCTTCGATACGCGTCAGGGGCAGGGACTGGCACGGGTTCCTGCTTCACTCCCGGGGAACGAGAGAACATGAGCAGGGCAAAACCCCACAGGGGCTACTGTCTTCAGGATCAGAGCTGAGCATCTTGGTTTCTCCTAGTGAAATGATTACAGTGTAGGTAAACTTGATGAAAAAGATCCTGAGAAGCCCTCATTCCACCAAGGCAACACTCAGAACCCCAATCTCATGTCTCAGCAGTAAATTAGGGGGGGAAATGCACTTCAATGACTGATCTAAATCTGCTCCCCGGCAGTCTCAAATGGGGTTGCTCAATCTTTCCCAATCGTAACGTTTGTGCGAGTGGAGCACAGCCGCGTCCTGCTGGGTCCTGTCCCACGGTGGGGAGACCCGAGCCTCGTCGAACTCATGTCAACTCTGCTGAGGCCTCTGCGCGTGACCCAAAGCACCACTGCCAGCCCGGGAAATTACTGCACCCATCGCATTTATTAATTGCCTGCAACAGCTCTTTGCTGGCCTGTTTGGTTTGGACCTACGAGTTTTTTTAAGTACATATTTCTTCACACTGGTGGCGCATTATAAAGTAATTGCATAATTACCGTAGCCATAAATTTGTCACCTCCATAAGTGATTTTTCCTACTCAAAACAAGAAAAGCAGAGCAGAAGCGCGGCTGCTCGGCGCAGTGATGTGGTTTGTGGTCAGCAGCGCTGCACGGGCTGCAGGGCTTTGTGTCAGCCTCCCCAGTCCGGGGCTCCGTGGCTGTTTGTGCTCCCGTCAAGCCTGTCTGCGGCCGCCTGCTCGGTGGCACCCGGAGTGTTTAACCCCCTCGCAAACCACGGGTGCCCCAGCCCAGCTGTGCAGCGTGGATGGGCTCTTGCCACCCTCGCTTCCCGTCTGCCACGATTGTCCCTGGATGCAGGCGGGATCTGGGCATCGGGATCATCACGACAGCACTGGCAAAAAGGCAGGAAAAAGAGGGAGCCCAGGCAGGCCTTGTCCCAGCTCAGGATCACCAATTCCCTGCTGCTCCTCACAGGTATTTTTTTTGTTCCCGTTTTAGAAACACAGTAGAGGAAAAGCCAATGCTTCGCTGGAAACCAAAATCTGGGATTTCTCTGGTTTTACTGTTAGAAACATTTTCCTTTTCTCGCGCATTTATAGTTCCTGCTAGAGCTCTCCAGTCCTTCCCAAGCACACTAGGCAGAGATGTGGGAACGTTCTCAATTTCCAGGAAACTTCAAAATTTAGCTGTTTGTTTTCTGTGATTCTTCTGACTTATGAAAGTACTGCAAATAACTTTTTTTTTTGTAGTGATCTTGATACATTATGATATGGAACAAAACACACTTCAAATGATGAAGTTACAAATAAAAGGAGAACTACTCATATCGTTTTGACAAACCAGATGGGAAATTTCTGGTTGCGCTGCATTGCTTCGTTAGGACTATTCCTCTTTATTTTAAATGCCTCTTGTTGCTAAAGGCTTCATTTCAGATAAAATGGTATTTTCCAAGAGGCAAATATTCCACTAAACTTTTCTTAACAATTTCCAAGCCTTCCACAATCAAGGAATATCCAGGCTGCATGGCATGGCACAGGGCAGCAACTCCCTCCAATCTACCACCATGGGGTAGAACTGGGCTCAGCACCCAAAAAACTCTGTGTTTTAGCAGAGGTTTTCAGTTTTTTTTCCAATTTTCAGACTTCTTTCACGGAAACGAAGACACTGTTGTCGGCTCCTGTATCCGGGTGTGCATTCCTACCAGAATGACGATATCCCATGGGATATCGCCATTATCCCAGTCAATAGCAGCTCAGACCGATGCCATGACAGACAGGTCCAAATGCTTTTGCCCTGTTGCAGTCTGGGGCCCTTCCTGACACACCAGCAGCAGCGGCTGCTTGAACAGCATGTTTTATTCATGCCGAAGAGCGCTCTCTTGGCCGTAGCGACGTCAAGCAAACGCACGGCAGAACGGGCCAGCTGGCGCATCCCAGGCACCGGCCGGCCTCGCCGAGGGAGCGCTGCGCTGTCCCGGGGCACTGGCCAGTGCTCAACGGAGCGAGGCTGCTGCTCGTGCGCCGGCTCCCCTCGCACCGCGTCGGGGCGACAATCACTGGCATCCGCGCGGGCTGCGGGCAGGGATTTGGCTAATGCATCCCCCCGGCCCCTGCCCGAATGGATTGTTAATCCATAGCCAGCGCGTCCGAGTTGCCGGCTGACTCCCAGCGCTCTGCAACACGCCTCCATCCCCGGGACGCTTGCCGGCAGCCTGCGGTTTCCTGGGATCCCCCAGGGAAATGGAGCGGCGAGTGCAGTAACAGCCCCCCCGGCCCCCTCCCTCACATTCGAAATGCAGTTGGCAGCCCCAGCGATCCGCACATTACTGGATTTATATGAAGTGCTGCTGAGCAAGAAAGATTTGAGGGGGTTTAACAGCTAGATGAGAGCGAGGGATGATCTCAGTGCTTTGGCTTGTGTTTTGAGGCAGGGCGAGAGCTTCAAAGTCCCAGCCCCAAGGAAGCAGTTTCTCCTCCTGCCCACCTGGGCCGGCGCCGCATGAGCCCGCGACACGAGCGGTGACCCTGTGTGACGGTCTCAGCAGGGACACCGCCTCAGGGGACGCGGCCTAGACAGAAAAGCACTTCTGCTCCCGCAGCCTCCACCGACGGGCACACAGCTGGAAGGAGAGCTCGTCACCTACCAGCTCTTCGGCTGCAGAGGATGTTCTGTGTTAACATGCACAGCTGCAGGGGCTGGGGACACAGGGACAGGCTTTGTCCCTGGGGATCGTGTGTCCTGCCTGTGTGCAGACCACCCAGGTGCCGATCGGGAGCACCCTGCGCCGCCAGCCCAGCCGCAGCCCTGCCGACCGCTCCGCTGGCACAGCCCGCTGCTCCCCCCGGCACCGGCTGTGCCTCCTGCTTTCCGCCGGCGTCAGCAACAGCCTTTGCCTTTTGCCACAGGATTTCCCGGGCAGAAGAGCCGGCCAGGCCCGTGGAATTGGAGCACAGGGCATCTCTATGAAGCCAACTAACTCCTACTAGAAAGGAAGTGAAGGGCACCCGGCGAGCCCCAAGCAGGTGATGAACAGGAGACTTAAATCACGTTCTCCAGGGGTGAGGAGCTGTGGGATTAACCCCCGGCTGTTCCTCACCCCCTTCAGACAGAAAACCTTTTAATAGGTCAGCAGATAAAAAAAGCAGCAGTGAAAACATTCCCTTATCTCCCCTGCCATGCCTGGGCTCTGTAATACAACTGATTCTTGCGATGTGCAGACCTCCTCAAACAAGTTTATCTTCATTCGAGGAATAGTCATACAGCGAGATTGCAATGTAATTACCTTCTCACAAACCCTAACTGGAAATCTTCACATCCCGTCATTAGCTCTAAGACAGGCAGACAGGCAATTATATCTGAATAAATGACTGGGAAATGAATCCAGGAGGCTCAGCCCGGATTCGGCGTCGTGGCTCAGGATCTCAGGCGCAGCAGCGAGCTGTCTGTCAGGATGACCTGCCCTGGCTTTCCCTTTTCCTTGCTCCGCATCGCTATTCCTGGTCTTCCCAGGAATCCTGCTAGTGACCAGAGACTCTGCTATGATCCTGCATGGAAAAGGCAGCAGCTTGCTGGCCCATGGGCTTGCAGGGACAGGGTGAGCGAGGCAGGGGCAGGCCAAGGTCGCAGCATTCCCCCCAAGCCTTCCCCTTTGGCTGAACTCCTCCTTACCTCTTCCCATCCTCTCTTTCCTCGGGAGGTTTGTAAGCCTTGATGCCGAACGCGTGAAGCCTCCCAAGCAGGTGAGCAATAAAGCGGAGGAGCCCTCGTTGCAGGGGTGACCGGGCCTGCTAACCAGCTGCTTTGCAGACCTGTATCACCAGAAAGAGTATTTTACCTTATGTGGTTACTGACTTAACCGAACACAGGCATTTGTGACCCAGACATTCCCCAGAGGGAGGCCAGGAAAGCCATCCTGCCCGATTAACACGCGAGGATGTGCGAGTGCTGAGGACGCCCTTGTGACAGGGTCGTGGCGGGGCTGGGCAGCACCCAGTGCCAGACAGGGTGTCCGAGCGTCTCCTGGTTGCGCGAGAAGCCGGCTGGTTGCGCGGGGAGGCCAGGAAGGTGGCGGAGAGGGGGCCGCTCGCAATGGGAATGACGTTTCTGGCGCCGTACGCGCGGCAGCCCCGATTCCCGGCCGGCCACGTCGCTGTCCTCACGGCGGGAAGGCCGTGTCCCAGAGGCAGTGCCGCTTCCCGCCCCAAAACACGCCGCTGTGAGCAGCTTCCACGCTGGGGCTCAGGAGCCGTCACGGGCGCTTCCAAAAAGTCAACCATAAGTCTCACAAAAAAACCGTGCGGAGAGGCCTGTGGCACCGCGGGGGAACAGAGGGGAACAACGGGGGGCACAGGGCCTCCCGCACCCCTCCACGCCGACACCACGACCCGGGCAGGGGCCCCAGCAGGGCTGTACCTGGATGCTCTCAGCAGGGTCCGGGCCGGTGCTGCTCGAGGCCGAGGGGGTGCGGGGACGGCGGCTGCGGCCCCACAAGCCCCGACCGGCCCCGTCCCGATCCCCTCCTTCCCGCCCGCCATCATGGCCGTCCCCTCAGGTAGCGAGCTGCACCGCGCGTCACGTGGCGCGATTCCGGCCCCCTCATTGGCTGGAGTGGCTATATAAGCAGGCGGCGCCGCAGAAGGTGCTAGAAGGGCTGAGGCGCGGGGGGAGGCGGCTCGGGGGATTTGGGATTTTCGGGATATTCGGGATATTTCGCTTTTCTTGGACCACACAGGGCTTCCCAGAGGCATCATTCCTGGAGAAATTAGACCGCCGCGAGATTTATGGACTGAGCGGAGAGCTAGAATTCGGCTTTCTGTCATCAGGTTCAGACACGGTAACTGCAGGCGGGTGTGAGCTCCCGCGGCGCCTGTGCCTCGCGGGCCCCGGGGCAGCTCGCGGGGACGGGGATGCCCCGGGATGGGGAAGGGGCTTGGGTGCTTTGGGGGAAGGATATTGGGAAGCCAGGGAAGGCTTGGGCTGCATTAAAGGGTTAGAATGAATTCCTGTGGGATGAGGAACTCCTGTTGTTGGGATTTGGGAAGGGATGTCATATCCCTGCTCTGTATTTACCAACGTGAATGTCACGGGTATGTCTGTATGAGGCTTCCAGCACAGCATCCCGGCCCGCTTCCAGGTACCAAGCGCAGGGCTGCACTGTCACCCTTCCCTTCATGGCTCCCTTGGCCCAAGGGGTAGTGACGGGCAGATGCAGCTAAATGCTTGGGGGGAATGGGGAGTTTTGGGGCTGCCCTGCAGAGTTTAAACCCCAACAGGGAAGAACTGGGTTAGGCTGTTAGTGGACGAGGTGCTGATGGTGCGAATGTGGCATCGCCCTCGGGTGCAGCCAGCGATCCGGCTGTCCCGGACTCCGCCTGGCTGCTGCCCTTCCTGTTGCCTCGAATACTGCTCTTCCCAAGCCCTGTACTTCCAGGCTGCTGGAAGAACTGATGCCGCCAGGACACCTTCCCCTGCCCACAACCTGCTGCATCCGAACGCAGACCAGCACTGGGACTGCCACTCTGCCCTCCTGCCGCAAGAACGTGATTGATGTGCAGGTACAAAGAGTGCTTTTCAGGACACTAAACCGCACTGCAAGGTCCATGTGGACCGAGGGCAACCCCCGGCCGGGGCTCGGAGAGCCGGCAGGGCTGCAGGGAGCTGCATTCCCGAGGCCACCCCAGCTCTGTGTCTCTCCGGGTTGGAGCACAGGGCTGCTTGACAGCTCTGCCAGCCTGGCCGGAGGCTTCGGCTGCCTCATTAGAGCCACCCTCCTCCCCTGCTCCATTAGCACCGTGCCGAGCCCGCGGCATTCCATGCAGCACGCTGCACCGCTGCCTTCCCGTGTGCTCCCGGGGCCCATGACTGAAACGTTTCTTTTGTACCCTTGGGCAAGCGAGAAATATGTAAATGTCACTCTTATTTGCAATGCAATAATGTTTCCAGACATGGAGGTCATTATATATTAACCTGGCAATGACACTATTTAATCTTCCCAAGAGCTTGGAATCAAAGAGAAAACATATCAAGCCCTTTCCCAGGAGCGTGTCCTGCATTTGTGGATTTACCATCAGAATACAGTCCGTGTCCGTACTGCTGAGTCAGGAAGGGACCGTCCTTAGTTTGTTTGTCCCGAGGGTAGTGCGTTTGCTGCGAGAAACCTGCCAGGGAGGGCACAACGGGGCTCCCCTGTAGCCGCGATGGTGAATTTGTGAAAGTGCTCCTGGTTCGGTTTAGCACGCAGAGGTTTGGTGCAATATTTTCTTCAGGGTGTTTGAACATCTCCCAGTGAATGAACAGGTTGGGAGAATCTGGTGTGCACTCTTGCCCTGTGTTTGCATATCCACTCCTGGGCAGAAGGGCCTTGTGGTTAAAAATCAGCCTCGTCTTTGCAAAGGACGGACAGGGTTTGATGGCTTTGTGCATGCTTGCGCCATGCTGACTTGTCTGTGGGTGTCCATGTGGACACTCGGTTATGATGGTGATCTGTGCTCTGCTCTGTAAGGACTCGGTTAGTTGTTTTTCTCCAACATTCTTACTATTTTACCTAGGCTCAAGCTTAAGTGCTAAAGTCTTTGTCCTATTCCTCAGTCTGAGGAGTTACCCAGGATACTTGAACAGGCACTGGCCTCTAGCGAATGCGGCCGTGCTGCTCCAGCAGCTCGCAGGAATTTCTCGCTAATTGTTTCTTGGCATGATGGCCTTGCAGCGATGCTCTCGCCGCCCGCAGGGTCCGAGGGCAGGACTTGGACGTAATCACAAAATCGCTCTGGAGGAAAAACCTTGGATTAGATGTTTGGCGCTGGGATATCAGCCGTGTGTCTGCCCAGTGCGTCGGCTCCGGTGTGCGGTCAGCCCAATGAGCACTGTGGAGCGCGGCAGCACCGGAGCAGCTCAAGCAGCAGTGCCCACTGAAGCCCTTATTGAAGAACCCAGGCTGGATGACTTAAAGGCCTCCTGCGAGGCAGGGGCCAGCGGGCTGTGCCCTGAGGGCGAAGGTGGCTGCAGGCAGGAGGTCCTGCAGTTTGTCACCAGGGTTGCACGACTCCGTGGTTCACAGGCTGCTTAATAGTAACACACCTTCCCTCTTTCATCAGGTTTGTTGTGCCTGGAGCATGAAAATGAGGAAGAGCTGTGTTAAATGCTGCGGATCTGAGAGCAGCGGGATGGTGGGAGAGGGCCCTACTGTCCAGGCTGCTTTGGGGATTCGCAGCCCTGCGCTGTCCCTGAGTCCCTGCCCCTTCCCTTGGAGCGTCCCAGGCATCAGCCCTGTGTGGGACTGGGGACAGAGCACATGGGAGCTAGCACAGCTGGCCCGAGTCAGTGCTGCAGAGCCGCCTCGCCTGTTCCCTGCACAGTAGAGCCTTGGAGCCGTTGCAAGGCCTTTGGCTTGGATCTGCTTGTGCTGCAAATTCAAGCTAAATTAGCCTTCTCCTAAAGGAGGCTGCAGCAATACTAAGCTGATGTAGTGCATGATCTTTGTCAGCTCTTCTGATGCCCTTTGTTGGGCTTTTATAAGCTCTTGTCTGCTCTTTAAGACACAAATGGAAACGATTCGGATCCCGCTCTCCACATAAATACCAAGAGGATTCCTCTGGCTAATGTGATTACAGAGGAGACCAAACAGGGAGATGGACTCGGAGAGACAAAGCTCTTGGTTAAACAACATAGATGTCTCAAATATTTGCCAACACTTGCGAACACAAATATTTACGCCAGCAGCAAGAGCCAGGGTGTATTTTTGCTTCAAGATGTATTAAATGTTTCCTTGAGTGTGCAGAATTTGGAAAGAGCTCTTATATCACTCGCCGGCTCATTTTCCAGGCCACTGAATGCACTCACTTATTTGGCAAATCTTGCCGTTAACAGTTTTTTTCTCATCTGATTTTACTGACTCTCCCGCTTTCCCTGAGAATCTTGTGCAGGGAGGGAGAACAAACACATTTTTTCCCCAGCAAGCAAAACACTGTATCAGATTGCAAAATCTCCCTGCCAAAGTTGATTATTTGTGACCCTCACTATTCCCTGGGACCCAGTGTTCCATGTCGGGGGCGGAGGAGAGAAGGAGAGCGGTCACAAGTGCAGGGCAGTACAGGAACCTCTGAAGCCCATCGAGGGTTGCTAGAACTATCGCTCGGTCCTCAGCGTTGTCCAGAGACCCTGGAGGGTCTTTAGTTTTGGAGGTTGCGGCCCCTGAGCATATGTGGAGAAAAATAACCTGGTTTTGGGGTGGTCATTGCTCCTGACACCAAGCAGAGCCCTCAAGGGTTGGTCCTGGGGTAAATGCACCTTTGGAGAGACGCCCTCACGAGTGGAGAGCCACCAGCAGTGCTGCTGTCGCTGCTCCAGCCTTCGCCGTGGTCCAAGGAGCAACTGGGGATGCTGGAACGCTGCAGGAGGGAGCTGGGATCTTTCTTAGGCAGCTCTGCACCCTTCTACAACAGAACGTTGTGCTAATAATAAACATGACGCTTATTTACAGTCTCCAGCCCTGGCAGGGTAAAGAGGGGAAGCTGCAAGCGGTTGCCTTAGGAGAGAATCCCAGGGGATTAATCAGCAGCAATAAAACTTCAGTCACCGGGATCCCCTGGAGCAGCGCGGGTTACGCGGGGCAGTGGTCAGTCAAACTTGAGGCAAGTAACAAGGGTGCTGCAATAGAAACTGAGAGGCAAATTAATTCCTGGTGCGGTTGTGATGCCATGGACTGGTACAAAATACTGTGAATGAATAAAAAATAACCATTTCCAAGCCGTTTTGCTTGTATAAGCTTAATGAAACTTGCACAGATGTGTTCTGTATGTGTAACGGAGGAGAGGCTTGCTCTACAGAGGGAAAACAAGTGAGGAAAAAACAACTCGGAGATGATGAAGGTTTCATGCGGCCAGTGCAGGAGCAAGGGCCGCTGCCCTGCGTGTGCAGAGCTCCCTGCAAAGGGCATTAGCGCCCAGCCGTTTCACCTGGAACAAAACATTGCGAGAAATTAGGTGGAAGCGCAGGGTTGTGGTGGGAACACAGAATGGCAGCGCAGAGAGCAGCACAGGTTGGGGCTTCAGGGTTTGTCTTGGGTATTTGACATGGCTCTTGCAGAAGCGTCTCCAGGTTTTGGTGGCAGAGTGGGCGCAGGCTGAGGAGCGGCAGGAGACAGCGAAGGCCATGTCGCAGTGACGCAGCGAGGTCAGCGGCAGGACCAGGCCTGGAAACGGGCAGGAGCTGCTGTGGGGAAGGGGACAGTGAACAGAAGCGTGTGTGTGGAAGGGGTGCAGGGCCTGGGACAGAAACGCACTGAGACAGATGGAGGAGGCTTGTGTAACACCTTCCTCCTCCTCTGCTGTCTCCGTCTGGCACTCGCAGCCCTTTGCTTAACAACGTAGTTCATGTTGGCACTCAGCTTCACACCCAAATATCCAGCTCGGAAAGCGCTGCCTTGACCTGCGCCTCCGAGGCGGTTCATAGCATGTTGTTTCTGAACCTCAAAGAGTAACTGCAATTACGAGCTGCTTTGGGGTCGGGTCTGTCCTCACTGGGCGCTTAATTAACCCTCCTCGTGCATGCCTGGGAACCAAGAGACAAGTCTCGGTGACCAGAAGATACGGGAGCAAGGGAGGTTCCAGCTCTACGGTCCACTTCCTGGGAAAGATGAGGGAGGAGCAAACACGTCCCCAGCCTTGGCTTGTGAAGCTCCAGGATAATGTATCACCCAGGACAAAGCCGGGGTCACCACAGCTCATATCCCTTTGGAAACACTCCCTTTGGAAGCAGCGTCCTTTGCACCCAGGCCCCCTCACATGCACTCCTGCTGCGTAGCATATTTGTGGTTAAAACCAAGCTGTGCTTCCTGCAGAACGGCGCTTCCCCAACCTTGGAGATGGAAATGCGGGTCCCTGTGCTATGTCCCTGCCTGCGTTTGGCAACAGAACGTGGAGACGTTTGGAGGAGACGCTGCAGAACAGCACCGTGTCGGCGCGGCGGGACGCGCGCGCAGCGCTTTTGGCAGCCTGGTGTGGGAATCTGGCACGGCCTCGCGCTCGTAAGCTCTGGGCTCCCTTGTTTACAGCAACAAGTGGCACCTATAGCTGTTATGTCTGGAGCGTTTGTGGGTCCTAAAAAGGAAAGTCTCGTAAAAGATGGAGGAACTAATGGTGCTCCAAGCCCCTTTTATTAATTAAGAGTCCTTCCGAGTCCCTAAACATGCTCAGCTCCAGATGTGGATGTTGTCCATGGTTTTGCTGGCACAGCTCGAACGTCTTTGCTTCCTGGAGAGGGGTGGCTCTTTCACACCCAAACGAGACTGCTGCAAAGCCCGCGCGGTTCCAGGCTGCGGAAGCGGCAGTGGAGACGGCCCCGGCTGTGGCCCTCTCCTGCCGCGCTCGCGGGGAACCCCGGTCGCGGTGACGGCGCTGCAGCGGGGTCCCTGGGCAGGGGACAGCCCTGCCCGGGCGGGAGCGCGGCCAAGGCGCAGGGCTCGGCTGCCTCCAGCACCCGACGAGAAGCAAACGGGAATTTGCTGCCTAAAGCGTCAATCCTTGCCAGTTCTATTCAAGACAAAGGAATAAAGCAAATACCCATATGCCTGTTTGCAGTTCAGGATACACCATCAAATCTGTGAACTTGGGTCTGTCCTTTTTTTCTTCCCCTTCCCACCCCTAGAAAAACACACAAGAAGTGTTTTCAGGCCCAAACACCCACTCTGCTCATCTCGGCTCTGTTTTTCCCTTTCCGTCTCTGTTGCGAGGCTGTTCTGGAGCACTTAGGCGAGGAGGCTGCGCTAGATAAACACGGTGCCAGCAGGACGCTTGGAATTCTGCTCGCTCCGGACCTGCTCCCGCCGCGCAGGAGGCCGCGGGGATGGGAGCCGGGGGAGTCGGGGTCACAGAGCAGAGCGCAGAACACATCTTCGCCTCCCCGCCTGCGTGTCCGAATCCTCCCAGCTGAGGAACTAGCGCACTGTTGTTGTTCTTTTATTTTTATTTAGCATTTTCCCTCTGCTTCCCCTTTTATCCGCATGTGTCAAGCAGCTTGTGGGCTTTATTGCAGCGGGGCCAGGAATGTGAACTGCAGCCCCCAAAGCCTCCAGCCTCCTTTGATGCCCGGCGCTGTGAAGTGGAGCTCGCTGCTGTCCGCAGCCAGCGGCCCGCTCAGTCCGTGATCCGCAGGGCACGAGGCAGCACGTGGCTGTTGCCAGAGCAATGGGCGAGTTTTCAAGCACAGGGTGGTCTGAAGCGGGTCGCGTAGGCTCCGTTTTGATGTGAGCTCAGAGCTTTTTGGGTCTAGAATTGCGTGACGCAAGGCACACGAGCGTGGCGGGAGTTCATGGTCACCTCGCTGGGGAGGGCCGGGGGAAAGTGACGGACAGAGACTTGGTCCATGGAGCTCAGCCTCGAGCCCGTGTACCCACCTGGGACCCCTTACCGAGCCCCGGTTCCCTCCGGTAAACAAACAGCCCCAGCCGTGGGGATGGCGGGTCTGTCCTGTAGGGATGCACGAGCGCTTCGTGCGCAGGAGCCCATCGGGTGCGTCGGTGCGGATCACGGTGCGCAGAGGCCGGGAGCTCTGGCTCTGCCCCGTCCCAGCCACCCCTCCAGCCCGGTCGGGTTCTTGGCAGGATGGTCAGGTCATTCCTGCGAGTGCTTGGCTGCTGCAGTGATGCCAAGTGTGACCGGGCCGTGGTGTTCCTGGGGCTTTTGTCTCTGGTTGGGTGAGACCCCAGCAGCACCAATGCGCTTTGTGGCTGTGATCCCCACGACACACGGCTTTTCCAGACAGCTCAGCATGGGGAATAGCACCCTGGGAAATGCAGTTTCCGCAAGTTGTGTTCTGTGTGGCTCTGCCACACTTTGCTCCCTATGGATTTAGATCCTCTCTTGATTTCCCAGTAAGTGGCTTCTTGCAGGGAATAATGGTCCCAATGAAAGCCCATTGAAGTCAATGGGAGTCTTTCTGTTGACGTCAATAAATTTGGCCGGGGTCCCACGCACACGGCCCTCCTGCTGCAGAGAAACGAGCAGCAAATCCTCCGCGCCCGCATGAGGTCCCCTCTTGTATCATGCATTGTCTGCAGCCGCGGTTCAGCTGGAGCCGCAGCGCTGCACCGGCAACCGGGAGCGTTCGGAAGGGAAGGGGGAAAGGAGCGACCGCGCTGCCCCTGCGCAAGGACATGCCGCTGCCGTGGCCCCGCAGGATCACAGGGAGCTCCCGCGGCCCCTCGGGGCTTTCGGCAGCACTGAGAGCCCCTTTGGGACACCCTCCCTCTTCCCCGGGGCCAAGGAGGAGGGTCTGCCTGGGGAGAAGTGGATTAAAACGGCCCATCCTTTCACCTGCGGGTGAGGAAGGTGCTGGCGGGAGCTGGGAGAGGGCTGTGTGGTGCAGGTAGAGCCCCTCTAAGTGTTTCCTCTCAGAAAAAATCCCCAGCAGATGAGAACAAAACCAACATTTGGTGTCACGCATCTTTTGGGTGTCATCCAAGAGCTGACCTGAGCTTTTTGAGTGTGACATACGAAGGGTGCCAGCCCTTCCCAAAAGCTCAACCCTTCCCACACGAGCTGGTTCTTAAGCACCAGTCTTGGGAAGAAGCTGGACGCTGCCTGGGAGCCCATAGCCCCGCGGGCTGCGCTCTGCTGCGTCCCCAGGATCCCGGGGCTAAAACTCCCGTGACACCGAGAGCTACTGCCTTCTGCAGGATCTCTGCTCGCGTGCCCTGCTGCGGTTGCTGTCCTGCCGCTGCTGCTCGGTGCTGCTCCGAGCGCTCCCGGTGCCGTCCTTGGCGCCTGGCTGTGCTGCAAAGCACCGAGGTCTTTCCAGCACGCACGGAGCAAGGAGAGACCCTGCTGGAGGGCAGGGACCGTGGATGGCAGGGCCAGCGTAAACAGGGGAGGGCAGGCAGGACCAAGCCCAGTGACAAAGTGCGGTGATAAAAACATGGTAGAAATGCACTATCCGCATTTGCCATATCCCTTCTAACTATCAAGTGATTATTTATTTTCCTTTTTTTTTCTTTCACTGCAGGAATATGATATCTTTCACTTCAAACTGACTGATTGATTTAATAGGTGCAGTCCCCTGCCGAATCACCATCAATAGCAAGGAAAAGGCAGAGGCCAGCAGGTCTAGCCCTGGAATGCCAAATGTTCCTTGGGAATCCATCACAGTATCCCGCTCTGCTTCCCTCTCAGCTCTGCTTTTCTTCCTGGAGCCAAGTGCTACCTTGTGGCCATCATTGGATTTTAAGTTAATCCTGGCATCATCTCGAACGCAAAACCCACCGTGGAATAAATGGGAGTTCACTTGGCATCCGAGGGAAATGCAGTTCTGGCAGAACGTTTGGAGCACTGCTTTTCTTTAGCCGTGTGTGCATGTGTTGCACATAGGTGCAGTGTGTAGTGTAGCTGTGTGCATACAGCGGAGCATGTGTGTGCACGGGAAGGGAGGGGTGCGTTGTACAAAAGGCAAAGGTGTAGATTTTGCGGGTTGCCATGGATACAGGTCAGCTGCCTTTGTTCTCACACTGTGATGGAGCTCGGGAACATTAGAGATGCTCCAGCTTAGCGAAAGAGGAGGGGAGATTTTTGTATTCTTTTTTTTTTTCTTTTTTCCATCGATATACTGAGGAAAACATCCATAGTTATCATCAGAGTTTGAAATAAAAGGCAGCAAATGCAGGCAATTGACAGCCGCACGTGGGATTGAGCTCACATCAATCCCACATGCAACGGTGGCATCAAGGGAAGCGGCACAGTGGCATCGTCACGGTCGTGCCGGCCCGCTCAGGAGCGCAGAGCCACCCGTGGCAGCAGCTCAACCCTGCTGCGGAGCCCAGTGACACTGGGCACGCGTGTGCATGAGCGCGGGCAGTGCGTGAGCGTGGGCACACACGTGTGCGTGAGCGTGGGCACACGCGTGTGCAGCCAGCGCCTGCATCTCCCTCTTTGTGTTCCCCTTTCGAGGCGTCTCGGGGGCTTTCTGCAGTCCCCTGATTCTGAGCTGAGGAGGTTTCCAAGCTGGATCCATATGGGGCCTGTCAGCTGCGACTGCTTTCAGTTTGAAGTCCTTGTTAAGTCCGACAAAAAGCCAAAGATTAGAGCTGATATGTTGGCTTTTATCCAAATGCTGATCCTTGAAAGCTTGCCTTGAGACCACCAGGCAACTCTAATTCCCCCTTTTTATTCCTGCTCATCTTCCTTTCTAAATACTTCCCAAATTCCCGTTCATTACCCTGGTTTTGAAGCCAGGTAATGAGAATCGTGTATGTTTTTTCATTCTTCCATGTCCTTTTGGTACCAGCCAGCTGTTGTGTTGGTTCAGATGATCCATTTGAGGGCCTTGTCCACCCCGTCCCAGTCCTGGCAAGGCTGCAGCCCTTGGGGGATGCTTTAAACGCAGCCGTTGGCCGGCAGACGCGTCGCTGGCAGCCGGCAGCCGTGTCTAAGCGAGGGAGCCCCACGGCCCTCGTGTGCTCGCTTGGAACTGGCCTCTTCCTCTCTCATCCCAGGGCTGGGGTGTCCTGTTCCGCTGTCCTTGCGCTCCTCGTTTGAGGGCTGTTGTCATCACGGCTCAGGGACCAGCCCGCGTCAAAGGTGTCATCGTGAGCGAAAAGTCTGGCACTGCTCACGGGGCTCCGCCTGGGAAGCGGGTGTCTCGGTGTCTGTCTTCACAGATACAAACACGAAGGTCACACCGATGTAATCGGTTCAAGCACAATAGGAGCTTTCATGGTCAATTCCTGTTGTCTCCTGTGGGTCCAGCTGCATTCCAGCACGGGAGATCTCCCGGCCATCTGGGTTTCTCCATGGTTTTTACATCACAACCCTGAGCTCCTCTCAGAGAACAGAAAGCTCTTGACAGCCTGTGTTGTGAGTGAAGCGACAGACTGTCAGAAAAAGAGGCCAGAGCTCTCCTGCAGACCCGGGTCTGCCCAAGCCGAGCAAGGAATGGAGACTGGTGATGCCTTTGCCAGAAGCAGAACGCTGGGCGAGCTGCGAGGGAGATGAGTCCACAAAGCACAGCCTAAGCTCTCATGGTGAGGACACCCAAGAAGATATCCCAGCCCTGTCCGCGGAGAAGTTATGCCTAGATTGCAATTCCCTCTATAAAGCTTACAGCATCCTTCTTTGGTCATCACTTCCCCCACGAACTAATACGGAGCTTTGGAGGAAGGTGCTTAGCTTCTGGGGACACGAGGAGGGCAATATTAGGCAAAAAGTCCAGGGACTGTTGGAGCACGATCTCGAAATGGGAATCAGACGGCGGACTCTCCTTAGGAGGTGCTAAGAGCACTGCACTTAAGAGCATTGCACGTGGTCCCACTCCAGAGGCGTAAGAGCGTGTGCTTCCAAGGCCTGATCCCTTCCCACCAGGAAGGGCTCAGGCCAGCCCAGCAAATTGCTGCCTGCTCCCGCACGCGGGAGGCGATCCCCATTGCACCGGGTTGGCCAGTGCCGGCGGGATTTGTTAGAGGTATTTTGAACAGCATCTGCCACAGGGGCTACGCGCAACAGGGGGCATTAAAAAGTCATCATATATTGCATTGTCCATACATTAATTTAAAATATATGCGGCCACATATAAAATATTACCTAACACGTAATATTCTTGCAGTTTAAATTAGACAGTAGGCCGATATATTTTCAATATGCGCCATGCAATGCAATGCGTTCTGCGAGCAGGCAGCAGATAGACGTGAAATGTGTGTGTGAGATGCATCTGGACCAGGAACAGCTTGCAAAGCCATTCAGGAAAATACCGAGAGGGGTGAGGGGCGGGAATGGGCTTGTTCTGCCTTTGTGTCTGTGGCTGCTTTAGCACTGAGCTCTGTGTCCCTCGAGTCCCACAGTGTGTGTTGGTGCCCCCCTGCAAGCAGCATAAAAAGAAGCCAGCCCAACCCATTCAGTTGAGTGCTGTCATCTCACTACTTCAGTGGCCATTTCATGAAGAGGGGTGTTAAAAGGAGCCAGAATTTCCATTCACCCTTGCCAGCACTGGAGTCTCCGATAATCCCGCGCTGGCGGCTTGGCGAGGGCATCGGGAAGCGCCGGGACCCGCTCCGTGTGCACGTGCAGGGGCTGGCACGGACCCGCCGGCACCACAGCAGAGCCTTATCCGCCCGGTTCCCTCCTATCCTCCCGCCTTCCTGAAGCATCCCAGTCCGGCCTGCAGCCCCCTCAACCCAACCAGTCAAGTTGAGCCCAGCTGGGTTTGCCCTGCTCGTATCCAGCCCTTCCCATGTTTCCAGGCTAGGGTTCCAGCCCCAGCATCTCCCAACTTTTCCCACATTGTTGTGTGTGCATCCCAATCCTGATGGAAGCATCCAACATGCCAGGAGATGTGTTCTTCCCTGCTGCAATCAGGAATACTCGGGCAGTATTGGGTGCATTTTCTCCCTGGGTATAAGGTTTCTAGGGACCGGCTGGGCTTGAAGCCCTGGATTTAAGCACCCCAGCTCTGAATCGCGCACCTAGAAGTCATTCCTATTTCATGTCTCCAAAAGGAAAATCCTCCTGTCCGCAGCACTCGTAGGAGGATCCCTCACACGTACTTCTGCCTTAGGAGCCGGACAACACCAGACTCCTGGCACAGCCAGAGGAAGGGCGGATTGGGGAAATCTTGCAGGTCGGTTGTCTGGAAAGGAGGCAAGTGCCTTTATACTGCACTTCTTCTTCCTTACTTTACTGCTTCCCTTTCCAGACGTTTAGGAGACCTCAAGAAACCCATTTAGTTTGATGCTCCAGACAGGCCATAAGAGCCTGTGCTGGAAGATGCTTCCTATTTCTGGAAACATTGGCTCAGAATTTATTTCTTGAAAGTTTTTAGTTTATCAGCGTGGGAAATGTACTGAAAATGGACATTACGCACAGTGCTTTCCCTTTCAGTGAAAAAGCCAAGGTTTCTCCTTGAAGGAAAGGAAAAAAAAGAAACTGGCAGCTTTTCGCATGGGGTCTGCTGAGCCGCTCCAAGCAAATCCTTGGACTTCAGTGCAACAGGAGCCCAGCAGAGAGACCCGAAAGCGCTTGTGCTCCTGCCACGCACCTGGGCTGCAGGTGCTGCATCCGAGCTGTGCACAGCGCCGGAGCCCGCGGCACGTCCAGGCCGGTTTGGAATCGATTGCGTTATTTTAAGCTCCCTTTTTCCCTCCATTTGAGGGCTTGCGAGTTTACCAAGTTGGCCAGAACCTGCCACGCTCGGCCCGGGGCTGGGAAACACCCGCGCGGGTGGAATAAGCATCTCGGTTGAGGCTCTCCCAGTTCGGAGATTAGGCAGAAATTCAAACAAATGAAGGCGGTTGCTGGAGAGGACAGGAAGCAATTACGGACCACCCTGGGAAGGCAGGACAGCTCGCAGCCTGTGTGGCTGCTCCGCTGCCGTCGGAGCCGCGGCAGCCCCGGCCAGGAGGCAGGAACATCCTTGAGAGCGGCACGGCCGCCCTGGGAAGGCAGCGGAGGAGGCGGGACACGGAGCGCTCCGCAAATCGTCCCTCGGCCCTCGCCCCGTGGGTCACCAGGGTCCCCGTGGCAGGAAGAGCACAAACAGGATGGGCTCGTGGTTCCTGCAGAACCGGGACCTCCTGGTTGCAGGCTAGCAAGCGGACCCACGCAGGTCGGGCGGCCCGCGGGACGCCTTCTCCATGTGCAGGGCCATTTGCAGCCGGGTTATTATTATTTTTTCCTTCGCCACGGAGGGGGGAAGAGGGAGGAGGCATCTTCAAGCTGTTTTCTCCAGGATATCCCAGCTCCGCCTGACAGCTGGTTCCCATTGGGCTCCTGACCAAAGGCAGTCTGCAGGGTGGGAGTGGGCGGCGGGGGGAAGGGAGCTAATAGCGAGGAGGACGGCAGGAAGGATGAAAGGCTCGAAAGGCTCTGCAGCGCCGAGGGTGGGACGGAGCGGGGGACACGGCTGGGAGGAGCTGCCACCGCTTTGAAGCTCCTCGCCATGGGGAGCCCTCTTTAAACCCTGCCCCAGAGCGGGACAAGCTGGGGGAGGAGGAGGGTCTCTCACTTTTTCCTTCTGGAAAAACTGCAAGCAGCTGAGCCCCCCCGCTCTGGATGACCTGTTTCTCCCAGTTAACTGCTCCAAATGCTCATCCCATCTCTGGAAGCCTCCCTGTCCCCTCTCAGGGCTTGCTCGCTGTTCCTCGCAGGAATGAGCTGCACAGGGGGCATTCCCCAAAGGAAGGCTCGTGGGAAGCGAAGAGGAATGGGGCATGGAATGGGGATAAGAAGATGGGGAGCCAGGCACGGCCTCATGCCACCAGAGATACCAAGAGAAACAGCGTAGGAAGAGGGACCGCGTGTGGGCTGAAGTTTTCCATGAAACGATGCTTTTGGCTTCCTGCAGCCACGGCAAGGCTGGGAGTGCAGAGCCGGAGAGCGCTCGTCCCGCCGGGAAGGATCCCGCGTCGGGAAGGATCCCACTCTGGGGCTGCCGCCTGCACGGGTGCCCGCTCTGCCGCCTTCCCCCGGGCCCTGTCCCCTCTCCGCGCTCTGCTGATCGCTCTGTGCTTGTTTGCAGAGCACTCGCGAGGCCCTGCCCAGCTTCTGCCCAGCTATTTGTTATCCCTAAGTGTTCCAGATAGCGTGGGCGCGATTGCAATTACCCTGGTGCAGGCAGTGTGTGCGGAGTCGCTCCGTGATTACCCTGCTCCAGCTTCGGGGCTGCGTTTGCATCGGAGAGCCCTAAATGGAGCGTCCGCTGCGTGTCCGGAGAGAGGGAACCTCCGTGTCCCTCGGCCAGGGCTCGCTGCAGAGCGGGGCCTGGAGCCGCGAGCTTGCAGGGGGACTCCTGGGGACGGCGAGGAGGCCAGGGTTGGGTGTAGGAAGTGTCCAGCGCTCCCGCTGCTCCCAAAGAACAGCCGGGGAGCAGCAGCCGACATGGGCAGAGCATCCAACAGCCACAGCGGGTGATGGCCTTGTGGCCTCCTGCGGCGTGGGTGACACGTGACACTGCTGCATGGGTGACACTGCTGTTATGGGTGTCACTGCTGCGTGGGTGTCACTGCTGCGTGGGTGTCACTGCCGCGTGGGTGTCACTGCTGTTATGGGTGTCACTGCTGTTATGGTGTCACTGCTGCGTGGGTGTCACTGCCGCGTGGGTGACACTGCTGTTATGGGTGACACTGCTGCGTGGGTGTCACTGCTGCGTGGGTGTCACTGCTGTTATGGGTGTCACTGCCGTGTGGGTGTCACTGCTGCGTGGGTGTCACTGCTGCGTGGGTGTCACTGCTGTTATGGGTGTCACTGCCGCGTGGGTGTCACTGCTGCATGGGTGTCACTGCGGCGTGGGTGTCACTGCCGCGTGGGTGTCCCTGCTGCGGGGGTG
>JAWLRI010000041.1:1678426-1692719 GCA_034781795.1 Crypturellus tataupa
TGTCACTGCTGTTATAGGTGTCACTGCTGTTATAGGTGTCACTGCCGCGTGGGTGTCACTGCTGTTATGGGTGACACTGCCGCGTGGGTGTCACTGCTGTTATAGGTGTCACTGCCGCGTGGGTGTCACTGCTGTTATGGGTGACACTGCTGCGTGGGTGTCACTGCTGTTATAGGTGTCACTGCCGCGTGGGTGTCACTGCTGTTACGGGTGTCACTACCGCATGGGTGTCACTGCTGCGTGGGTGACACTGCCGCATGGGTGACACTGCCGCATGGGTGACACTGCTGCATGGGTGACACGTGTCACCGTTCACCCCCTGCCTCCTGATGGAGCCCCCAGGTGACTTGCTGCTGGCCACCACTCAGCTCGTGGGCTTCTTGCAGGAGGTGCCATCTCTTTTCCTTTCGCTGCCGCTTGGGACAGATCCAAGCGTTCGGTGACGTCTCTGTTCTCTGCGGGTCTCCTGGCACCCACCTGTCTTGGAGCTGATTTGGTTCAGAAGAAGGACAGGAAAACGTGTTTATAAGGACCCTAGCGAGATTTGTCCTCTTCATTCCTAGATCAATACCAAACAGAGCTCTTCTGGGAAAATCAGGATGCAGCAGTTAATTAAAATACCACTGCCTAAATTCAGAAATGTAACAAATACCGTGGAAGTCAAATAATAAAGGTATGCGAACTGTAAAATAAGGCGTCCAACCAGCACCTGCCTTTGGTGTATCGGATGCGTTCCTTCGCTGTCCGTGTAGCTTCAGTGTGACTGAGAGATTGTTCCCATTGCAGCTGAATTATGTCACCCTAATCGAATAAGGAATGTGCTCCAAAGCAATGAAAAAATGCAACAAGTCTTGTTCTCTGCACTGATCTGAGCAGATCTGTGCAGACAGACCGAATCCTGAAGTAACGTGAAGTTTTCAGAGCTGTGTTCAACCCTGGAGCGGGAGGGAAGCAGCCTGATGCCTCGACCATCCCTGATGCGCAGACTGTAAATCCCTAGAGGAAAAAATAGTCTGTCAGGGCATTGTTGTTTGAATGTTGTCAGGAAATCAGCAGGGGAGAGGCACGAGGTGACACAGAAAAAACAATGGAGGGAGAAAGTTAACAATAACACTTTTTTTTGCATGGAGGCTGTTCCTGGCAGCGAGCAAGGGGGTTCAGCTTGGCAGTCCATGCAGTTAATCTGCTTCTGCTCTGCCTGAGCATGCGGCTGCAGCGTGGGCTGCCCAGGGACCGCTTCAGCACGGAGATGCTCATGCTGAGCGTGGAGCCCGGTCCGGTTCAACACGGAGATGCTCGTGCTCCGAGGAGATCCCAATCTGGTCCAACATGGAGATGCTCGTACTGAGCATGGAGTTTGATTTGGTCCAACACAGAGATGCTCGTGCTCCATGGGGATCCCAGTCTGGTCCAACACAGAGATGCTCGTGCTCCATGGAGATCCCAGTTTGGTCCAACACAGAGATGCTCGTGCTCCATGGAGATCCCAGTCTGGTCCAACACAGAGATGCTCGTGCTCCATGGAGATCCCAGTCTGGTCCAACCCAGAGATGCTCGTGCTCCATGGGGATCCCAGTCTGGTCCAACACAGAGATGCTCGTGCTCCATGGGGATCCTAGTTTGGTCCAACACAGATGCTTGTGCTCCATGTGTTGCCCGGGGCCAGTCGGTGCCTCTTGTCCCTGCGGTGACACCTCCGGGTGCCGTCCCCCAGGCCGGGCGATGTTGCAGGGTTTGCAGTGTCAGGAGGCAGGGTCAGAGGGCTCTGCAAGGGCTGCCCATCTCCAGCTCGTACAGAAACAGCCTCTCCTGCAAAAGGAGGCGCTTTTAGGCGTTGAACCCACCTGAAGCTGTAGCGAACAACCAGGACTGTCAGTAGTGAGAGCACTGACTCAGGCTATAGGCATCCCCGGTTCGTGCAGAGCGGAGCTCCTGCTCTGCAGGCTGGCTGGAGCGGGCTCCAAAATGAGCAGGGGCTGCTGCTTGGGGACACCAGGGAAAGAAAGTTCAAAGCTACTCCTGTTCTGGCTCCCGCATCTCCCTCTCTCTCTCTTCTGCCTTCCCTCGCTCCCCTTTTTTGTTTGGTTTTGCATTAAGGTCTGCAGGTGTCTGGTACGCTGCGACGAATTGGAAAATTGAATGCAATATTAAGTTAATTAAAACTACCCTCTGTGTGTTAATCTTCTTGTCAAGTTTTAATTAAGTGCCGATAAAGGCTCAGCATGGGGGGCTGAGGGGGTTGTGGTCCCCCCTCCCGGGCCGGGCGGCCCACAGCCCTCAGGGCTCTAGGGATAACGCTTAGGGCACGGAGGGACCCGCAGCGCCTCCAGGTCTGTGCTGATGGGACGATGTTGGTCCATCCGGCTATGAAACCCGCGGAGGGAGAAGCTCCTCCAGCGCCTGCATCCGCAGAGCTGCTCTCGCCACCTTGTTATAAAGGAGAAGTTGGAACCCGACCATCATCACGGCTGTCCTGCTGGCGCCGGCCGCACCGTGAGCAGCAGCCGGAGTCCCCGTCGGAACCCCCTTCCCAGCCCAGCATCCCTCTTCCGGACACGTCACCGCCTCGGCGTTGGCTGCTCTTCTGCTCAGGAGCTGGAAAATTGAGGATAATCGTCATGTCCGGGCAATTGCCATACCTTGCTACGGGCACCGGCTAGTGTGCGATCATCGGGTGCCTTAAGGCTCTCTGTACATCTCTATTGCCCTGGATGTGTCATTTTTCCCTGCCCTTAGAGCCTCTCCAAGTGGCACACGGAGCCTGCGACTGGAAGCTCTCCTGGTGTGAAAGATAGGGAGGATCCTGTAGGATAAAGCCAGGAGGGGCAGGAGGGATTTGGATGCAGAGACGCTGCACGCGGGGCCTCGGCCGGAGCAGGGCAGCCCGGGGTCCGGCCGGGTTTGGGGCAGGAGCGAATTTAGAGCAGGGCCGGGAGAAGCCCCAGGTGCTGCCGGAGGGGCAGCGGAAGGCGGAGAGGCTGCTCCCCGTGGGGCGACACGTGGCTTCGGGCCACATCTCGGGTGTTTGAGCTGAACGACCCAGGCAACAGCAGCGCCAGGGCTGGCGGGACGTGAGTGACGTGGGCAGCGCGGTGAAGCGGGCAGGACGATCCCCATTACGGTCCAGCTCCCTTCTCTCTCCTTGCCATTTCACAACGGCAGATTGGAGTCAGTGCTTCTAACAGCTCAGATGTCTCTCATGTCTTTTTTTCAATGCCAGACAATATCATTTTGCAGCAATTATCTCAATCATTGACCATAGACTGAGCTGGAATAAATTTTCCCAAATAGTTCCTTACCGTAAATCTCTTTAGCTGATTCCATTGTGGAGTAGACATTTCCCTTTGAATTGACAATTAAACTATCTTTGCTCAATTACAACCATTATATGCAACCTCTATTGATGCATTTTATTTTTATTTTATTTTTATTTTTATTTAATTTATTTATTTATTTTTTTACAGACAGCGTGTTTCCCTCTCTCCATACAAGCCTCACTTAAACTGTTCATTGTATTTTTAAGGTCCCATTTTAACTTACAACACTTTGTAATGCTCCTAAAACATTTCAAATATGCTTCAAATACCAGATCTAATGCACAAATGGAGTTAAAAGTTGTTAGTTTAGAGCCTGAGTCATTAACTTTGCTGGCCAAAATATTTCTCCTTCCTCACGTTTTTCAACTCCACACAGGTACAGCACCTGCATTTACAATTATAAAGTTATTAAGTGATACTGCTTTTAAAATTAATTGTAACTGTTACCTATTTGCAGAAGCCCTGCTGTGGATTTCTGCAGCGTGTCCCTAGCTGCAGGATTATATATTGTGTTTTTTTTGGAAGTGTCATTCTATTGTGCTTCAGGATCCAGTTTAAAGGATACGATTTTACCAGTTACAAGCAGCACTTGTCAATCTCTCGCAGTTTGTTTTGGAGTTAATGAATTTAGGAAGGTTCCCATATATCTGTCCCACTCTTCAACACGCCTGGGAATCCGCTTGGCTTGAACTGTCCAGCACGTTCGGGTAGGTTTTTTGCATTCCAGTCACCAAGATTAATTTTGTATAGGCATTTTCAGATGCTGGAGGGGGCTGGGGGGGATAAAAAGGCACCTGGAATCAATTGTCAGCACCCTGGGAGTTGGCACAGCTAGAGCTGGGGAGAAAGGGGTGGACAATGGCTTATTTACCAGAAATATTGCTTTGGGGACGATCGCAGCTATTGGGGAGTTAGTGCCAAATTGGATAAATAGAGCAGGCTGGAAAAAAAGTTAAGGGGAAAAACAACCCTGGAGAAGTCAAAACCTTTAGTCACACTATTTTCTGAAATGAAGTTGTTTTTATTTTGGATGGACACTGAGAATTTTTCGTAAATTTGAGCGTGAGGTTTGAAGTGAGAACCAAAGGAGCAGCTGTAGCTGGGTCTGGCTGTGATTTTCAGCTGATATTGTACAACGTCGTGGGGCCCGCGTCCTGCTCGGGCATGGAAACCCTCCCTTGCAGGAGCGGAGCAGTGTGCGTGTGCCGGCACACGCTGCGGACGCGGCGCCCTGGCCGGGTTTCCTTTGGGATCACCCTCGGGATTTCACGCTCGCTGTTGTGCCCTCACCAGCTTGCAGTGCCTGTGTCAGCGGGGCTTTTCCTGCACTCCAAGGTTTGGATTTGCTGCATGGAGGGACCGGCAGCTGCATTTCAGCAACCGCATCAGGCACCTGCACAGAGCGCTCGGTGCCGGCGCGGAGCCTGCGTTTCCTTGGGTCCCGGTTGGAGCGGATAAGGCTGCGGCTCCCTTTGATGACAGGTTCCTCTGCCTGCAGAGCTGGACGCTTTTTGGGGGAGGTTGTTTTCCTCCTCTTTGCTTTTTCGCCTCCCTGGGAAAGCAGAAGGCGCCTTTGCGCGCGTGCGCCCGCCGCGTGCGCGCGGGTGCGGAGCGCGGGTGCCACTCAGCCGTCAGCGCGCTGATTACCGGGAGCGAGGAGAAGCCTGCCAGGGAGTGAAGGTCACCACAAGGACGTTTCAATTATTCTGTGTCATCTGCAAGGAACTCCGCTCCTGTCAGAGTCCCAGCGGAGCGCAATGAAACAGGAGCTCGGCTGGAGGAAAAAAAGAAAGCAGAGAAAAAAAAGGAAAGAAAAGGGGAAAAAAAAGTCCCATGCAGTCTGCACAGAAGCTAAGGTCACTGGGATTGACAGCTGCTAGGAGATATCTCTATTTCTTGTGCCGAAAATAACACCTCTCTGGGCTACAGATCTGCGTTTTCAATTAAATATTGGGCAGTGAAGAGGGGAAAAAAATCTCAGAGATAATTTCAGAGGAGGGGGAGGAAATGGAAAACAGGCTTATAAAGGAAATCTGTCTTGCTGCTCCCGGTAACCTTATTTCCCCAGGATGGTCCTCTCTACTTCTCCTTCTCCCTCGTCTTTTATCTGTGACACTGCTTTTGAAGTCCCGGGAAGCACTGAAGGCAGCAAACAGAGGAATAGCCGTGACGCCCCGGAGGGGCTGTGGATGTGTTTGTGGCCCGGCCTGCTGTCACCTGCGCACTGACATCAGCAGTGATGGGGACATCAGCAGTGATGGGGACACCAGCAGTGATGGGGACACCAGCAGTGATGGGGACACCAGCAGTGATGTCAGCCGCGCTGCAGGGCAAAAAGCATCCGCATTTATCGCGGTCCTGCGTTAGTGGCTCCCCGTTTGTGCCCAGGTTTGCTCCCGTTCCCGCACGTGAAGCAGCTCCCCGAGCTCCCTTCACCCAGCGCCTTGCTGGGACATTCAAAACTCCGCGTGTCCCTTTGGTGCAGGAGGGATGGGAAACGCTCTGGGAGGGAAAAGCCCTTGGAATCTCCGTGGGAGGCTGATTTGTGTGGCCGCGGTGGCCAACCTGCTGGCTTGTCCGCAGGTAACATGCTGAGGCCCCGGGAATCCCGGCTGCGGCCGCGGGGACCCCGGCGTGCGAGCAGCAACAGCAGCGACAGCAGCAAGAGCAGATCCGTAACGATGGCCGTTGTTCCCGGGCAGGGGCTGCACCAGCGGCCGCATTGCGCCCTGCTAATGTGCAGCACTGGTGTGTGGGTGCATGAAGCTCTGCGCTGGTGGAGTTAATTAATTAGGAGGCTGCAGCCGATGCGGGGTGAGCCCGTGTGCCCCTCACTCCCGGGCGGATGCAGGTTGCAGCATCCCCAACGCAGGGCTCGTGTCCTGCCCTCATCCCAGAGTCATTCCCAGCGTGTTCCTGTGCTCCTTTCCAAGACGACTGCACGTGCCATGTCCCCATCGTGTGCACGTTGCTCTATGTCCCATTTTCCTTCTTTTACCCCGTGATGCTGCCCTTCCCAGCCGAGGGATGAGGGTCAGTGGTGGCTCCCAGCGCTGTGACAAAACCAGTGACCTGGTGACATTGCCGCCCGTTTGGAGCCTGGCTCCATGAGCTGGAAGGGGAGAGCAGAGACACTTGCGCGTTGTCTGTCCCACGCGGCTCTCACCACGTGCATTTTCCTGCCAGGAACCCGGGAGCAGACGGCTTCTCCTTTGCCCTTTGGCTCTGTCTTGGAGCGCTGGATAAACCAGGGACCAAGGAGTCATCTGCTTTGCCAAGAGACTCTGCTGCCTTTCCCCTCGCTCCGGCACTGGGAATCTTGCTCACACATCATAAATTGTATCCGCTGCTGCACTGACAGGCTTCCCGGGAACACGGGCCTATTTATTTTATATGCCGAGAAACATAAATGTTTGCACTAAGCAGCAGACACGATGGGAGCAGATGCAGGTATTTCACCTTTGAATCCTGCCCTCGCCGGCTCGCTAGGAGCGAAGCAGGAGGCTGATGAATTGCAAACACATTAAGACCCCGACTTGCTGGCAGACCCCTTGCCTGGCTCTGGGAGCTGTTTAGCCGATGAGTTGTTTAAGTGGGCTTTTTACTGTGCTTCCTTCCCCGTCGTCCGGACGCTGGGATGGTGCGGGCTGGGCAGCCTGCTCGGAGCTGTTGGGACTCTCTCCCGCACTGGGATGTCATTTGGAGCCTTTGGGGCTGGCCAAGGCCATGGCCAGGGGAAAGAGAGCCTGTGCGACGCCCACCTCTGTGTGCAGAGTTTCTGTAACACAGAGCACGTCTTGCGATCTGGCTCGGGGCTGTTTTTATTAGAGCCACGTGAAGAACTTGTTTTTTACCGTGCTGAACTTCTGCCCACAGCCAAACAAGCACTCTTTCCCCTCAAAACCGTCTACTGACATGCCAAAGCATTTAACTGAAATCGATGTTATTTCCTGGCCTAACGCTGCCCCTCTGCTTCTTCCGAGCTTTGTCCAGAAAATCACAAGTTCCCATGGGAATGTGTTCACCTGCGACGAGGGGCTGCGCTCGCAGCGCTCGGGATGTGCAGCCCCGTTTTCGGGGGCTGCAGTCACGGTATAAGCTGATTTCAGCCGTGCATTTTGCATCCCCAGGGCTGCGAATCCTGAGCCGTTCTCCAGGCTCCCAGCAGAGCCGCGGAGAGCAGAGTGGGGAGGGAGGGAGCCGCACGGAGCGGCGGCGTGGCCAGCGCGGAGCACCTGGAAGGAATTAACACTTAGCCCAGCACTAGCCTGCAAGGTGAAGAACAAAGTGTGCGAGGGAGAAGCAGAGCGGGAGTGAGATGGTGCTGGCGGGAGAAGGCATTCCTGCCCCTCCGCAAGGCGAAAGAGCTCCGAGAACGGAGCGCTTGGGAAGAGCTGCTCCCTGGAAGACTTTTAGCCTTTCTCACATTTTCTTTACTAGTGACTTCGGCCTCAGCCTTTTCTCTCCTTTCCCTTTCTGATTTTATCTCGTCTCTCTTTGTCCATTCTCTCTGTGTATTTTTCTCCCATATTCCTCCCTTTTTTTTTTGGTTTATCATTCCCTTGCTGGCCAGCTGGTAGCTGTTTCTGTGCCCAGAGGCCAGACACCATTCCCATTTTCTCAGCAGCCAAGGCTTTTAGCATTCCCATTGTCCTGTCTCCAAGCTGAGCTCTAATCTTGCCCTCCGCTTCCTTCCCAGAGGTGCAGAGCAGGAGACGGGCAGAGGCTGAGCGCTGCTGCCCGTGGGTAAATAACAGACATCCTGCAAACCGCCACTGATCTGAGATGACCCATTTTTGCAGGAGACACTGCCCAGTGGAGCTGCCGTTAACATTCCTGCTGCATGCAGGGAGCACGAGCAAAGAGCTTCCAGGATGCAACAACCCGGGGGGGATCCCGGACCCACCAGTTTGCCCAAGATTTCAAGGCGAGAGATGCTCCTTCGCAGCCTGGTCTAGCTAAAGAGCCAGAACCTCCTGCCGTGGTGCCACCCCAGAAGGTCCCTAGCACACTCAGCCCCTCAGAAAAGCTCACGCCGAGAGCAGGAGCTGCTTCAAACCCGGAGGAGTTCTCGTTTCTCCGGAGAGCCGCTATCTCCGCGATGCAGCATGGACTTCTGCCAGCCCCAGCGCTGCTCACATGAAAGTGCCTACCAAGGAAGGAAGAAAAAGGCTGCCATTCAATGGAAAAATCAGATGAGGAGATAAGGGAGCAGTGAATAAAGTCTCCTTAAGACTGCTGACGTTATTTGTCTTTGTACCTGCTTCCCAAGGAGGTTCTTTTTTTAAACAAACCTGCCTGTTGGCCTCCTGGTGGTTCTGCTTGCAGTCTACCAGGCCTGACCACCCCAACTATTCAAAAGAGGAAAAAAAATGTGTTTCACAAAGGAGCTTTTCTGCCCTGTACCCTCCTGTGCTTTTTGTTTGGGAAGGAGCGTTCTTTACCCCGCGGAGGCCACCGAGCTGCGAGTCGGACTCTGTGCCAGTTTATTGCAATGGGCAGTCCTGCGCGCGCAGCAGTAATAACGTTTGCAACCCTCCGTGTTCCCTGCGCTTTGGCTCCGTTACCCTGCAGACTTTCTGGAGGGAGAGAGCAGAGCTGGGGCTGTAACACGGCCCTCGGAGCTAGGAAATCTTTGGGCCTTGTTGGGGTGCAGATAAAACGAAATCCCTTCCTGCGTCCCCAGGACACTCGTTTGCAAAACGAAGCACATGCCTTTGGGCAGCGCAGAAGCGTTTCTGTAACGTTTCTGCCCTGTTCTCCCTGCTGATGGAGACCAGCCTCTCTGCTGATATTCCTGGCTTGACTGAAAGTAGAAACGACTTGAGATCTCCAACGAGCTCCTGCAGTCAGGAGAGTTTTAGCCAAATTTGTTGGCTTGAGGTGCTGGATGAGCTTGGAGAAGTATTCAAACATCCAAGTGTTTTACCCAAATTTGAACTCTCCTCGAGTTAGTGGCAGGACCTATGGAGCTCATCCACTCCGTCTCCCCGAAATTTCCAACTTCCTGAGTTTCTTCCACCACCATCTTCTGTCCCAATAGGGCCTGATGTAATAGAGGAGCAGTAAAAAGTTACTAGGTATAAATGAACTGATGGGGATTAAAGAACCAGCACATGCCTCCTGGAAGGCTTTAAAAGCATCCTGTTTAGAAACAGCTCTGTTTCTGCATCTCACATTCTTGGTAATTTTCTCTCTCCTGTTTTTTCATTTATCCGTAGGAATTGCAGATGGAGCAGACTCACCAAGTCCCATTTCGCTCGCCCTCCTTAGAGCAAGAGGAGACTGTCCCACACGGGGCCTTGCGCGGGGCTGTGCTTGGTTTGGTTTTGCATTGCTCGCGGCCCTGGCGGATTCGGAGATCGTTATTGCTGTGACATCTGTGTAACTTGTACAAGCAGGGCCCCTGGCGCAGCGCTGACCTGTGCTGCGCGCTGCATGGTGCTCCTGGCAGCTCCGTGTCACCCCGTGCAACCAGGGTCCTTGAGGACAAATCAGACTCAGCCCAGCAGCGCAAACGGGTCGTGCGCAGGGCTGCTCTGTGTTGCAAAGACGCTTTTGCATGAAACATTTCCTGAAAGAACCGTGTTGCTGGGCTGGAGAACCTCACACCACACTCATTAAAGCTGGGTGGAATCACTGCTTGGGAAGAACGTGGTCAGTTTTGTGTGTGGTTCATTTGATTTAGTCTAGGAGAAGGTTGGTCTTGCCTCCCTGCTGTATCACGATGCTCATCCTCAGGCTCGTGTGCCATATGTGCTCTGTGGAAAACAGTGTGGTTGGATATTTTATTCATTGTTTGAGTGCTCAGACTGTGGCAGGGGTCCCAGCGAGGATAGTTCTGCCCTGTGGGCAAGAGGTTTTGATCCCTACCAAGAGGCACCTTCCACTCCATGCTTGGGAGCGAGATGTTGTGTCTGACTTCAGCGCACGATCCAGCTATGCACAAGATGGGACTGACCTTGGCCAATGCTGATTTCTGTTGCCAAAGTTGGATTATGTTCTTGCATTTCTGTGGTATTCAGAAAGTCATAATGATTATGAAGAGCCAGAGGCTTGGCTTGGTTTACGCCATGCAGCTTCAGTGGGGACGGGGGAGCTGTGCCGTGTTCCTTAGCGTGTGAGCTGGTCCTCGGTGTCACTTAGAGACCCTCAAGTGAGACTTCTTTGAAGACTTGGAGATGGGTCTCCAGGGGTTGTGAATCCTGTGGCTTTGGGAGCGGGCTGCTCGGGCAGCTCATCTGAATGTACCGAAAAGGGCTTCGGCTTGAGGATTAAGGCAGAAAATTTTGATCTCTCCTCCCCTGGGATTTCATGTGCCTCTTGGTTCTGCTTGGACCAAAAATGCAGTGCCAGAATGAAAGGGTTTTCACATCACACCTTGCTACGGGAGAATAAGACACACTTCAGAGGGAGTGAGACCAGTGGATATGTCTCATTTCTAGATGGGAGCAAGCCAAGCATTTTCAAACGGTATCACTGGAGGCTTGATTTGAGTTTCAAAGCAAAGGCCTGAGCCAGATCATGTTTCTTTTTTTTTTTTTTTTCCTTTTTTTTTTCTCCAAGCAGCTTGGAAAACACAGCAGCTCAGGCCGTACCTACCTTCAGAACATCATCCAGCTTGGATGGGATCCCTCGCGCTGCCCTGGTGTTCTGTGTTTGCAGTCTGGGTGGCCCGAAGCTTTTTTCCATGGTCTCCGAGAGAAAAAAAAAAAAAGAAACAAAAAACAAAAACCAGAACACGGGGCGGCAGGCAACCCGTGACACAGAAATGCTATTTGGGTCTGTTATCAAGCCGTCGTGCACCCCCTTGCAGCCGAACCGCCTCTGCCCGGCCCAGTTTGAGGGTGCATCTGCACCCCGGCACCCTCTGCCCCGTTTGGTGCAAGAGGGGAGAGCGTGAGCAGCCCCTTGGGGAAATGAGGAGTGGGGAAGGCGGTTTGCTGTCTCCCTGGCAGGCTGCAGCTGATGAGATGCATGTGCTTCTGCAGCGACAACTGTGATAAGGGAGTGTTAATATCACCACGAATCCCTCGTTCGGAGGAAAAAAAAAAGTTGGCTTTTTATTCTAGACTGTTAAAGCATTTTACAGAGCTTTAACAAATGTAAGCCGGGAGCTGTGTCTGTGTCCAGCTGCTCTACGTGCTCCTCGCTGAACAAACCTGCTGTCAAAAGCTGGTGCCCGCCCGGAACGATGAGACATTTCTGAGACAGGAATATTCTGCATTAAAACAGACGTTGATCCAATCCGAGGTGTCTGTTCTGTTCCAGCTAGTTTCAGTCTTAATTTCTCTTTGTCATGCTTCCTGCCTCTCCTCTTTCCCTTCTCGGCGTGTGCGTTTCAAGCACCATCGGAGCCGGGCAGCCCGGGCGCCGCGCTGCTCTGCCGTGCGGATGAGCATCCCGACACTGAGATATTGCCGTGATTCTCCCTGCGTGTCCGGGATGCTCTGCCTCATTCTGTGCCCTGGGACAAGGGCTGTCTGCCTTGAGTGTCCCCTTCCTGGAAAGAAGGAGCACCGCAGGGAATGCCGAGTAGGCTCTTGGCTTAGGAGATGCTCACGGTGCAACTCAACCATCATCTTAGCAGGGACCTGGATTTGCTCAGGGCTTTCCTTGCAGTGGAGAGCATGAGGAATCACGAGCGGATCTCCGCGTGCTCCGCAGACCTTCCTGGATGCTATTCCGGAGCGCGAGGCGCTGCTCTTGGCTGGGCCCCGCAGCCGGCGCTCCCGCTCCGCTCGGCCCCCGGGCAGAAGCAGCTGGAGCTTCTCATCACAGACACACTCCAGCCTTGAAACAGATCTGCAATCCCCGATTCCTGTAGCTTTTATCACACGTATAACCTAAAACTATTCATCTGCCTCTAGGGTAGCTCTTACTCCCCTTGCTTTCCGCGCTCTTGCTGCCGCTAGATAAGACCCCGCCGCCTCCCCGCCGCCCCAGCCTCCCGCAGCAGCTTGCACACCAAGGTACGCAGCGCGTTTTGGGAGGTTCAGCGTAGTCTTGGGCGCATCCAGTCAGTGCTTCCATCCATCTGCTTAACTCCTTGGGAAAAAGCAGGCCGAACAATGCGTGAGTACAAAAGCACATGTGGGGAATTGGCAGGGAGCGCTCCCTGACTCACAGCATCCCTGCTCCCGGTGCCGGCTCCGTGCACAGCTCGCTGCCTCTCCTTGCCCTGCTTTAATTAGCAGGGGCTGAGCACGCTCTGGGAACGCGCTGCGAGAGGAGTGATGAACAAAACAGCAGCTCTCCCTGAACAAAAGCATTTGAGGGGCTGGAGATGGAAAAATTGGCCGGTCTGTGTTCTCGGAGCACGTGTGAGCGTTAGCGCTGGACGCGGGCAGCAGGAGGCAGGGCGATGCGCTTTCCATCCGCGGATGGGCTCGGGAATCCAGGGAATCCGCAGCCCCGGCTCAGCGCACGGAGCTGGTGACCGCTCCAGCGTGTGAACGGCTCCATTCCCGGAGGAGCTGGGAACGGTGCGGCAGGGAATGTGTCCGCTCCGACTACCTGGGCTCCTGGGAGCGGCGTCTCTACGGGGTGTTATTTAGCTCTCGCTCTTGTGATGTTAGATGAGGGGTCTGGAAAGTCTCTCTGCTTGGGCCCCGGCCAGGGTGGTTCTCCAGCGCCTCCAGCCGTGCGCTGCTGCTCTTTCCTGCAGCGCCTGCCTTGCTGCAGAGCTGGCCTAGCATTGCACTTATTTTCTTCCACCCAGGTCCATCCCAGCACCGTTTCGCTCCCTATCTGGTGGATGGGGACCCATGGTGTCTTCCTGGTCACCCCATGCAGACCAGGTCTGTTGCCATCTAGGCTGAGCTAGCACTGAGCCATGCCAAGGTTAACTTTTTTTTCCTTTTTATTCCTGGCTAGGTCACAGAGTTTTCCCAAAAGCGCTCCAAGGATGCAGCCTAGTGGCCTCCGCGTGTCCCCCGCTGCCGGCGGTGACGGACTCAGGTGACGGAGGCGGCGGCCGCGTATGCCGGGAAGGGGACGGCAGCCTCCCCGTCCCTCCGCGGGAGCAAGATGAGGGCAGCGATAACGGCTTTGTTTGGAAGGAAGAGCAGGAAGGAAAATGGAAGCGGTGCCTAAAGGGACAGGATTGCCTCACCCAAGTGTCCGGAGGACCTTGGCCGCCGATGCCGCGTGGAAATGAACGGCCCAAACAATGCGCGGCCCTATCGGGAAGCGGCAGGATCTGGGCAGCCTCCTCTTCCCTGCGGATCCGACGGGGCCGCTGCTGGCCTGGAGCGCGGCCGCTCTTTGTCCCCGCGTTGGCTCCCTCTGCTCCGGGCCCGTCGCATTGTCCCGTCAGCACAGCAAAATCGCAGGAAATCGGAGCAGATCCCATCCCACGTTAACTGCGTGACATCTGAGGGCGTTATTTTTTCCCCGCTGTCCCACTGGCTCTTTCTGGACACGAGGATCCGTGCAATGTGCCATCGGTTGTGCTCCCAAAATAGCTAGAGGTTGGATCAATGCCGGCCTGGCTCACGGTCTGCCTGCAGCCACATCCTCTCCCGGACAAAGGGTGAAACCATAAAACTGGGAAAAGAAATCAGGGCCACCCTGCGGCACGGTCACTCTGCGTGCCCAGACCAGGGCAGAGCTTGTGTCCCTCCCCGCAGCGCTCCCGGGGCTGCAGCCCGGCGATTCCTGCCTTTCCAAGCTGGAAAGGGAGAGGGAGCCCCTCGTCCTTGCCCCTTCTCGCTGCAGACCTGCTTTAATTGTTACAGCAAAACGTGCAGTCCCTGCAATGCGATGGGAATGCTGCCTTCCCTCTCGGAGCACGGAAACCTGCTCATTGCTGCATGGTGCGGGGCAAACGGAACCCTTTTCCCATCGAACTGGGAGGTCTCAACGCGCAGATTGGGGGAAAGGGGCTGTTGGTGGTGCCACTCCAGGGAAGGGGAAGGGGGAAAAGGAAGGGGAAGGGGAAGGGGAAGGGGAAGGGGACGGGAACGGAGACGGAG
>JAWLRI010000041.1:1692819-1755078 GCA_034781795.1 Crypturellus tataupa
AAAGGGAACAGGAAAAGGGAAAAGGAAAAGGGAAAAGGAAAGGGACAGGAAAGGGCAAGGAAAGGGAAAGGGGAAGGGAAAGGGCAAGGGAAAGGGCAAGGGAAAGGGAAGGAAAAGGAGAAGGCAAAGGGGAAGGAGAAGGAAAACCCTTCCTCAGTGATCCTAGACACCCTGATGCATCTTTAACAACATTTTTAAGGCCCTGCTTTGGGTGCAGACCCTCTATTCACGATAAAACGTCCCACCTCGGCAGGCAGTGAGGGAGACGCGAGTGATGGCCCTGGCCAACCAGAACCCCCTTCCCTGCAGCCACCCGGGGCCAGGAGGCTCCTTGGGCTTCTCGCGGTGAGTCCAGTTTGGGCCAAATGAAGCAAAATTAGTCCCTGGAGATGCTGTAACTGAGATTGCAACCGGGCCCCATCCATCAAGACAGGAATTGCAGTCCCCCTTCTCCCCTCCTGCCCATCTCTGCAGATGGCAACACGACCCAGCAGCCTCCCTTCTTTAAAATAATGCTCCTAATTAATTTGTCTGCACTAGTGCTCTTGCTAATACTATTATTTGTAATACCTCTGTGCATCCCTAGAGAAGGACACGAGTCTTAATTAACAGCTGCAGAGCTGCCTGAGCACCAGGCCTGGAAAATGGGAAGCAGAAAGGATTTCTGGCGTATCAAGACTTTGTAAAACTTTCTTTTTTTTTTTTTTTTTTACAGCAGACCTAATTTTTTGCACCACCTTTTGCAGCAGGGATCATCTGAGCCTCAAGCCAGGCTGATAGGAATTGCATCCGAATTCATTGCATCCAGGCTTTGGGGTGCAAGGAGCTTGCATGCATTTGCTCAGTTTTCCTGTATTTTCATGTATTTTCGCAGCGTGTGCTTGCACTGGACTCACCAGTGCACACAGGCACCTGCACACTAGATATAATAATGTTTCCCAACAAGAGTTTAAAGCCCTCAGTGATTTTCAGACCCTCAAAAATTGCCTTCTTCCCTCTCTCTAAGGCAACTGAAGCTTTTGCACGGGGGTTATGCAACAGCCACCTTAATAAGGAAAGCGAAAATACCCACGCTGCTCATTTCAGTATGTAGATGAGAAGTCCCCATTTCTGCTTGCTAATTGAGAAATCAGACACAACTCAGACGAAAACCCTCTGGTTTACAGGCCACAAAAGTAAACTCCATGGACAACGTGCGCCAACAGCCTCTGCCCCTTCGGAGAGGAGGTTTTGCAGGGCAAGGCAGGCAGAGACACCCCAGCTAACGCGCTAACGAGCCCGAGCTGAACCGGTCTGGCTCGTTAGTGCAAGGCTGCCCTGGAAGCAATTAGCTCCTTGGCAAGGCCGGGTTTGGGGGAGACCTGGTGCTGCAGCAGGTTGTGTTGGTGCTTGGCACCTCCAGCCGTGGCTCTCATTGCTCCCTGGCGTGCTGCAGGGGAGCAAATTAATCAAATCCCTCCTCCATACAGGAGCTTTTAGCATTATTTATAATGATTTGTCATTTATTTCTTGCTATGGCCATGCTCAGCTGCAAACACTGGCCGATTCCCTCTGCTCTTCTTCAGCCGAAGCCGCTGTCCCCCGGGGTGGCCCTGTCCCCTTGCCCCGGGGCACAGAAGCCCCCGTTGCCCCGTGCAGCCGGTGGCCCCAGAGCCGGAGCAGCTCCACGTTTGCCGCCGGTGCCTCCTTCCAGCGCGCGGAGGCCCCACTCCTGCTCGCTCTTTGCTGTCGGGGCTTTGCAGCCAAATCTCCCAAGTCTTGGCTGAGCTGCGCTCCGCAGCCGGCCAGATTTCTGATGCTTAGCAAAAATATTCATTAACGACTTAATCTGCGCGCACACAGGGGATGCTTTTAGTGTATTTGTTCTAGGTCCGTGAAACAGCGATCTGGCCACCGCTGTAAGCCTTGCCTTTATCTGTGATCTCAGAGATGAAGAATTCGGAGAAACGCAGCTCGGGGAGAGCGCAGAGCATCCCCCGCGCTCCGGAGCCCACCGACACGCACCGCTCGCCCCGGACAGCACGTGCGCCGCGGAGCGCGCTCCGCATCGCAGCCCTGGGCACAAATGCCCCCCTGGAAGCCCCAGACGCTCTGTCCCCTCCTGTGCCACCGGCCATTGAGGCGGCGCAGCGGGGGGGACGGGGCGGCGAGGAGCGGGGGCGCCGGGCGGGAACGAGCTGTGGTTTTCCACTAAACTGTCTCCTCGGTGCTGAGGAAGCAGAACGATGTTGCCTAATCCTCAAGGTGGGGGACGGGGCGCTGGGGTTCGTTCCCACCTCTCGCTAGGACGAGGAGCGTATGAGATTCCCTGCTGGAGACTCGGATGGGGGAACTTTGCCCTGTAATTGAGAAATTCCAGGATTTCCCTGGGACTTGATTGCGCTTTCTCAAATGTGTTCTGCTTCCAAACTCAGCAGCGCTGCTGAGCGCACATTGGCACCGGCCACGTGGCAGCTCCCGCCGCGCAACCTGCGAGCCGAGCCGAGCCGGGAAAACCTGCTAAACCGGGGCCGGAGCGGGAGCGCCAAGGTTACCTTGTGCAAATAGAGCCGAGGCCTTTTCAGGAAATGAAAGGGAAGGGCTGGGGGCAGCCCGGTCCCCGAGCAGACGCATTTCCCCGAGCGCGGTCTGCAGCCGCGGTGCTTCGTGCCGCAGCCCCGTGCGCTCCGGGCAGCCCGGGAACCCCTTTGCGCGCTCCGTGCGCTGCAGATCCAGCATCCATGGTGGGGCAGAAGGACCCTGATGGCCCTGGGTGCATCTGTGAGCATCCTGCTAAAGGGAAGGCCGGGGAGAGGTTGGGTCCTCCCAAAGTCAAGGCTTTGGGATGAGCCGAGGCTGCAGCGCGGGAGGAGCGGGATGAGGTGATGCCGGGAGGGGAACCAGGGCAGGGGCAGAGCAGTGATTTGCTGCAGAATTATCGTCCCGGTGCTCTGGAAGCCGAGGCACGGGGTGCTGGGGAGGGAAGGTGTCAGGGGACTGGAATCCTCCCACGAGCCCAGCCCAGGATGAGTGTTACGTGATGGGAAAGGCCCTGCCGCGCTCTGCAAACCCTCGCAGCCTCGCGGCTGTGTCCCACCTTCCACGGCCCTGTATCCCGTCCTTGCCAGGGGACCCGGCTGATCGTCCCTTGAGTCACAGGGACACGAAGCAGCGAGGGCTCCTCGCGCTCTGGGAGCAGCGTGGTCCACGCGTGCAGATGGAGAACGTTGGGAGCAGGGAGAGCAAACCCGTGGGGGCTGGAGGGATTTCCCGAGACGTCGATGCATTTATGTGCTCTCCTGCCCTGGGCTGGGCTTTAAGAACAGTTCTTGCTGCTGCGGAGGGGCAACCTGCTGTTGGGCATCTCTGTACATGGCAAGCAGTGGGAGCCAGCCCAAAACACCATGGGCAAAGCTGCTCCTTGTCCCCTATTCCAACGGGGGGTCCGTTTCTGGTCACTGGACCCGTTTCTGGTTGCTGGACCCGTTTCTGGTCACTGGGCTCGTGCAGATGAGCCGGATCTCTTGCGGTTCCTGCAGTGGTTAGGGAGTGGATGTGCAATGCAGGGAGCTGGCACGGTGGAGAGGATGAGTCTGAAGCCTCCCTTGGCTTGCATGGAAAAAGAGTGGGATGGGAGCGTGGGAAGGGAAGGGAAAGGAAGGGAAGGGAAGGGATGGAGGCGGTAACTGAGCTGAAGAGCTGCCAGCGCTGGGTGCTTGGATGCAGGCTGGTGCGCGGGCTGGTTGCAGAAGGAATGTTACCTTCCAAAGCAGCCAGGAGACGTGAAATCCCACGCGGAGATGGATCCCAGCTGTCCTCCGCATCGCTTGGATCCTGCTGGTCCAAATGGCCCTTTTCTCCGTAGAAATGCCCTGGCTGCAGCCGCGGTGCCGGTGCGGAGCTCGTGCTGCTCCCTGGCCCTGCTCTCTCCAAGGAGGGGACGCGGGGCCAGGACAAGCCCTATCCCGGGATAGCGCTGTCCTGCCGGACTGAAACACGGCCCTGACCCGTGGTGCCTTCTGCTCCCCCTCGGTGCAGACGCTGTTATGTCTGACGCTAACCTGGAACAGCTGATAACAGCCGCAAACGCTGCTGCTGCTGCCGCCGCTTTCATAAAAATTCGTGGGATACCAGATTATTTCCATACGCAGCAGGAGCCCTCAAGCTGTGTCTACGCGAGCCGTTTTCCATTGCATCTCCTGCCCTTGCCCGTCGCGCTGCGATTCAGGAGCAAGAGGAGCTGCGACCTGGAATACCAACCCCGGCCTGGGCTGGGGATGCTGGAGGTGGCGGCTGGCGGGGGACAGAGCAGGGGACACAGGACACGTCCATGAATACAGCTCCATAGGAGCTCCAAGCCGACTGGTGGCCTTGGTGCAGCTGGGGCTTGGTACGAATTTCTGGGGAAGTTTTTACAGGGGGAATGCGGATGACTAATAAACAAGGTGCTGCCTGATCCTCGTTTGGAGGAAAGCGGGGAGGGAGCGAGGGGCCGCGGGAGAGCCGCGCAAGGAAGGGAAGGAGAAAGAAATGACCTTGGTGAGGTTTTTTGGACGCTCTCCAGGTCACACTCCGATGCCAGAAAAAGCTCCGAGTCCCTTTTGGCTGGAAGCGCGCTCCCTGCGCTAGGTGAATCACATACACATTTCTGGAACATTACATGTTCACAGTTGCAAAGCTAACAGTAATTAGAAAAACTACAAGACCAAGGCAGGGGGAGAAATATGAGTCACACATGGAAGTGGTGTTGCTGGGCTGCAGGAAAATCAGCTCCTTGGGCTTCCAAAGCGGCTGCGCGTCGGGCTCCTTCGCCGCCAGGGAGGCTCCTTCACTGCTGCCAGCGTCCCCGGGGCAGCAGCAGCCCTGGAATAGGACAGGACACACTAAGACTTGTCCAAAGGGAGGCGAAATTGCACTCAGGTAGGGCGTGAGATTCATGCGCGATGACTCCGGACTGCAAATAACTCTCCATGGGGATGTTCTCATTCCGCAGGGTGCGATTGCACGGTGTGATCCGCTGCCACGCAGGAGCTCTGCCTTTTGGAGCACGCTGTTCCCGTGCCAGAATAGGAGCAGCCGTGCCAGGGGCTGCGCACGGGAGTCATTCCAGAATAACTTCCTGGACAGGCGAGTCCGGAAAGACCGGAGGGAGCAGCTGTTGGCACCTCGGTGACGTGTCCCGCTGTCCTCCAGCGCATACAACAGTCATGGGGACCTTCTCCTGCTCGATGGCTTCAGCCCCGGGTCTGGTGCTGCTCATTCCTAAAAGGAGGAGAGTCCCACAGCAACTGCCTGCGTCCAGGCGACTTCCATAAATCACGCAGACAGTCTTGTTCCAAACGAACTGATGGATGGAGCTTTCATCCCTTTCTTTGCGTGACCCTTATGCTGCTATTCATTAACAGCACAAAGGGCGTTTGAACCCGCAGCGGAGCGGGTTCCCGCTTGTTTAGTTTACTCTCCCTCTGAGTCATCCCATTTGGCACAAGGAAACTCACGGCCTGAGCGGGATCTCCCGCTGGGCCGGGGTCACCGGAGCAGAGTCCCTCGCAGGACGCTTTCCCGGAGGGAAGAGCAGGGTGCCGCACACGTCGCTGCGTGCGGAGGCCGCTCCGCAGGGAAGCGGGAAGCGACGGCATCGCTTCCAAGAAGAGCAGCTCCCGCCGGCGCTGGGCGTCGGGTCCCTGGTTGCATTCCTGCCTGCGGGAAGAGGCGCTGGGAAGCTCTCGGCCCTAGCGGAGGCTGCGCTCGGAGACGGTCGAGGAGGCGTCGGACGACGGAGCGATGCTGCGGACGGGCTGTGCGGAGCGTGAAACCCTGCCGCGCTGATCCGAGAGGGATTGCTGCGCGTCCCTGCCAAGAAAGCCGGCATTCCTGCTGCAGCGAGGGCTTGCGCAGGAGCCCCCTCGGGGACATCAGCGAGGCTAAGACAACAGTGCGGGGCTTTGCTAGCAAATCACGAGTCCCGCGGGTCCCTCCAGCTGGCAGGACCATCGTTGACCTAAGTGGCCTTGTCCTCCCTGACACAGCTCTGTTAATTTGGCCGCAATCCACTTAATAATGTAGCTAGAGCATAAAGATGTATCCAGGCCCAGCCACAAAACAGCTGGAGACTGTAGGGTTGACTTAATCCTGGTAGAATAAAACCGGGAAGCGGGTGGGAGTCGCTGAGGATGTTGCTGGCTGCGCTTTTGAGCAGTGCTGAGTAATAAAAGGGATCAAATGCGTTAGGCGCAATCTGTCTGGAGCCGCGGTCGTTGCTGTTGTTTCAACTAATTGAATTTTAGTGCTGGTGAAAGGCGCTGGATTGACGGCTCTGGGGAATAGAGCCTGCTCTTGGCACCAGGTAGAGCGCGCGGCGAATCCCCTCCTAATCCCCATCCTCATGCCGACCCGGTGCCTTCCTCCCGGGGGAAGCGCAGCTCGACTGGACACCTCCAGCCTCTCTGTTGTGCGGTGGAGCCAAAGCAGAGCAGCTCCTGCCTCCTGCATCCACCCGCGGCTCCCGCACGCCCTGTGGGATCGCAGAGCGGCACCCGTGGGGTGACGGAGGCGATGGGGCTGGTCCCAGGAACTGCAGAAAGCGGGAGCACCGAGGCCGAGAGCAGCATCCGTGAGACAAGGGCTCTGCTGGGTCCTATGGAGCTTGGCCAGGGACATGGGCACGGTCCCCTGCTTGGTGGCGCCGGTGCTGGACGGGAACTCTGCCCCTTGCGCACAGGACTCTGCCCCCAGCTGGGTTAAGGGCTGCAGGGCTGGAGCACTCCAGTCCTGAAGGCGCCAGGAGGGAGGCGATTCCTGCCCTGCACGAGCGTCTGCGCCCACTTTTGAGCTGGGTCCGATATCGGAGCATGGAAGGGTCCCTGGGGAGGTGGTCCCCGAGGAGGACACGGGCACGAGCTGCACGGGAGGTGGCTGCTCCCCGGGGATGCTCCGAGCGGGGCACATCACTGAATAGCTGGGAAAAGGCCAGTGGGACCTGGATCTGCGGCAGGGCTGGGATGTCCCTGTGGAGCAGGCGGGAGGCTCTGGCGCTCTCCGGGCTCTCCCTGACGTTCTCTGTGCTCCAGGGCCGGGATGAGCTCGGCTGCGGCTTTAACACAGCCGCTCTGTGCCAGGAAGAGCCTCTTAGGAGAGGAGCATCCAGCTCAGTCTGCTCTATGGCAGCTGGGGCAGCCGGGGATGGAAACGGAGGGCATCAATCCAGCGACAGGCCCGGAAAAGCAGTTCTGCGCCGGCATCCGGGGCTGTTTTCCAGCCTGGGTGAAGCCTCCTCCCGTTCGCTGCGCCGCACGGGCAGGATTTCGCTCTGCTCTGCTGGTGCCGTGCCCTGACCCGCATCTGCAGGGCGGGTTTGGTGACATGGTGTTTCCAGCTGGGCCAGCCCGTGGGAAAGGCGGCCCTGCTAATAACAAGGTGGCCGGTCCCGGACCGTCCCGGGAGCAGAGCAGGAGGTTATAAACAGCCCTGGCGGTTACTCCTCTGGGATTGCTTCAGCTGTTGAGGTTTTAGGTTTTTAGCATTTTTCCTGTGGATTCAAGTCACATTTTTAAGTGATCCTGAAGCAGCTGATTTACGCAGAGCCACATGCTCCTGTTTTGCAGGATAGAGCTTCAGTCTGTAGCTTTTATCTGGAAGCAGCAGAGAAGCAAGGTCCCCAGCAGGCCCTGTCACCAGCTTCTCTCCTGGTGCCACCAGCACTTGATGCGCAGACACGACCAGGGGAACGTCACGAGCTGCTCCGAGCGCAGACGGCTGGGGCAGCTACCCGAGCTCCTACAAACCTCTTTTAAACATTAAAAAGGCAAAACTAGAAAGGCAAATGCAGCCTTTCATATGTGGATGCCTGCGCTGGGAGGGACGTCTGGGCTGGAGCGCGGGGATCTGCTGTCTCTCAGTGTCACGTCAGTCCTCAGTGCGCCGCGCTGCGCGGAGGAGGCTGAGGGCTCCGGTTGCCGACAGCGCTCCGTATCTCCCCCCACTTGTGCCCAGCCTGTTCTGCTAATTACCAGCCCCGCGGATCACCCTGCCTGCTAATTAGGAGCCCCAGCATCAAGGGAGCCGGTGTGAGTCCCGCTTGCAGGGCTCCGTCTCCCTGGGTCTCGGTGCTCTGCCCTTTCCGTGCCCGGTGTCCATGGCTCCCTGCTCCAGAGGCAGAAACACCCGGAGCTGCAGCGGGAGCAGCTGCTCCAAAGGACAACGTGCAGCTCAAGCCCCAGTGCCAGGCCAGGGGAAGCCGAGGGTTTCCCTGGATGCCGGCAACGTCCCAGGCCGGGGGCAGCCCCTGCAGCGAGAGCGGTCATGCTCGGAGCCGGCTGCAATTGGAATGCAGACGGCGGCAGCACGCGGCACCGCCGGTGGGGACAGGGACGTCCTTGTGCGCTGGCCTGGCGTGCCACCTAGGGCTGCGTGCCAGCGGCACCGCGCTGCTCCTCTGCGTGCAGGCAGGCCCAGGATGGCCGTTCCCCATGGAGCTCTCCGTATCCGGAGCAAAATCCAGATGCAAAATCCCGATCGGTGCACGGGTTTGCAGATACTCTGTGCAGAGGCCGTGGCACCCCAGCAGCGCTTCCTCGAGCAATAAATATGTGCAGCGCGCTCTCCGTCTCGCTGTGCGGCGGCTGAAGGGCAGGCACGCCGTCGGGGCCGCGCTCGGCGCTGTTTAATATTTATCGGAACAAATCGCAGCGCCCAGCGGCGCCGCGGACAAGCAGCGACCCCGAGCGGGACTTGGTCAGAGAGCCCTGCTGCAGGCGCTGGCATTGCCAGGCCGGGCCATGCACTAACCCTGCAAAGAAAGTGTGCAGGAGCATGCAGCAGTGTGCGGGAGCATGCAAGAGTTGCAGCAGTGTGTAAGAGCATGCAGCAGTGTGCAGAAGCATGCAGCAGCGTGCAAGAGTTGCAGCAGCGTGCAAGAGCGTGCACGAGCATGCAGCAGGATGCCAGCCCCAGGGATGGGGCGGCCCGCAGTGCCCCAGCTCCTTGTGCCATTCTCATGCAAATGCCACGTTGCCTTGGTGACAGGGGGACACGGTCAGGGATGCTCCGGGGCACTGGAAGCGCTCTCCGAGGATGCCACAACGGCGCCTTGCAGTGTCCCCGTGTCCCCAAAGGTGGGTGCCTTGTCGCACGCGGACGGTCAAGACGGAGGGCCGCGTTCCTGCAGCTGCCTCTGTCCTGCATTAGAGAGCAGAGCTCCAACAATAAGGGTAATGGACAGGAAATTGGAGATAAGTAGGTGGTTTGACAGGATTAGGGATAAGCAAAAGAAACATAATTATGTGATAGCGGCTATCGGACAAGGGCTCCTATGAAAGTGAATGTAAATGACCTAAAAAAAGCACTACAGCAGATCAAACAGGCGCACTTTGCAGATAAGAGCCCAAAAACACAAAGTATAAATATTTATCACAAGTGAATTCTCCAAACGCTCCCTACTCGGGATCCTGTTAACAATAGATGGGATTGAGGATAATAGAGGCTTTCTGCAGCCTTTCTCTTTTCCCTTTCCCGGAGGTTTCCTGCATGCACAGCTGTGCGCGTGGGGCGGCCGCGCGCGCGTGTGCCGGTCGGGTCGGTGCTGCTGCGTCCGACCAGGGAAGGCACCGACCACCCCAGCTCCTGCTGGAAACCCTCCGGCATCAGCCCCGCGCTCTCCCCATGCAGCTCCAAACTGCCCAGCTCGGCTGGGTGCAGCAAAGTGCCACCGAGACCCCCAATGCGGAGCTGCGCCCTGGCCGGTCCCCATTGCTCCTACCCACAAGGAGGGCAGGGACATTAATTAAGGCGCATCCGGCGCTGGCCATGGGGACCCGCGTCTCGCCGTGCCCCTCACGTGAGCTCCCCGCTCCTCCTGCCCGCTTTGGCCTGTTGTTATTTATTTAACAAGCGGGAGCACAAAGCCTCCGTAACCCGGGCTTGCAAATTACCGCAGCCCAGGAAATGAAAACTCCTCAGCAGCATTAATTGGAGGGCTTTTTAATTAAAATCAGCTTGTTTCGCGATCAAAGATTAAAGGAAGGAGGAAAGCTGAAAGAAAAAAAAAAAAAAAAGGATTCGCTCGCTGCCCATCTCCGCATTGACGAGGTGCGGCTGAGCTCGACTACCTCTGCAGCTTCCTCCAAAGGATGATCCATCCCTTCTACCTGGCTGGACTCTCGCCTGCTCCCCTGCTGCAGGATGCCAAGCTCTTTGCCAAGAGAGTCCATGGTTCCTGGCTAGGAATGCCGTGGTCCTGGTCCTGCCATGGTCCTGGTTCCTGGTCCTGCCATGGTCCTGGTCCTGGTCCTGTCATGGTCCTGGTTCCTGGTCCTGCCGTGGTCCTGGATTCCTGGTTAGGTGCCGCAGCGGCTCAGCGCTGTCTCCTGATGAACCCTGGCCAGCTCGGCATTCCCGTCTCCCCGGAGTCTCCTATGTCTTTTCTCCATGCAAGCAGCTGGATATGGGATGCGGCTAGTGCAAATGTGGCTCTGTTGCCTGGGGAGGATGGATGCTCCCATCCATCTCTGCTCCTATCCATCTCTGCTGCTGAGAGTCACCAAGGAGGAGAAATTAGATGGAAAAAAAATAATTTATGATGACCCAAAATCCACAGTTTCCTAAGTGGATAATGGGGATAATTTTGGTCCAATATCTATCTTTGTTCTCAGTGGTGACTGAACACAAAGAAGAGCCCCAAAACCAGCCCCGCAGAAACACATGGGCAGCAGCAGGGGAAACTGGTGGTAACTGAGATAGATGAGGAGCTTCAAAGCTGAGAAAACCGGCAAGGGAAGGTGAAGGCGTCAAAAAAACTCCATAACTGTCCAGGCTGTGCGGATTCATAGGGAAAAACCCTGGGAGGAGCCTTGGGAATAGTGAGACCAGGAGGGAGCGGGGCCACATGCTGCTCCTGTGCGAGGGGCTGAGCCTCATAGCAGCCACCAGAGACTCTCAAATATCCCAGGAAAAAAATGATTTGGAATTGCTCGGCTTGTCCCGCAGGGCAGCCTTGGCACAGCCCTGCACCCGGGATTGCTCATTCCCATGCCCGGAGTGCTGGGAAGCGCCGGAGAGCAGGGGGAGCTCCAGGATCCACCTGCCTTCGGGAGCAGAAGGGATGACCTGGCCTGGGCAGGAGAGTGGGAAAAACACGCTGCAGGATTGAACCGAGGCTGAATTAGTGTCAGTCAGCACGGCTTTATGGAAATAGATCTTGCCAAACAAACCTGATTTCGTTCCATAATGAGATTACGCGTTTGGTTGTAAAGATAACTGGGTAGATGTAATATACTTAGACTTCTGGAAGGCATTTTGCTTAGCGTGGCCCTGCATGCTGATTAAAGAGTTAGCGCCCGGCACGGAGCACTTAGTCCATGGCCAATTATTCCAAAAAGAGCGGGGAGGCAGAGATGCTCCCGGAGATGTCCCTGTCACCTGTTGCCACCGTGTGCTCTCACATCGCAGAGGGGACACCTCGGATTGGAGACTGTTCCTGAAAGGAACCTGTGGGAGAAGAGCTGGGAATCTTCCCGTGGAAATGTCCTTTGTGGGAAGGGGGCTAAATGAGGACTCTCTAAGCCAGGCCACAGTGTGGTTATTGGGGAGGATTCTGAAGGCCTGTTTGCGGGGGAAAAGCGGAACAGAAAGGAAGGAGTGGAGGCTGATTGTGGACAAAGGCACATGGAAAGTTATGGAGCAGGAGCTTCCCTCCTGGGAGAAGGAAGGTCCCTTCTCCATCTCTCGGTGGTTCCTTCTCCATCTCTCAGTGGTTCCTTCTCCATCTCTCAGTGGTCCCTTCTCCATCTCTCGGTGGTCCCTTCTCCATCTCTCGGTGATTCCTTCTCCATCTCTCAGTGGTTCCTTCTCCATCTCTCGGTGGTCCCTTCTCCATCTCTCGGTGATTCCTTCTCCATCACTTGGTGGTCCCTTCTCCATCTCTCGGTGGATCCTTCTCCATCTCTCGGTGGTTCCTTCTCCATCTCTCGGTGGTCCCTTCTCCATCTCTTGGTGGATCCTTCTCCATCTCTCGATGGTTCCTTCTCGATGCTGCTGTCTCTGTAGAGCGGCAGTTTTCCCCAGACTCTTCCCAGGTGCAGGACAGAGCAACCCATAAAGGTGCTAAACCAGGGGTGATGGAGCAGGTGGGATCTGGGAGATGTCAAGCCCATAAAGCCAGGATTTAACTCTGCTCCAGGACACGAGGAGGCAGCCCGGGAGAATCCCTTGTTGGGTGAGGAAGGACAGAGTGATGGGAGATGAGGATTTCTTACCAACCTCTGGGGCGTGGAGCCCTCCTCTGTGTCAAAGACGTTATTTATGGCCGTGAGATGCAGGCTGATTATGAGAAACACATTGATTGAGGTTTCACAGCTACCGAACGCAGTAGATATGTATCAGCTACAGCCACGCTCAAACCTGGATCAATGTGTTTCTAATAATCAGCTGGCATCTCATCACCATAAATAACTGTCTTATCCCGTTTGGGAGAGCGGCCCCGTGGCTCACTGCACATTACCCAAACGCCAGTCGCTCGTTAGAACGGTCTTTCTGCAGGTCTAATGCCCAGGGAATGGTGCCGTAGTAAGACATCACTTGTTACATAGTCGTTAGACCTTGGTAAATATGTTTCTAATCAGCAATTAGTACTTAATTAACACGCTGAAAATATCATTTTCAATCTAAATGAAGCTTTTACGGAAATCTGGGAAGGAAAGTGGGAAGAACAAAGCTTGGATTACGAGATGGAATCAGAGAGAGGGAAGAGCCCGAGGGCTGACCCTCTGCTGAGGGCTGGTTTTCATGGCACGTCAATGCGGCTCCAGGAAAACAGTTTTGCTGGGAGTCATCTGCTTTGACACAGGGAATGAAGCCCCAGACGTGTTGGGAAGCCCAGGTTGTGGGATGTAAAGCCGGGACTGACTTGTCCAAGCTGGGACCGACTTGTCCAAAATGTTCCTCCTCCCCTTGTTGACTACTGGGAACCCAAAAGTGGGACCAGACATCGTCCACACATGCTCAGGAGGTGGAAGAAAAGATGCTCTGCTTTAAAATAAATGAAGTTTCAATTTCCCTGCCATGGAATTTTCCCCGCCCATTCCTGCCTTCTCTCCATCAACACATTTTTGCTAGATGCTGCTCTCATTTTTCCTCGCCTCTAAGTTCTCCTTCCCTCCTTTCCATAGGGATGGACAGGGCAGGGAAGGTGCCGCGGGATGCTCCGGGCAGACGGAGCATTAGCATTCCTGCAGGTGTGCGGATTCGGCCCTTTAATCTCCTCCTCAGCATGTTTGTCCTTTCATTTCTCAAGTGGTTCAGCAAGAACCTTGGCTCGCCGGCGGATCATTAATGCAGAGCAAACAATGGGGCTCTTTAGGTCCTTTGCAGCTAATCACCATTGATCCGGGCTGACCTTTCCGTGCCTCTCCTAATCCCCAAATCTGGATTCCGATTTGCATTAAGCCACCTCTGAGGAAAGGTATCAGAAGAGATAAAGCCTCGGCGCTGCTCGGGAGCAGGGCCACCCGCTGGGAACGGGGACACGGATGGGATGCAAGTGCTGCCAGGGATCACAGCAGCCTCTTTCCTTGTCCCTCCTGGTGACAGACGTGGGGTGGCTTGGGGACAACCAGGCTCCCGCCCTTCCTCCTTGCTCCTGCGGCTGCACCAAGGTCCGGTCGGATGTGGGAAAAGCGGAGAATCACAGGGGCAGCCGCATGTCGGGAAGGGGATGGATTCTGCAGCCTCTTCCCAAGCATCTCCCGCTGCGGAGGCTCCATCCCGCTGTGCCCTCCGCCTCGGAGCCAGCCAGCCGCTGGCAGGTAAATTGGAAGGAGTTGCCTGAGCGCAATGTGTTGGATGGAGCTTGACAGCACTTTTTCCTCAATACCAAATTTGCTAAGAAATACAACTGCGGTGCAAGGAAAGAAATAAAACTGCTCGCGAATGCAGGTTAAATTCCAATAGTTCTTATCCTGTTGGATGTGGCAGAAATGTCTAAATAATCAAAACATTCTGAAATGAAATACTGTTACTTTTTTCCCCCTGTCTTAAATCACAGGTTTTATTTAAAATAAGCGACCCAGATTTTAAAAAGGAAAGAGAGTAAAAGGAAGCAAGCAGTGAGCACAGCGCAGGCATGGGTGTGCATGGAGAGGCTGCTCCGTGCTCCTGGAATCCCTATGGGAATTCCCTATGGGAATATCTGCCCACTGCTGCTTGCTCTGAAGGAGCTGCCGGACACTGGGGTCGTCCCGCTGTCTCCAGCCCCTGGATGAGGATGAAGCTCTGCAAACCCTGCAGCATCTCCCTCCCGGACCAGGTTTCTCTCAAGCAACCTGGGGCCACCCTGTTGTCACCTGTGGGGTTCCAGGGGACACTAGTGGCCTCCTCATCCCTTTCCCACCGCCCTGCACAAGGATACGTGGTGAGAAAGGCACAAATCCTGGTCAAACCTTTCCCATACAGACCTGCAAAGAGAATGGTGTAATGATCTTAATTAATTGGCCTATTTAAGATCCCAGCTGGTAGGAAGCTGGATTTCGTGGCAGCTGGGTTTGCTGCAAGGGAGACAATAAAAACCCCAGGATGAGGAGGGATGCAAGGGAGAGCTGTGGGGTTTGGACTAGGCAGAGTGTGAGGTTCCCCAGGAAATCCAATGGTTTTCCATGCTGTCAGGCCCATCCGTGCAAGGGGAAGGGGCCTGCCCGCTTCCCGTCTGCCTCCAGGACCCAGGAATTCTCCGGGATGGCACAAGGTGTCCCGAGCTCTGGAGTCCACAGGTCCTGCTCCCCAGCACCCGTCTGCTCCTGGTCCTGGGTTGAGGAACCATCCGCCTCCTCAAGGTGCTTCGGTGCAGCAGGAGGTTCCCGTGTTGTACGGGAAAGGTGGGATAAATAGCATAATAGGAAGAAACTGAATGGAAAAAACTTAATGGACTATCTGAAGTGCCTCTGTAAAACCAAGCACACAGGGTGTGACCCAGCCATTGATACACAATACGTGTTAAACAAACAATTGCTCAAACATCATAAAAACAGGTTATAAAAGCTATATACATCTTTGGAAATACTGGCAAAGTAGCTATTAACTGTGAGCAAGAGAAGAGTGTGAAAGTCCCTGTCTGAAAAATGAGACTTTGGCTGTGCCTGAAATCCTGTGGGATGCAGGAGGGCGAGAGCCAAGGAGGGCTCGGGTGCTCCCTGGGGTGGACTGTGCTGTGTCCTTCATCGGAGTGTCCCAGGAGCCACCACAGCCACCAGCTCCCCTAGAAGGGGTGAGCCCTGGAAGAGATGCTCCATGGCTCCGTATTCCCATAGAAATTCCCAAGTCCTGAGCTGCTTACTCTGCTCCGACACATCTCTCTGTGCCACTGCTGAGTAGGTCGTGCAGCCGAGATGCCCGTGGAAGACAAGGCACAGATAGAGTCAGGGGGGACAGGTCATTGTGGAGCTTTGTGCTGGCAGCACTATCCGGTGTGGAATTCCATCAGGCTTTAATAGCTGCTGGGAGCGATCTGGAGAGCCCCCTGCAAGGGGGAAAGCAGCTGGAGAGTGAATCCTGCGGACGGGGGTGCCTCCCGCCGCAGATCCGTGGTTACGGATCATCTTCTCCAGCGAGGAGGAGAAACTGCACGTGTTTTCCCAGGCACTTTGATGCGCAGCCAAGCCGTAGGGAGCAGTCCCAAGTGCTCAGCTCCAGCCCGGGAGCAGCCGGACCCGTCTGATCCGCGTGCTGTCCCGCTCTCTGGGTTTGACAGCACCGTCAGCATCTGGGGTGGGGGTTTAGGCATTTCTTTTTGTTGTTATTTTGGGGTTTAGGGGGTGGTGGTGATTCATGGGCTCTCTCTGGCTCTTCCATTGAAAGACCAAGATGACGGAAGGTGTGGGAGTGAAGCTGAGCTCCATGTGGGCTTCCCAGGCCGGGATTAATCTGCTCTCAGGGTGCTGGTGGCACTGAGGCGCTCCAGAAACGGTAGAGGAGCAGCAGGACAGCAGGACAGCACTGCTGGAGAGGGAGGAGGACGGCTCCTCTCTGGGCATCCCATTCCGTGCATCCTCCCCAGCAGCAGAGGGAACGGGGCCTGCGCAGCATCTGCCTCCCGTTCACATCTCCGTGTTCCGGCACTCCCCAAATCAAGGGTTTTCCTAGCAGAGGGTTGATCAGCACTGTTGGTTTGGGAGTCCTTCACGTGCCTTTCCCCAGATCTGACTCTGTTTCACTTGCTGGGTTGACGCTCCGTCCTCCGCAGCATCGTGCAGCAGGGAGCTGCACTAGGTGCCCAGGTCCTGTGTGACAGGAGCCTCCCCTTGGTTTATTCTAAATCCAATGCTGGATAAACGCCCTGGATGTCTTGAGGGTGTTTTGTCCTAGGAAAATGTGAGTAGCTGTTTCTTACTCACCTCCTCCCAATTGCCTGTGACTTTATTGCACAGTGTCATATTTCCTGCCTTCCCTCTGCAGCCCTCGGTCCTCCTGGAATAGCCCCGTCCTGTTCTTCTGCTTGTTCTTCTCTCCTTTCATTATTTCCTACATCCTTATGAGCTTCCTTCACAAATCCCTTGGCGTTCAGACATATTCAGCTCTCATCTGTGCTGTCCCGCACTAACTAGACTTCCCTGTAATCCTTATCCAAACTCAGAAACCTTCCACTTCCCTCCGGGGGACCTTGCTGCCCTTGTGTCTCCTGCCAGGACAAGCCCAGGAAGTTCCCTGGTGGTATAAGTAATTCTTTCTTCTGTTCTTCTATAATTATTTTCTTCTCTTTCACAGGTGATAGAAATCTCTGTGACAGGGAAAGTCTTTGCTAATAAAGCCTTGTATATATATATTTATTTTCCAATGTCAGTGACAAACACAGCACAAACTCCTGCCCTGCAGCAGGGGCCGCGGGGGACACCCTGTCTGCGACTGTCTCTCTCTCTCAAAATGCCCTGTGTCATTATTGAAGCCGACAGCCTGGCGATGTCTTCGGGATTGATCAGGGATGCGTGTCTCGGGATGCCGATACAGGATGCAGATCAGCATCCCCGGGGTCAGCGCGCTGCCTGTCTCCGTGGCAACGCGCAGCGCGTGGTACCCACGTGCAGGACCGAGCCGGGAGCAGCTGGCCAAGAGCAGGACGATGCTCTGCATCATCCGGGGAAAAGGAGAGCAGGAGCAAGAGGAGCCGAGGGAGGAGGCAACTGAGAGGATTTATCGCATCTTCACACGGCTCCGGCGTAAGCAGCGGCCGTGGCAGCGCCAGACGGAGCCTCTGAACCGCGGCTGGAAACAAAGGGAGGGAGGAAGAGGAACTGGTGCCTTGATAAAGGCAAGCTTGAAGAGGTGACGGGTCGAGGGATTTGGGCTCCAAGAACTTTCTCAAACCGTAAATTTTCAATAGCGGCGCTGAAGCCAGGAAACCTGAACCAGCTCCCAGAGATATATTATTTCGGGAGCAGACAAGGTCAGTTCTCGGCCTCCTCCCGAGGTTCCCACCTTGTCCTCGTTACGGCTGCGGTCTGCGCTGGCTGCGCCCGCAGCCTCCCGGACGCCTGGGCCCCTTGGGGGTGCCGGGGCCGGGGATGCTCTGTCCGTGCAGCCCCGTCCCTGCACAGTGGTTGGCACAGAGCAGGGCTGGAGTGTCCCTTGGAGCAGACCTTGCACCAGGGCTTTTCTTCCACTGATCACTCCCCTTTGCAGCTGCAGGAGCTTTGGGAAGGGAGAGCAGCGACTGCTGCAGCAACTCCTTCCTAGAGGCACCCCTGGCCCCGTGCTAGGGCAGGTAGGATTTTCCTCCTTTGCTCAACCCCACCGGGCAGCAGGAAAAGCCTCTTGTCAGCCAAGGGCTGCAGCGTCTGCTCAGGCCAAGGGCATCACCCCCGCCGTGCTTGGAGTAAGGGAATGGTGCCCTTGGAACGGGACCCGCTTGTCGCGACGTTGCCGGAATCCGTCTGCTTCCTTTAATGCAGCAATGAGTCCCATTCCAGCTGCTCCCGAGAGGCTCCGTGCGGGTCCCCATGGTCTGTTTGCCGCTGAGTTTGCACTAAAGAGGAGCACGTTGGGGTGAAGCAGAAGTTCCCTCTCCGTTCCTGCTGCCCTGGGCTCCGCGTCCCTCCTGATCCGCCTTGTGCGGCTTCTCGGCAGCGCGCTCCCCGGCAGGACTGTTTGCGGAAACAGCTCATTTAAAATGTAATCTGGCCCGAGCGCTAGTTATTGAAATTATTTGATGAATAATTTAGGATAACAATTAAAGTCAAAAAAAAAAAATCATAAATAGCTCATGAGCAATTCATGAACCGGAAGAGAGGCTAAAGTTTGCCTGATAAGGGACTTGCAGCCGATCAGTCTCGCGGCGCAGAGCGGGGCCGGCCGCGGGGGAGCGGGCAGGGCTGGGGCTGCCCCTGGCCCTCTTGGAGCAACGGGCGCGTTTGCTGGATGAGACTCATCCTGGTGGAGCGGGTCCATGTCCTTGTCCCACCTCCCCGCGCCGGGGTGACCGTCAGAGCACGGGGTGACGCGTCCCAAGGGACACAGCCCGGCCATGCACTCGGGTTTGCAATGGGTCTCCCTCCTGGAGCAGCCACCACGGGGAGTCCCAAAGTGCCCCCGCGATCCAGCGATGCCCGAGGTGCCACCACTAGGGAGGTGCCACCACCAGCGAGGTGTCACCCCCCTGCGCCGCCGTCTCCGCCTCGGGAGCCCCCGGCAGCCAGGAGCAGCAACAATAACAGAATTAGGTTTTATTTGAACTGAGACAAACTATTTCCTGGCTGCTGCAACGCCCCGTTCTCCGTCTCTTCCCCCGCGAACGCGTGTTCTTTTCAGCTCAGACAAAACGCTTTGCTCAAAATGAAACAAAATGTTTCAATTCCCACTCGGGCCGTTTTTACGCACAGCACCGCGGGACGGCCGAGCGAGCGAGCGGATTACAGGGCTGACGCTCTCGCTCGGGGCTTTTCCAGGGGTTTGCGCCCCCCACGCGGGACCTTTTTCCTGGGCCGCCTGTGGGGCCAGGCTGGGAGCGGGTCCGGAGCAGCTCCGGGCGCTCTGGGAGAGCTGCACGAGGCGGCGCTTCCGGGCACGGATCCTGCCACGGGACACTCGGGAGCTGCTGGGAATGTCGGAGCAAATTCTGTGGGATTCCACACAATGGGATCTGTGGGAGCAGATTCTGTGCTGCTTCCTCAGGCTCTTCGTGAGCGCCTGGCAGTTCCCAATGCTGCTCCGGGCTGCAGGGTCCATGAGGGAGGCCGGGCATCCTCCGCGCCTCCTTCCTAGGCTCGCTCCCGGTTTGGGATTTTGGCAGCTCTTCGGATTGCGGTGCCTGCGCTTGGGAGCTGCAAGGAGGAGCCGGGAAATGCGGGAGGAAGGGGGATACGGCCGGAGGACTGTGCTGCGGTGCCTCGGCTTACCCGAGGGTAACGATGGAGCCGCGTCCACACGCAGCAGCAAACGGGGTTCGCATTCAGCTGAGCTGCTCCTGCTGCACTGGGAACAGGGTCGGGATGGGTGTTTTAGCAGAACATTCCCAGAACTGTCTAAGGGGGAAGCAGAAGCCCTGGGTTCGCTTTCCCTGACTCTGCGCAAGGCGAGCAGGAAGCCTCAAGGAGCCTTTGCTTTTCCAAGCTTTCAAGATTTCAAACTTTATATTTTTTTCCCTCTTGACTTGGGATTAAAGAAAAACCCAAAGAAAACCAAGAAAAGGCGAAATGTCAGAATTTCCCAGCGGAGGGAACATCCCGTTCCCGTCACTCTCGGCGCCTGCGAGACGCGCGCGGCGTGGGGAGCTCCTCGCCAAGGGGACAGATTGCCGGGTCCTTTCCCCGTTTGTGGCACCACATATTGCGCGGCGGAGGGATTTCGGAGCTCAGATGGTGCCGACGGGGAGAGGTGGCCCCAACCTGTCCTCTCTGCGCGCGCGTGCCCAGAACAGGCCAGGGTGACGTGTGGGGCTGGCGCCGCTCCGCCGGCGGGGACGGCAGCCCAGCCAGCAGCCGGCACCTTCGCCGGCGCTTCCCGCGCGAGGCTGTATGGAGATTTATGTTAAAACATTCCTGCGTCTTCGCCGCACGTTTATTTTTATTGATTTGCAAATGCAAAGCTTTGTTCGGCACGCGGTCCCCAGGCTGGGTGGTTTGTCGGGAACTTCAGACTCAGCCTTTTAATATCCTCCATGTCCCTTGCCCAGCGCCTCAATCCTCCCAGCCCATCTCCTGGCCCTGCATCCCGGCCCCGCATCCCGGCTCCTCCGTGGCCTCTCCGTAGCCGCAGGTTTTGGCTCCTCTTGGCTCTCACGGTGCCTCATTTGGTGCAAGAGGGGAGCAGGAAGGGGAGCGGGAGCTGTGCCCAGGACCCCCCTTCCCTTCTCCTGCCGGTTCCTCCAGCGCATTCCCGCCTGTCTCTTTAAATGGATGTATTTAAAGCAAATGCAGAAATTGCCATTCAAAGCAAGGCTTGTAATAAAGGCAACGTCTCCGTTTCCAATATATATTTATTTGTGTTTTGGGTTTGGTCTGGGGGGACTTGGGGAAAATAACAGGAAATGCCAAGTGTTGACATGTCCGCAATAGAAAATCGCTCCGTCCTTCCCGCGTGAAGTGCCTGGGATTTTCCAGCGTGACATTTAGCTGCAGGGGAGCTGCCATGGCACCGTCTGGGCTGTAAAGCGGTGACTTAAGAGGAGCAGTTTAAAGAGAAAAATGTGATTTAAAGAGTGGGGTCGCAGCGCTGGATCTCCCAGCCCCTCAGCCAGGCAGCGGGGTTGGAAATTTAAACCAAAAGGATTTATATTCTGGATGAGGAATTCCCACATCTTCTTTTGCCTGTTGTTACAGTGAATCTTCCCAATGTCAGGCTATTGTAATGGCTGGAGCCTGCGGGACATTTGCAGCCTTTGGAAGCCAGCGGCATCCCTGGAGCAGCACGGAGAAGGGAGCAGCGAGGTGGGAGGTTCCTGAGCTCCTATGAGGTCCCACCACTTCCAGGGCTTTTTCCAGCTGTCCCTGGGCCTCTCCTGGTCCTTGCTGGTATCCCCAGAGCGCTCCATCCGCGCAACGAGGTCCCTCAGCCCCGGTCGGACAGACATCTGAGGGGAGATGGATGTTTCCTTCCTGCAAAATGGGCCAGCCCCGGCACTCCCTGTGCCCATCTCCTCGCGCTGATGCTCCCTGCAGCTCTCCTGAGGGATACGGCACTCGGAGAGCGTCGGAAACAGCGCAGGATCTCCCTGAGACGACCAGCGCAACAGGATACCCGAGGAGCCGGGCCGTTTTATGACCGTTAATAACATTTGCAGCTACCGAACACAACCCAGGGCTGCAGGGACCGCGAGACGTGATGCCGCGGGGGGAGGCTGGTTTTCGGGAGCAGCGTTTCGCTCCCGGTGCTGCAGCCCTGCCAGCTGCGGCTTCTTCCCCGCAGGAGATGCTGCACAGGGGACCCTCGTGGGGTTGCACACAGCAGTGCTCTGCTCTGCTGTGCAAACAGAGGCTCTTACCCCTTAACTTCATCTCCTGACGCGTCAAAGGCAGCAAAGAGAGGCACAGCAGAGGCTGACAGCCACCTCTCCCTCCCTGCGCAATTAAAGCCGTGTTCCCTTTGCTGCTTCGCTCAGATCCTTCCATCCGTCCGTCAATATACATTATACACACACACACACGCTGTTCATCACGCCAGACTCCAAGTGACCTGGAGTAGCACAGTGCAAACACTGTAGGTCTTATGTAAACAAAGGTTATATATATTTTCCTCATTTATTCCTCTCCAGCAGAAAAGTGGCCTCTTTTGCAAGAAAAAATAAACCAACACAATGGCAAGCTCAAGTTCAGCGAGTGTTTCCTCGCAGATTTTAACCATGTTAAGCTAGGTGGTTGTAAACAGACTGACAGCGTCCCTCCTAACCTTTGAAATGCCTCGCAGCCCGTTTCCTGTCTCAAATTCACACCATAGGATTTCCACCAAGGCCTTAAATTAATGCCCGGCTGGGGTGCGTAATTACCAGCTCCCTAATGGTCCAAAACATCCTGAAGGGCTGAAGTTTCCCTTTTGATTTGTGGCTCCAAGTCGGAGTCGTAATTACCAAATTGATTTTAAATGCAGGCTCTGCTGACAGGCTATTGGCAAACGGCATCTCCGCGTCTTCAGCCATTCATAAAAAAAATAAGAGGAAGCCCTTGATGAATATACCTTGATGTGCAGCTGCTGTTTATTTAATACAATTTATGGGCGATGGTATTAGGTTTTATCAGGGAGCTGCAGCTTTGGAAGCGCTGCCTTGGCAGGAGTGGTTGAGCTGAAAAGTTGGGTCAAATCTGGGAGCTGCTGGAATCGCTTTTTCACATGGCGACCGCTCTCTCCTCTCCTCTCCTCTCCTCTCCTCTCCTTTCTTTATGATGGATTTGCTGGCGCTTGGGAGAGCACCCAAGGTTCTCGGGCAGCCCCGTCCTAAGCAGCTTGATGACCAGCTTCCAAGGAAGCTGATAATTCCAGAGGCAGCACATTTTCTGGGCGCTGATGCAATGCTGGCACGTGGCCTAAACATCACTCACCGTCCCGCCAGCCCACGTGCAGACCTAGGGATCTGCTGCACCTCTGGGCTTGGCACGCTGCTTCCCACCCGGAGCGCACGGCCACATCCATATGTCCATCCATCCTCCCATCCATCCATCCATCCATCCATCCATCCATCCACCCATCCATCCTCCCATCCATCCATCCATCCATCCATCCATCCATCCATCCATCCACCCATCCATCCTCCCATCCATCCATCCATCCAGATGTTCGTGCCTGTCCTTTCCTGCACCATGTGTTCTCTCCCAAGCATTTTCTTCTCGGGAGGTGCCCTGCAGATGGGCACGGGTCTACCCGGAGGCCTCTCCCTGCAGCATTTGGGACATGCCGTGCTCTGCCCTCCTTCCTCGTGGCAGGGCTGCTCCATCCTGCCGCAATCCCGCTGAGCTCCATGCGGTTACGAGCTCCCCGGCACTGAGGACCGGGTCTCCGGCACCTCCGACCCCGAGCGGATGCTGGGGAAGGCAGAGCCAGAAGCCTTTGCTCCTTCTGGTCCTGCTGCTCACGGAAATGCCGTTTCCTGGGAACCAGACACCTTCCTGCAGCGGCTCCATTTTTTATTCCAGGGAATCTCGTGCTGCTCATCCCTCTGCAGAAGGGCTGACAGAGTTTATCTTGCCTTCCTGCCTTCCCCCAGCTCTGGAAGCTGCTGATTAGAGCAGAAACTATGAAGGGTCTTAAAAATGAAGGTGCATCACGGCTGGCAGCTTGTGCCTCTACACGGAGCTGGGAGGATGGACCGTGCTGGTGGCATCTGAGCTGCTGCCTGTCTTGTCTTGGGGTGATGCAGGGGCAGCGCTCAGGCCAGGAAGGAGGGTGAAATTAAGCAGAGAATGAGGAACTAAATGACCCTCGAGGGTAAGAGCGAGGGGTTAATGGGAATCCCTGGGAGCAGAGGCCAAGGAACAGCAAGGAGGACGGATGCATCCATGGGAGAAGTTGTGCGGTATCACATCTGGATGAGATGATCTCAGGGACCGGGAATCCAAACGTGGCTCGGGGAGGTGTTTGGCATAAACACCAAGAGGAGGAGACAACGCAAGGAGACCTGGGCACAGCAAGGGCCGAGGGGGCACCCCGGTCCTCATGGGGAGCTGAAGTCGGGGTCCTGGACTGGTTCTTATGTGCATGTCCTGGGGTCTTCGTCCAGGAGCAGCACTGGGAGGGATTGTGCATTTTGGGAGAGTAACTTTAGGGACTCAGCTCTCTTGGGACCCCATCCAGGAGCTGCTGCTCTGCGGTGCCATGAGCAGGGCCTGGGGGAGAGGGGACGAGGACAGATGGGGCCACAGGGGACAGCACAGAAGACAGAGGAGTTTCCAGACAAGTGGGTGTCTCTGGGGTCAGAAGGGCCCGGGGAAACGTGGGGGAGAGTGAGGCTGATAGGGAAGCAAATAGTTTGGCTGCCTTCACAGCAAAGTACCTGGTCTGTTTTGTTTCCTAGATTAGTGATGAAGGATAAGGATTTAGGAGAAAGGGAGGGGGAGCTGCAGTTAATCCACTGATTAACCTGAGGACGGATGGAAAGAAGCTAAATCAAAGGCGAAGGGCAGAAGGGAGAGGAGCCGGTATCACCTACGCAAACACCAGCCGGAGCGCGGGAATGGCTCAGCGCTAGCCAAGACGTGCGGGGGAACCAGCACCGGGGTGAGAAACAGCACGTAAAGACCAAGGGAAGGGAACAGCGGAGGCAGCGGGCACGGAGAGGGGACCAGGGTGAGGAATGACGTGGATGTTCCTGGTGTTGCCGCTGCTGCAGCCCATGGCATGGTGGGGACGGGGACAGCGGCAACGCTCTGGATCCCCATGGCTGCCCTTAAAGTTAAGCTCCATTAATTAGACAAATCCATAGACGAAAGGAAGGGTAGATGAGAAGAAAAAATTTCTGCCGTGGCATGTGGCAAGTGTGACGACGGGGTGAGCATCCTTGGGGCAAAGCCAACTGCTGTGGAATTTGGGGGTCAGCAGTGCCCCACAGCCAGGGATGTCCGTGCAGAGCCTGGCTCAGATATCGAGGCTTATTAGGAATGTGCCTGTTCACATTAGATATTAGGAAAAAATTCTACATGGAGAGAGTAGTCAAGCACTGGAAGAGGCTGCCAGGGAAGCGGTGGAGTCACCGTCCCTGGTAGTGTTGAAGAAATGTGCAGATGGGGTGCTTGGGGACACGGTTTAGCAGAACTGGTGTGGAAGCGCTTACGGTTGGACTCAATGATCTCCATCTTCTCCAACCACAATGATTCTATGAACAGGGGAAGAAGGAACATGCAAAGAAACACCCTAAATAACTCCTCCGTTCTGCGGATAAAGCTGCTCCCTGCTATCAGGAGGTGAAGCTGAACTGCGAGCGCTGCTGTCCAGCACGGGGACACGCGGATGAGATGGTGTCCAAGGCCACGATGGCGCATGAGCATGTGGGGCTGCATACGTGGATGCTCCATGTCCCACGTCCGCACATGCCGTGGATGCTCCGTGTCCCGTGTCTGCGTGCACTGTGGATGCTCCGTGTCCCGCGTCCACGCGCGCTGTGGGCGCTATGTGCATGCACACACGTGTTCCCGCCTCGGCGCATTCACCACGGCCCGTTCCACCGCTCTGCTGTTTACCCCGCGCGCGGCGCGTCATGCTTTGCATTAGCCCAGCCAAATTACGACTTCAAAGTTCTCAAATTCAGTGGGGGCTCCTCGGCGCTCCCCGACAGAGGGGCCGTCCCAGGTCTGAAAGGTTCCTTATTTATTTTTTTCAATATGAAGTTAGGGAACCGCTTTCCATCTGGAACCATGTGGAATTTTTGCATTTGAGATATTTAACCTGACTTTAATTTGAGCCGAAACGTCTGATATTTCTGATAGTAATAACATGCCCCGGCAGCGGAGGGGGCGGGGGGGAGGCACACCAAAGCGCGCACTGTTCGGCCCGCAGAAGCATTCCAGCCGGTCCCTGTTAAGCGATTCCTGGCATGCGAGCGCGCGGCAGACGGGAATGGAGAGCCTAATCAGATCTGGGGCGCGGGGGAGCCGGGCGGTGGCAGAGCGAGAGGGTGTCCGGGAGAAACCCAATCGCTCCGCGCTCCATCCGCCTGGCCCCCTCCGTCCCTCGGGTGCCCACGGCCGCCGGGACCATCGGGAATGCCGGGATCCGCAGTGTTGGGATCCTCCGGCTCCTTGTGCCAGGTGCCCCGTGGGGATGACACTGCGCGACGCTCCTTTTTGTTATTATTTTTTTCCCGAAATGCCACTGAAGTGCCTCTCAAATCCATTACTGAAATTAGGAGAAAATGAGGCATTTGCCATCTCTATCTCATTGGGTTCATTGGAAGGAGACTGCGCCTGCGCTGTGCACGGGATTTACTTCATTGCTCCTTAAAAAATACTGTTAGCGCAGTGACTGGGAGAGATGTAGATCGGAATTGTCACTAAGGTCCGAGGAATTCTTCCTCGGGAGCGTGGACCTTCTCAAAGTAATCAAGAAAGGAAGGCGGAAAGGGAGAAAGAGCAAGAGAGACCAAAAAGAGCAACTGAGGGCTGTGCTGGGGCCAAGTCAGTAGCCAAAATCCTGGCCGATGGAGACCCCTCGGATCCCGCATCCCTGGGCTGTCCATGGCCAAGCAGCAGTGCATGCCCGGGACTCTCCATCTCTGACCGGCAAGGGTTAAACAACAGTAGTTGAGAAAATAATTGCAAAAGCTAAAATTAAACTTACCCTGCAGTGTGGCCCCCTTTTCTTCCTTTTTTTTTTTTTTTTTTTTTTTTCCCTAAACTTCAGTAATGTCTTTTAAGCAAATGTTACTTAAAGGAACATTATGTTATTGCAAATCAGATTTCCTGACTCTGGCGCAGACATTGTGAACAACTCGGTAATTTCAGTGCTGATGCTGAGATAAGGACCAACCTTTAACCCGCGGCTCTGGAGCGGGGCTTGGATGTCACATGGATGGAGGAAATCCTCCCTCCTGCCCTCGGGGATGAGGGCAGAGGGTTTCCCATCCCACCGCTCGGGATGTGGATGGAGATGAGCCAGGACGCAGCCTCCAGAGTGGGACATTGCGGGGACTGGGACACGGCACGGAGGGGACCAGGGGGACAAGTCCTGAGCGCCCATGTGGAGCAGATGCATCTCCAGCCCATGGAGCTGGAGCTGTGCCCCAGTGTGACCCTGAGCACTAGCCGCATTGCAATAATCTACATTAAATTAAAACTGCGCAAGAAGTGCCCTGTTATCGAGGCCAGGTTGCGGCCAGTCCCCGCTGGAGCAGGTTGGAGCAGGATGAGAGACTTGCAGAGCCCTTGCTGGCCAGCAAACAGGTCCAGAAAAGCAGGCAGAGCAGTCAGGAGCATGGGGACACGGAGATGCCACCAGGCTTCAACAACCCAAGCAGCTAAAAGCGCCCAAGGAGCTGGGAAGCAGCAGAGCTGGCTCCTTGGCCTGGGTAGGACGGTAGTGCTGGAGCCAGAAGGATGCAAGGAAAAAAAAAAAGGAAGAAAAAAGCACATTTCCAGGGCTCCTGCCATGGGAGGATTAGAGTAAAACCCACAGATTTCTCAATATTTTCCTGACCCAAAGTGCTGAGTTTGTTTTGCCTTGATTTATGGGATCCTGTTACTCGCTCTTTGTGAATAGCGAGACAATCACTGGGGATTTATTAAAACATTCACAAGTCCCAAAACTCTGTCAGATTTGTGCATGAGTAATAATTTGCCGGAGAGCTCGGGCGGGTGAACCCGCGGCGCTCCTGCCTCCCCGTCCCGGCTCCGCAGCCGGCGCTTTGGAAACGACCCGGAGCCGAGCGCTCCCCTTCCCGGCGTTGGGATGTGGTGGCTTGTGGGAAGAAAGTCCCATACGGATAAGGAAGCGCCTGTTGCTGTCCAATGCACCAGAATCCATGAGCCGAGCGCCTTTCCCTGCTCCATGTCGCGGCACAACTGACCCATGCCTTGTTTTCCGTCGCCTTAAGCTCCAAATAAGCACCAAACTACATTAAAATAACACTAAGAAACAAGCCAGCCCACGAGGGGAAGGAAATTCCTTTTTTTTTTTTAATTCAGATTGTGCTTTTTTTTTCTGGTCGGAGTCCTGGCAAGCGAACAGCTGAAATCAGTTCCCAATTAGGCCTCCTGGCCTCTCCGCACTATGAGAAATGACCTGATTCCAGCCGGTTCCCCAAGCGCCTTGCAGAAAAGCCCTTGCAAGCGCCAAGCAGGGGATGCAGATCTGCAGGCCGGAGCACTGCTCGGCGGATGCTGGAGCAACAAACTTGGCTCCGATGCTCCCAGAACCCATCCCTATCCCAGGATTTTGCTCTTATTCCCCTCCAGCTCCGCGGTGCTGAACGCGGCCACTTCTTGGCACTTTGGCACCCTGTGCCCGCCAACCCTGCAAGCACATCCCAGATTTCTGCTGGCAAAACGTGCCAAAGGGAGGCTGCAAAATCACTAACCGCCCTCGCCCGAGCTGCAGCAGCAGAGGCAGCAGAACGGGAGGGAAGCACCGAGCAAGGCTGTTGTGCCGAACAGCAATCCTGACCCCTGATCTCAGCGCCCCTCCTTTATGTCGTCCCGACTCCAGCGCTGTTGTGGGCAGGTGCCTTTGACTGTGATTTATTTGTTTGTCTTGGTGGGCAAACGAGGAGTCCTGAGAGCAGGAGAGCCTCTCGAGCGCCACTTCCAACCCCTCCTTCCTCTCTGTCCCCATGCGCCGTCCCCGCTCCGGTGCGTGAGCTGGCCGGGGCAGCGCGCGCGGCTCTCCATCGTCTCCGGACAACGCGATCTCGGACTCTATTGCTCCAACTGGCAGAGCAATGGGGCCAGATTGAGGAGAGGAAAGCACGAGGGTCCAAGCCCATCAATGCACCCGTCACGGCCGGGACACGGAGGGCTGTGCCCTGAATCCCAATCCTAGGAGCAGGGCTGTGCTCTCCGTGCAGGCGGGAGCCGCAGAGGGACCAGCCCTCTCCCGCGGCGGCTTCGCTCCGGCCCAGCGACGCTCTCAGAAACGTCTCCAAGAACCTCTTGGTGCCGTTCCAGCAGTCTCCGCGTTTCCCAGCGTTTTGCTGTTGGATTGACGGGGATGACTTAAAGCCGGAGCCAAATATCTACCAGAATGAAATAGTTTCGCGAATTGTAAGGCCAAAGGGACCGTTCGGTTACGCTGTCCAACTTTCTGTGCATGCGCAGGCCGATGCTCTGCCTCGTCTGCGCCTTAGCTATCGCCACCACGGCCCCCTGTGCCGACAGCCTCTTTATCCCTCCAACCCTCTTCCAACACCCCAGTTCTCCCTCTCGGTTGGATCAGGAGAAATAAATTTGCCTCAGGCAAAACCCATCCACCCCCGATGCTCTCCAGTGTCCTGTTCGAGGGGGCTCTGCTGTGGATATTCATCCTGCTTCCCCCGCACATGGGCTCACCGCAGCATCGGCAGCGACGACTGGGCTGCTGCTGGACACGAGGGGCTGATCGCCGGTTTATGTCCATTTAACTTCTGGTCCCAGGACAAACTTGAGTGTTTTGGGACCCCATGATGACTGCTGGGATGTGGGAGAGTGCATCACCTCCCTACCCTGGTGAAACTCCCTTGGGAGTTAGTTTATTTGCTCCGAGGTGAGATGGAGAGGGCTGGACAGAGCTAAACTGAACCTCATCTCTCCTCTTCCCTGCAGGTCTCCTCGTGCCCCGGGTCTCCCTCGTGGCCGAGCCCCGAGCTCCTCCAGGAGCCCGAGCACCTCCCGCAGCCCGCGAGGCCGTCGGCACCGCCACGGCTGGGCTTTCTGGAAGCCGGGTCACGTACGAGCCCAATGTATATTTATTTCTCTTCCGCTCTCCTTAGTGTTCCCCTCCGCTCGGGAACGTGACGTTGAATTTTCTGCCTGGAATATGCAGCTCTGTTTGAACAGGTTTTTCTATTCCCCCATCACTCACCATCTCCACGGCACAAGATTTATTGACTTTTATTTATTTATTTTGACTCAGTCATTTTTCATTTGGGACAGAGCAATGTGCCGAGTGAAGACGGCCTGGGAAGGCCTCCGCGTGAGTCACCGCTCGGAGCCTTTGAGCAGCTCCGTTTCCTCTGGTTTAATCTCTGGCCTGCAGTAAACAGAGCGCACAAAGCGCTGCTTGTTCATGGACAACCCGGGATCCGCTTCACGGGAGCCGACCAGCGGTCCGGATGGGAGAGCAGAGTATCCTGCCTTAGCTCTTCAGCCTCCTCTGCCTCTCCGCCAATCCTGGTCCCCTGCTCCATGCACAGGGATTTGATCCTGGGATGAGGGAGGTCGGGAAGCTGCGCTCCGCAGCCAAGCACGGAGCGGTTGCTCGGAGCGCGCATGGGAAGCACAAGCCTTGGCTCCCCGAGCCGCGGCGGCTCTGCTCGCCCCTTGCTCCGGCACCTCGTCATGGATTTCCTTCCACGCTCGAGCGCCAGCAGCAGCGACGGCTGCTAAGCAGCTCCGGGGGCTCTGGGGTTGCTGGATCCGGGACACTCCTCGGCATTCCCAGCAGGAGGGAGAGGCGGCGCAGGGCTTGGAGATGGGGACGGAGCTGAACCGGGGGCTCCTGCCCGTGCAGGCACCAGCGCTGTCCCTGGCAGCGCTGCGGAGCCCACGGCCCCGCTTCCCTCTGCCTTCTGCGGGAACAGCTGCCGGAGCTTCCCGTCCAGAAGGGCTGGCTGCTGGCACGGAATTCGCGCTGCAAGAGCCTGTTCCAGATGTGCACAGCTGCACGCGGCTCGCTCTGCAGCGCCGGGCTTGCTGCGTGCCAGGCGGACGGGGACACGGGTGGGAGCCCATCCAAGGGACAGGGACCCCAGCGCCACCTCCGTGCGCATCGCGGGGACACGGGGACACGAGGCACCTTGCGCACGAGCTGCTGGGTCCTTCGTGCTCTGCCGGAGCCCAGTGCTCCCCGTGTTGCCTTTGGCACAGGCACCTCCAGGCTCGTTATCCCGCCGCTGCGTCACCCGTGTTTGCCTAAGCTACGATTTCCCCGGCTCGTTCTCACCCTGGTGCTTCTGGTTGTGCCTGGAGCGCCGTGCGCAGCCGCTCGCCCACCTGCACACACGGGCTGTCCCGGACTTCCCACCCCTCCTGCCCCGGCGCATTCCCAGCGCTCGGGGTTTGTGTCCGCGGCACCACCGACCCTGCAGGAATCACTCTGGAATACACATTTCAGTCGCGATCTCCAAGCAAATATTCCCTTTAATTCCCAAACAGGCTGAGATTAAAGCAGGAAGGGGCACCCTCACTGGAGAGCAGGAGCGTTCGCATGACGGGTCGCGTGCTGACAGCCCTTCCGAAGCAGCTGTTCTGGAAATGCGCTGTCGGTATCGCTGGGGCCAGATGCTGCACGCGGAGGAGCGCTCGGGAGGTGCTGCATTGTCTGTGGAAACGCAGCAAAACCCTGCAGGTCCCTGCAGACCTCGGCTGTCCCGCAGATCCTCCACGAAGCCCCCGGAGCATCAGGCTTGCAGCCGGCGGGACAGCTCCTCCAGCCAAATGCTGAGAGCCCATATGAAGTGTCTGCGCCAGAGGGAATAAGGGTGATTCCTTTTTCCTCCCCGCTTTAAATTGCTCCCTGCCTGCAAGGAAGGGTGCAAGACTTTGCCTTTGTGCTGAGACCTGGCTGAGCTGAGGCCCAAGGCAGAGGGTCCTTCCTTGCGGGAAGGGCTCCGGATGCGCGCGGGGCTCGATGCCATCGCTGATCCCAGCCGGTTTTGCAGGGCGAGGGCGGAGGAGCGAGTGACCACGGGAAGCCCAAGCCGCTTCCTGTGGCTTTTCCTTCGCCCGCAGCTTTTGATCTATTTTTAACGGGGGCCGTGGAAAGACCGGGAATTCGGTCACCGTCCGAGCGCAGCGCTGGCAGCGGCGGGAGGCCGAGGGGAAGCAGCGTGGCCGGGTCCCCACGGGAGCCGCTCCGGCCACCCAAGGCCATTAACTGCCATCAAGCAGCACAGCTATGACCCCCCTTCCCCTTGGATCTGCCGTGTCCTGCGCGGCGATGTGCAGAAGGAGATAAAACAACAAATCCCCCCTAATTCTTTAAGTGCAATGGGGGGGGGATGCGCTTGCTCTCCCGTCTCTGCTCGTTGTGTCCCCGGGGCCCCCTCGCTCCAGCCCCTTTGTCTGCGAGCGCAAAATGCTTCCCAGCGCCGCGCTGGGCCCGGGGATGCCGGGCAGGCCGTAAATCTCGGTGGCCGCGGCTGACGCACACCTGCGCCGCGCGGCGCAGCTGCGGGCACGGGAACGCCGTGGGCTTCCTCCTCCCCCGGCGCCTTTTTAATAAAAATAGCATGATTTTCATCCAGATTTTCAAAAGAAGCGGCGTTATTGCAAACCGGGAGGTAGCAGCCACCATGCGCAATGGCTTTCCCACCTCTTCAAAACCCAGCAGCCAGGGCTGGCTCTCATTTACCCCCATAAGCAGGCACCTAAAAAGAAGGGAAATAGGAGAGGATTTGGGGCGAAGGCTGGAATTGGGGTTATAGGATCAGGGGGATCTCCTGGGCCCTTGTCCTGGGTCGGGGAAGGAGACCGAGCCCACAATATTGGAATAGATGTTTGGGCTAATGGGACCACAGGGCATTGGGCTTGTGCTTAGGGAGGTTGTCTCTGACCTCCCTAAACAACTGGAAAGCCCAGGTTGTTTCTTGAGGTTTTTTAATGGTGTTGAGATAAAACAACCCTAATGCAGCCGTAGGAATAGGTTTCAAACAAAAAGATTTGCATTTAATTGGCATCTTTCTGCCACAGGAAAGGAAAAGAAATCTGTGCCGAGTTGCAGACGCTAATAAAAGCCTCGTTTTGGGGAGTGATTCATTAACTTTACTAGGAGCGCGTTTAAAAAATAATTTAAGAAAAAAAGAAAAAAGGACCAAGATTTCCTGTGCCTGCCTGTAATATTAAACCTGCTCCAGCTACAAGGAGACGCCTGTGGATGTAATTCCGCGTTTCCAAGGGCTGCGTCCACACAGGCGGCTCCGAAGGGCTCTGGAGCCGGCTCTGGGTCCCTTCCCATCACCAGGGTGCAGGCAGGGCTGTCCCTCTCCACTCTCTTTCCCTGTCCAGATTAGAGCAGGACATGGATACAACTCCATATGGTCGGTGCTCCCAGCCCTTAAGCTGCTTATGGAGCCGCAGTTGCTTTCCCTGGAGCCTTGCAAGCCAGGCCAGCGTTTTGCTGACATTCCCAGCAAACAGCAATAAACGGGACACGATTAAGCCATTCCATGGGGTACCACCAGCTTATCCATTAGGCACGGCGTATAAGTGCATGTGGATGCCCAGCTCTGTGGTCCCCGCGCTCATCCAGAGGCTTCTGGAGGGGATGGACCAAACCGCAGAGCCAGGCGAGCTCCTTGTAATGGAGGAGGAGGAATTTTCCAACAAAATGAGGTTTTTTTCTTTTTTTTTTTCTTTCTTTTTCTTTTTCTTTTTTTTTTTTTTTTTTTTTGTGGGAAAATGGTTATGCATGGAAATCAAAACCTTTTGTGGAAACATAGTGATTTCAATGAGAATTTAGTTAGTTAGGATTTCCTTGAGCCCGGGATGGAATTTCTCATCAGAAGGAGGGTTGACAACGCTGAGGCTTCCTGGCCTCTCCGGAGCCGTCCCCACCTGGGGCCCGGGACACCCCACGGCGGCAGCTCCCATGGGATCCGGACCGGAGCCCCTCCGTGCTCCGCCTGCAATTCCTTCCTTCTGCCCAAATGGGTGGTTGGACCAGGCTGAGTCACTGAGGGGGATAAAAGGAGCCCCAGACACCCCGTTGGGAGCAGGGAGACAGTTAAACACAACCGCAGCGATGGGCTGGGTGGGAATGATGCTCAGGGGCTTCATCTTACTGCATCCCAAAGATTAAAGGGTCATTGCAGTGTCCATGTGCTCTCCCTCTTCCCCAGGGGCTCGGCAGGGCTCTGGATCAACCTCCCTCTGCACCTCCATCCTGGTGCCTTCTCCTCCCTCAGGATTTTCCTAAGGGCTCCCAGTGCGGGGGCTCTGCAGATCCCACAAACCCGGGGCAGCTTTCCCCAGAGAAAGCAAGGCCTATCTGCAACAAAAGCTGCTTCGTGCAAAACGCAGAGCATCTGTTCCACATCACGGGCAGGCAAGAACTTCCCAATAAGATAAAATAAATGTAATTGGGAATTGGGTTGTTTTCTTTTTTTTCAGCTGCAATGCGCGGTGTTTTTCCTCTGCCCATGATCTCAGAGACGGCCGTGCCGGGTGGACTGGAATGTTTCCTCAGCCTCAGCCCGAGGCAGATACCAAACATGGGAAATTTCAGCCCAATTGATTCAAGTCTGGCAAAGCTCTACACGAGTGAGTGTGGAGCCTCCTAATGGGAAGTGTCAGGCAAGCGTAATCATAAGTGGTGGTACCACAGCAAAGACTCGCTCTAAACCCTGGAAAGTTGGCACGCAGACCGCGTGCTCACTGCCTCCTTCCTATGTACATGTTATACAATTTGTGTTTGCTCACTGCTTTCTCCCACTCTATCTTTTCCTTCTTTCTTTTTCTTTTTTTTTTTTTCTCTTTCTTTCTGCCTTTCTGGCTCTTGCAGCTCCTTGGCCAGAGCGAATCAGGCCAAGATTTAGATGACAGATCGGCTTGGAGCTTCTGCTGGGAACTGATAAGACGGAGCCTGATAAGCCCAACGTGCTGCCCGGCTCAGCACAGGGAAGACGTTTCCATCCGTGGGCTCTGGGCTCTGCCCTCGGGTCCCCAATCCCATGTTCCAGGCTCCATCCAAACACCCAGGTTGGAAAATCCATCCGAGGGCTTGGGAGCCTTGGGCAGGCCCTGCCTTTGAGCGCGGGGTTTTCTTTCCAGGCTGCCGACTATTTCACAAGGTTAAACACATATTTAAACCCAAACCACAACCCCAACCAGTCATTCTGCCCTGAATAAGTGTCTGCAGCTTTTTGGAATAGATAACAATGTTGTCTTTGTTCCCGTCCCGCTTCCCTCGCTCCCCACCTCGTGTTCCGCTTCCATCTCTCCCGGCACGTCAGCCGTGAGCGCGGCGGCGTTCCACCCCACGGACACCAGGGACGCGGAGCCGGCCGAGCGGGTCGATGCAGGGGGAGCAAACCCCAATTTAGGAACAAAGCAGGGAGCAAAGTGCTGCCCTGTGTGCAAGATGCTATCGCATCGCCCCGGTCCGTACCCGGCTCAACACGGGTTCATGTGATCCCTGCGTATGAAAGCTAAGGACACGCCACAAAATAAGACTTTTTTACTCCCTCGGGCGTCTCTCCTACCCTGGTGGTAAGGGCTGTGTTAGCACAGTGTCCGCCCACTATTCATCTCCTCTTATTTTCAACTGGAAGTTCCCTTTGGTATAAAATAATGGCATTCTGGTAGAGAAATTCCTGCTGGATTCTGTGGGCACAACGCCCTCCTCAGAATTCCGCGCTTGTCCATATAATAATTATTTCTTAGAAAGGCCACTGCGTTGCTTGAACCCGGGCCAGCGTTTTCCCCTGATGATAATTGTCCGCGCTGCCCTGCAGGAGCCTCAGCTCCATTGTCCCGATGCCTCCGGCGCCGGCAGGGAGGGAGCCGTCTGCTTCCAAGGGCAGCGGCATCCCGGGATCCGGGGAGAGGCCGACCAGCCGCCGCCCCCAGCTGTTGCGCAACCAGGATTCGAGCACATGAAACCAGTGTAGATCTGGAAACCCCAGATGAAAACAATGCAGATCTGGCCCGTAGAAGCCACCCAAAGAGCCGCGGCTCCTGCAAACGCCATAGCAGGATCACATTCCTCTGCGAAAGCCGTGTCCTTCCCGCCCCGACTAGACTTGTCAGGGGCTGGACGAGCTCTGCTGTGGGGTGCACTGGTGCAGAGGGGATATTTTGGGTGATACCAACAAGCGGAGATGAAGACATGGGACGGACAACCCCTACTCAAGGGTTTACAGCAACGGACGTGCCAACATCCATTAAAATATCCTGTTAGACCCACCTCTTCCTCATGGGCAAAGGCTTTTCTGTTTTCTAAATGCCTTCACATCTTTCAGGGTCTTCGGTAGCTCCAGATCATTCCAGCTTGGACTTTAGGGACTCAGGATGGCCCTCTAGCCCTAGCACCTCTAGAATGCGGCTGTCTGGCTCCAATAGAGCCATCTAATAGTCTGTGTTTGAAGAGCACACAGTGTTTGCACTAACATATTACCAAGTAAAATAGCAAATGGCCTGGCAAAGGGCGGGAGAGCAAAGAGAGCAGAGGAGAGAAATGTTTCATGTCGCAACGAGGGCTTCCTCATCACCATAGAGCCACGATGGGAAGAGTCAGTCTTGAATACGCCAAAAATGACACCTAATACAGACCTGAACTGCCCCGGTGTTGGGGGGTCAAAAACTACATCTCGGTTTACATCTAAATCTCCCATTTTCTATTTTTTAATAAAAAGTGGTCAGCCTTCCTTGGTCTGCAGGCCAGCATTGTCATAAGGATTTATGGGAGGCAGGGGGAGAATGGAAGGGAGTTTGAAAGGCTGGAACTGGAAGCACAAAGATGTGTTTTGGTCTACAGCCTTATCCAAAAGAGGGATCAAACCCTAACAGAGAAGCACCCTGCCCAGAAGATCAGCTATCACCAAAGCAGGGCTTCGCCAAGCCAAGAGCGGAGCTGCTGGGTTGAAATCCATCAATCAGTTCAGTCAGCCTCCCGAACACGGCGCCAAGACCTCAATGTGTCTCGTTTAACACGATCCACGGAACACGTCCGCGCTCCCTCCGCCGCCAAGCAGACTCCGACCCCGCTGCCGCGGTCTCCGTGCCGAGCGGCAGCCTGCGGAGCGCGCGGGGCCCTGCCAACTCCTTCCCCTCGGAGCCCGGCTCCGGCGCTGCCGCCCTCGGCTGCTATGGGAGACCCGGATCCCGCCGGTGTCAGACCGCAGGCTGAAAGGAAACGGCTCTGGCCGAGGGCCTGGGAGACAGAGTGTTGACAGGGGAACATCGAGAGGGGCGTGGGGGACCTCAACACCCTCTGGCAGCGCGCTAACAAACCCGGGCCAGCGCTTTTCAAACAAACAGTCCATCACGCGACCGTCGCCCTGCCGCCGCAGCCCTCCCGGGCGGAGCGAGCGCGGATATCCCGGAGCAGCGGGGCTGATGCAAGCACAGTGCCCCATGCACCAGCGCTGGGGGAAACGGAGCAGCTCCCGTGGCCGCGTGATGCACTCCAAGCGCGTGGTGCTCCAAGCATGCAGCGCTCCAAGCGCACGTTTCTCCAAGCGCACAAATCTCCAAGCACACAATGCTCCAAGCGTGCGGTTCTCCAAGCACGCGGCTCTCCGAGTGCTCATCGCTGCTGTCTCACATCGTGCAAAGGCTTCGGCTGCAGCAGCCTCCCGTAGGACCAGTCTTGAAGCCTTTCAAGGCCCAGGTTTCGCTCTGTGCCTCTCCTGTCCCTGGAGCGCGCGTGGTCCTGCCACGGCGCTTGCAGAGCTCTCCGGAGGGACCTCTTGCTGCTGCCCTGTGTCTTGGGCAGCACTTCCCATCGCAGGACACCCACAGCAGTGCCTGGGCTCCCAGCCCTTCAGCCCATATTTAGCTCTCTACTCATTGGAATAGCCCTGCTAGCTCCAGGGCGGCTCTTCGTACTGAGCACTTAGCGGCAAATGCCCAGACGTCTTCCTAGACCAGGGTTCCCAGGTCCTGACACTATTTCCAGCTCCTGGTCCTGGTACTGGGAAAGAGACACACAGGGCCTGGACCCAGGTGATGGGCAGGAGCTGGAGAAGACTGACCAGGTCAGCACTTGCAGCCCCGAGTCCTGCACAAGGAGCAGGGAAAGAGGTCCCCATCCCCGCGCGGTCCTGCAGGTTCCATCTCCCCCTCTTTCGTCTTTTATTTTTTATCTTTTATCTGCTTTTTTTTTCTCTGCTCTTCTGTTTATCTTTTCCATTTTTATCTGCTCTTCCACGTTCTCTCTGCCCTTCCCGTTGAGGCTCGGCCTCCAAACGCCTCCTCCGAAGAGGCCCCGGTGCCGCGGTGCCCGCAGACAGCAGCATATTGCAGCTCCCGCGCCCGCGCCGCAGCGGGAGCCGCGGCAGATGCTGCACACACTTGTCACGCCGGCTGACAAATTCTTTACATAAACTCCACTCTGTCAAAAATAGACTTTTTTTTTTATAAAAAAATCATTTCATGAGAACTTGTCAATTTCAAGGAACTTTTGGTTGGAAAAAGATCAGAATGAATCATGTTGGAGATGTTATCTTGATTCACACTTTCTCTTTCACATGACAGAAAAGTAGTTAATCTAATTTTTGATATTTCATGTGCTGGTTTGATTGGGATTCATTAGCATTCTTTGACATCACCAAACTCAAGGATTTGCCTATAGATAAAGCGAACAATTTTCTCTTATTAAAAAAGCATTTTGGTTCGTGCTGAAAGAATTTTATTAGAATTTTTATTTCATGGGAAGTTTTAGCTTTTAATGGAAACAGAAGGTAAACACAAATTCAGAAATACTGATATTTCCTGCAGACTGAAAATCACAGTTTCTGGTCAGGTCTAACATATCCATTTCCATATAGATCTGTTCCCATCCTACCAATCAGCAACGCTGTAGGTAGAACTAACACAAAGACACGTTAAAAAAGGTACAAAATTGACTAAAATGACCCGAGTTCCTGCAGCAAGCATAGGACACAAATAAATGTCTGTCCTGTCTTTTAGATGCAGCAAGGCCATCCGAATGCAAGGGACTGAGCCCTTGGCTGCTGCAATTCCAGGTTCCGGAGAGTCTCCAAGGATGGAACTTTGCATGGGGAAGAAGCAGGAGCGTCCTGGGAAGTGGCTGATCCTGGGGGAGAGCAGGGCAGAGCCTGGCCGGGCGGGATAGCGGGTGCCAAGTGGGAAGCTCTCCCGGGAGCGGCCGCGGCGCCGGAGCTGGGGCCGGGAGCAGGGAAAGGCTCTGGGAGCATCGCGAAGAAATCCACCTCCATGGGCCATAAAAATAAGCTTTGTTTTAAAAAGCAAACAAGCAAACACGTGTTCAGCCCAGCTAAATGCAAACTCTCAAAGTTATTATTTATTATTTCTACTAAGGCAATGTTCAGGGTGTTTTTTTTCTTCTTTTTGAGCTTGGAAGGGTCCCCTGCGCTCTGCAGCGGTGCGGAGCGGGAGAGGGGCCTTCAGCTGAGCTCAGACACAACAGATGAGAATAGCGAGAAAGAATGAAGGGTGGGAGACAAAGGAAACAACGGGGCGGCCGCGTGTTGTGCGCCAGCTCTGCACACACGGCGGGCCTCAAGAACCCTGCGACTGAGCAGCCTTGAAACCCTTCTGCACACCCAGGTTTGAACAAGGAGATGGGCACGGGCTGAAATATGTCGTTTAAGATTACTGCTCCCTTCCCCGTGTTCCTTCGAGATGCTCCTGCGAGCAGTGCGTTCCGGCTGAGCCTCCTGCTCGCGTGCCGGCGCGGGAGCTCGCACCACCTCCCGTCTAGCAATAGAGTGGGACTGCGGTTGGAAAAGCCATTCCACAGCGGGAGAAGAATGCTCTCGTCTCGGGAACACCTCTGGCCCCTTCGCCGTGGCCGGGCATGGGAATGTGCTCGGCTTGCTCTGGCACACGGAGCCTCCCCGCTGCTGCGGAGCCCTGCGCCGTGCCAAGATCCAGCCGTTCCCTCGCTTCCTGCATCACTGCTCCCAGATCCAGCCGTTCCCTCGCTTCCTGCACTGCTGCTTCCAGGGAGCAACTAATTAATTAATTAATTTGTCTGCTCTCTGGAACTGTGGGTGGGAGCCCGAGCAGAGGGCGAGAGGGCTCCCTGGGGTGCTGCTATTCTGCCTTTCTTCCTCTTGCACTAATCTACTAATCTACATCGCCAAGTGCTGATTTTTTTCATGCATGTGAAAAACAAAAGTTCCTTGTGATTATTACCAGTTATTCACCCACTGCTTCGGACCGATGAGCACAAAGCTCAGAGCAAGAATTCAGAGCAGCCCGGCCAGGAGACCTGGAGCACTTGGATGGGGTCAGCTCCAGCCAAGAGGGTCCTTTTCTCTACTGGCAGCATCTGAGCTGCTGCCTCTCGCTCGCAGTTTTGCCAATAGCTGTTTTGAGGAATAAGAAAGGGGAGAAGTTACAGGTGCATTAGGTGATATAAGAGAAGGCTTGAGGGAAAGGAGCGCGGCAGCAAGAGGGGAGCAGCGGGGGCAAGGACGGATGGGGATGTGCAGGTTGCAGAGACAAGAGCTGGAGACCTGTGCCTGGCAGGAGAAGCAGGAGGAAATCAGAAGCTCAGTCGAGGACCTGTGGGAGACCCACATATCTGCTCAGGAGACTGATATTTCCCCCACAGGAGGTGGAGATGTTGGGTTTTCCTTCTTATCAGCGACCCACCTGGCCATAAATGCGCTTCCCGTAGGAGTAGCAGGAGCTGTGAGCAACATCAGCCCTTTTCCAGGCAGGCAGGCAGCCCCTGTCCTGGGCAGCGCCTTGAAGCCAGGCCTTCCTTGAGCTCTCCGCATCCAGCGCACCTATAAGTCTCACTTAATAGCTCCGAGATACGACCTTGCCTGTCTGGCTGCAACTAGAGCTTCCAGGTTGTTATCACTTCATGACTTAATTCTTGACACATCCTTTTCTCGAGAGTTAACAAATGTGGAAGCAGCCTGCTCATATCCATCTCGAGGGCTGTTACCAAGATAACTTTGCTGGCCCCTGGCTGGGCCTGCAGCCAGCCGCAGCTTCCCTGCTGCCGACGGATCCCCCCTTCCACTCCCGTCATGGAAAGGGCTTTGTCCTCATCCATCAGGCGCACTCGGAGCCGGCTCCCTCCCTGCTCCTGCCCCGTCAGCGGTGCGGGTTGAGCTGCGCCTCTTCCAACCCGCGATACCATCTTTGATGGCTCACAAATTAACATTATCAGACAGTTTCTTCATGCTCCTCGGGCAGGGAAGGCTCTCAGACACCTCCTAACGCACCTTCTGGCTGCCCATTAATAGGTTCTTTTCCACAGCGACCACAAAAGTGGGTGCTGGCAGCTGGTACCACAACCTGGATGGCCAAGCAATGCTCCCTGCTCCTTCCCCTTCCCAATATCCACCCGTTACCTCCTGCCTTGTCCTTGGATTGGTGCTTTCTGGAGCTATAAACCAGCTTCTGCTGCGGACACCCCCAGGAAAGTAACACCCCAGGATAGTGACATCCCCAACAGCAGCATCCCGGGCATGGGGCAGGTTTGCAGGTGCTCGCAGAGAGCCCCGTTGTCCCTTGCCTTCTCTTTCACCCAGGATGCTCCACATGAACCACAAGGAAACCTCATTAAACAGGTTGGTGAGAGCACAGACAACCAGAGCAGAGAAGCCTGGTGCGCACACAGAGTTATAAAGACTCATCTCACATCAGCCGCACAAGCACACGTACACGCACTCACTTCATGTCCTTCGAGCTGGAAAAATCCTCGTGTGAAGCAATAGGAAAGCGACAGGAATGAATGCAGTAACCCCCGGGGCGAGAACCACCACTTGGGCTCTGCGGGGAGCCGGGCATGGCTAGGGATGGATAAGGATGGATAAGGTCTGGATGCAGCCTCGGGGCACGCGTGAGGGATGAGCTTCAGCTTCCACAAGTCGGATGAGACCCAGGCTGGCTGCAGTAAGGAAGGTGCCGGCTTTCCTCCCTCACCTGCAACAGGAATGGGGATGAGGCTCTTTTCAAGACAGCACAGTTAGTTTAATTCTCCTTTTCTTTATACCCTTTGCACCTGCACGGTGCATGAGTCCTGCGCCTCGTCAGATGCATTCCCGATGCCCTGCTCGTCTTCCTGCCTCCCCGGTCCTCACAAGAATATTTGTTCATTCGTGTACGAAAGCTGCTCCCTGAGAGAAGGCCAGCGCATTTCCAGTGGAATTGCCTTCTCTCCAAAAATGTCGTAGAACCAGGCTGACCCCATGGGTCATCAGTTCATCCACCTTGCGTAGGCTTGGAAAGGGCCACCAAACATCTACCCACAGGCCAACACAGGCAATGACACCTTCCATCGCCCTGGAAGAAGCTAAACCGCTTCAGAAAAGATGAGAAGAAGGGGATCCAAACCAAGGAAGAGGTCAGAAAACCCAGCAGATCCCCCGGTCTCCGGGGTCCCGGTAGCTCCTCCTGGGAGCACCAGGTGCCTCCGCCAGAGCCGCTTGCTCTGAATTTATCAGTTTCTCAACAAGATCATTTAAGGTCTTATAAGATGTTGGAGTTTATTAAATGATAAAGCTGAGTGAAACACTTTAACCTCATTGAAACAAAATATTTAGAGAAGGCTTTTCAGTGTTTATACTAGGAGTTTGGAATTTTTATTTCATTGGAAATGGGGACCTGCTAACACTGTTGTTCAAATATGGGATGAAAGAAAAGTCTGAAATAATGGTATTCTTGGCTGAATGGGAATTTTGTATCGCAGCCAGCTCTAATAGTCTTGTCTTATTTTCCTCTGAATAGAAGATAAATGAGAAATCTTTAAACTTTCCCAAAGAAAATTTCTCGACTAAGTTTGCAGACCGCAAGGTTGTAGAAAGGGAAGATTATTCGGTTGACCCCAGAAAATGAGCAGCGATTGAAGCACGTGGAGCTCTGCAGTTCATGTCGCTGCTCCGGGCGATGCTGCAGAGCGGAGCCAGCGCTAACGAGCAAAGAGACCGACCTGACGGTCGGTCCTGAGGAGCACGTGCGGGTGGATGAGGATGAACCGGGAAAATAACCAATAACCGAGGGCAGGTAGTCATTAGCAAAGTCTGGGCATCTCTCTGCTCCACACAAAAGCGGGATGCTTTGGGAGAAGTGTCCTAATGACGGCATTTTGATTTAGAAATGATGCTCATGGGAGCTGAAACCTGATCACGGATCACACGGATTCCTCCCTGCTGGCTGAGTCCTGCTCCATGGACCTGCTTTGGGCTCTGCCTGGAGAACCTGGGAAGGGGAAACCTCTCCTGAGCGAGACCACTGCCTTTGTGGAAGTTCTACCATTTAGGGAACATTATATAATGCAAGTGAACAAGAACATCTACTTTGGCGAACATTCCTTTGGCTTCAGTACGTGTTTAGGGTTTTTGCTTTTGATTTGTTTGCACTCCAGAAGAATTTGTTCATTTACAAATTCCCCTTCCAGCATCTCTTCCCACTGGTTTCTAGGAATGGCCTAGTCTTTCCCACTTCCATAATCCCATAAAAACAAGGTGGAAAGCCTCATTTCCCACATGGGAGGCCCTGCCACGGGGATGCTGGCAGGGGAACGGTGGGGACAGCAGCGAGGGCTGCTCCGCCAGCCCCTGTGTGACCCAATGCACCGGGTGTCAGGACAGGATGGTGGCAGCTGGGAAACGCTCTGGGTAACGACACAGGGAACGGTGGGGAAAACCCCCCTGCGCTTCCCCTCGGCTGGGGCAGGGCTGAGTGTGCTGCAAGGTGCTAGAAACGAGGGCGGGAGGCAGAGCTGTGGGCTGCAGACAGCAATATCTGTCTTATCCCCGGCGTGGCAGCAAGATGGAAGAGCTTCTCCTCTCCCTCCAAGGAAAGAAATAACAACCCCAATGAGCAATGGCACGTCTCTGTTCCCGCGAGTTCCCACCGCGCGCACTGCTCCGCAGGCAGCAGAGACCTGAGCTCGGCTCCTTGATTTCAATTGCTTTTGAATCAATACTTAAGTTCCCGGGTTAATGCAGTCAGGAGCTCAATTAAAGGGAGACCCAATTGTAATAGGGATAAATGCAGCTTTTGGAGGAATGAGCAGTGGATCTCTGCAGGAACGTGGCTTGCAAAGCAACAGGAGCAACCAGACCCCAGCCCCGGAACTTGGGAAGCACCGGAGAACAGGCGGGATCTATTCCCTGCCTTGCTGTGGGGAAACCACCCTGCAAAGGGCCCACGAGAGCCCCCACAAAGAGAGCCTGGGCCTTGCAGCAATGATGGGTGCAAGGATGCACCTTAGGGTGGATGGATATAACCAGAGTAAGGAGGAATATTCCTGTTTCCTGACTGGAATTAAGTGAGCAGGAGGAGAGCGAGAGCTGGGGTGCAATGGCCTGACACCCCCTCCCTTGCTCAGGGACCTTCCATGATTGGAATATTTTGGGCCATTCCTGCCCACGGCGCCTGTCTCAGCAGGGATGTGAGGAAGGGGAGCAGCGGGATCTGCTCCCCGTGCTCCAACCTGGAGCTCAAAGGCCGCTCGGATTCCAGCAGAGTGATTTATCCGAGGGACCTGCTGAGAGCAAACAGTCATAAATAAAGCGAGCAAGAGAAACAAACACTTCATGCCGTGGAAAGGGAGCGACGTGAGAAGTTATGCTGCTCAGCAGCGATGGCTTTGCTAAGCCAGCAGTTAGAACTAGGAACTTCATTCCTCTAGTCCAGATGGCTAATAAATGTAGATGTCTTCCTTAAAATCACTTCACAAAATACAATTCCCGCTGGTCGCAGTTTCCTAAAAAACAAGCCGGTTTAGGTGCCGACTCTGTCCCTATTGACCGGAGGTGCGGTGATTTCCAGGTCCAGTTCCAGCGAAGGAACTAAGGGGTTTTCCTATGTTAAGGGCAAACATCCATCTTCTGCAGAAAAACCCCGCTGGTAAAAGTCCACATTTATCCTTTTGTAAACATCCCTTGCCCTGTCTGGAGCGCCTTGCTTGCCTCCTTCTTCCCAAGGTGAACCTGGTGCTAGGATTGCTAGATTTGTTTTTTTTTTGAAAAAAAAAACATAAATAAAAGGTAGGTGGGAAAAAACACAATAATGTTAAAAATGGGCTGGGTTTTCTATCCCATCACTGGGGAGTGCCACCCCTGTGCAAAGCATGGATGCACATGGTGGACTAAGCAGAAATTGCAGGGAAGGAAGCAGAGGACGGGCCTCTTCATGAGGACCTGCTGCCAATGAGAAAATTTATCTTTTATCAGGAATTTTCTCGTGCGTGCTCCGTACTTCCTCCACTGTGGAGGAGAACGCTGGGCCTGGTGCAGCATCTGCAGGGAGGCGGCCTGAGGATGTTGGGCTGTGCAAATAAAATTCTATTTGCCCCCTCATTCCGGGCTTGCAAAGCAAACGAACAACGCTGAGCTTTGCAAACCGCTTCCATTCCCTTCTCCTTTTGGCCATTTTCTGCACATCAAGGGCCAAGCACAACGATCAGCATATTGAAAGTCTGCTCTGGTTGCATTTTCTGTCTGGTTTAGAGAAATGCTGTAGAAGGTGGCCTTCCTTTTGTGGTGATTCACCATTTCTGGAGATTTTGCTTTTACCCTGGTTTGCTTTGCCTTTTGCCCTGGTCATGGCATAGTAGAGAAGACTGATACTTGCAGCTAGGAGCTCAGCCGTGCCCTAGAAACCCAGGGTGAGCATTAAGCAAGTCAAAAGCACCAGTTCCCTTTGGCAAATCAAGCCCCGGGGCCTGGATCGCTGTGCAAAGGGCTGTGTTCCCGGGGAGAGCTCCAAGCAAAGCCTCGAGCCCTTTGATATTTCCGTGTGTTAGCTCTTACTCGTCCAGGAACTAAACAAGTTTGCAAAAATAACACACGGTCCTGGTCTTTTGCCTGAGCTCCGCAATGAACACAAACCGAGCCCTTTCTGCACATCAAAACGGTGCGGTTAGTGATTTCCAATCCCCGCCGCCCTCGCTGGTGCTAACTGATACGAGGTCGCCCTCGACGGGTTTTGTGTTTTGTCTGATCCCGTGAAACGAAACCCTTCCAAAGCAGTGGGTTTCGTGAGGCTTCCAGAGCAACGGAACCCGACCGCAGCTCGCCAGGTGCAGGCAGAAATGTTGGAAATTCATCTCCTCTGGCTCTCCCGCAGACGCGTTCCTCAGCATCCTCGTTTCTCCACTTAAATGTACATACAGCACCTGGATATAGGCATTGTCAAGAGTCCCACAGATCTTTCAGATCCACCCCTGCCTCTTGCAGTCCCCAATCCAAGGATATTCCCTCTGGAATGGGCAAACGTGCCCCAGGACCGCTATGAAGTCCCAGGTGGGCAGCGGTGATGGAGGAATGGGATGGGGCTGGCAGCGAGCTGTCCTCTTCATGCTGGGCGGTAGGAATCTGCTCCGCATTAGAGCTTTTATTTGTCTCTCCTTTTAGAGATACCGAGACAGATAAGCAATGTTTTTTGTTTTTTCTGAAAACAAAACAAAGAAAAGAAAAAAAGGAAGAAAGAAGAAAACCCAACTCAGATTGTGGAGGGGAGAAATTCGTAAAGGCTGACACATGGCAAGACTTGGGGGGCTCCTTCTCTGTCACTAGAGGAGAAAGTGTCCAGCCGGGTGACCAGGGTTCACCCCTCTGGGGTCCCAGCTCCCCAGTCCTCCCATTCACCCTGGCAGATTTACGGTGTTGCTCCTGGGGCAGCAAGGCCACGCGCTGAACCTTCCCGCGGGCTCCAGGAGTCACTTAGTCCGCTGGGAATTCTCCTGGAGATTCCCCCCTGGCCAGGGCTGCTTTCTGCGCCACGCTCCGCAGAGACAAAACTCATCTCCTTCCACACATTAAAGGGTGAGTTTAGTCTCCAGACTCAACTCCCTAAGTCTTCGCGAGCCAGAGGAATGTTCTATGGTAGCTTTGTAGGTCGAATAGTTATTTTGTTAGAGGAAACACTTAAAACTAAAACTTTGCAGAATTTCCCCTGAGGTTACGGTGTTTGTTTAGGCTTCTCCAACCAAAGAATCTCAATCGCTAGAAACTGCGAGCCTCCCACACACGCTCATTCCTCTCACATAGCCGGCACAGGCCATTTTGAGGGTTTATACAGAAAACAACAACACGCACACAGAGCGGCTCCCCACGGGGTCGTACCTAGCGGGAAAGGCTGAGGAATGGCGTATCCTACATGTGGGGAGGCAGAGGAGGAGGATGGGGGTCCCGAGGAAGAGCTCCAAAGCGCACGGAAGCCACCACCGGGCTGAGAAAGAGGAAGGTGCAGGGGGCAGCAGGGAGGAGGCTCGTGGTGCCGCTGCCCCTTGGACCGGATCCCTGGGGAAGGATGAGCCGTGGGGAGCCGTGGGGAGCTGTGGGGAGCCATAGGGAGCCGTGGGGAGCCGTGGGGATCTGTGGGGAGCCGTGGGGAGACTTGGGGAGCCGTGGGGAGCCGTGGGGATCCATGGGGAGCTGTGGGGAGACTTGGGGAGCCGTGGGGAGCCGTGGGGAGCCGTGGGGAGCTGTGGGGAGCTGTGGGGAGCTGTGGGGATCTGTGGGGAGCCGTGGGGAGCCATGGGGAGCTGTGGGGAGACTTGGGGAGCTGTGAGGAGGAGGGTCCTGGGGCTGAGGCCGTGGAGAGCAGAGCAGGAGCGGGGACATGGAGGGCAGTGGAGTCTTGCCTCCCTCCCAGTGACAAAGGCAAAACCTCAGCTCCGACCTCCTGCTTTCCCCGGCTGTAGATAACACCCCATCAGCACAGTGATGACTGGGGGCTCACGGTTAATCACGCCAAAGGCCAAGTTTAGGCTGGCGCTGGAGCGCCACGAGAGTCCCTTTTGCACTGCGCCCAGTGATTGCCTAGAAGCAGTTAAGGAGATTTTGGGGACAGCAGGATCTAAGAATGCACCTGGATTTGTCCTGGAGATAAAGGATGCCTTGATTTCTGACCCTCTTGACTTGCAATGGCCCTGCCACGAGTGTCCTTAACGCTAATGCCAAGATCTCCTCCTGCAGCATCCCTTAAAACCGAGTTGCTACTCCAGGTTGCAGCAGCCCAACACCGACCCCGGTGTCCCCAGTTTTACTGTTTCAGGGAATGTTGGTCTTCCTGAGCCGGCTGATGCTCCTCAGGATGGACTCCCGGGACAGTTATCCTGCGGAGCTGAGTCCTCACTGCCAGCACAGCCGATTCCTGGGCATGGAGGGCTGGAAGTCGGAGCCCGGGAAGCAATCAATTGTTAGTTAATGGAGTTACGGTAAAGATGTTATCCAAAACCACCGTGGCTGCCTAATTATTCATAACATCCCTCCGGAGAATCTCCTTTTGGCAAACTGTGAATCCGATGCTTTGTTTTCACAATAATGGCAGTTACAGGGCTTTAAATGAGAGGGTACAAATTACCATGCAGCCACCGACAATACGGCAACTCCTGAGCATTGGATTACATGGAGATTTCCATGCAATATCCAGGTTATTACATGGTAAGTGCCATGTCATTACAGGCTAAATGAACGATTATCACCACTGCTTGACAAATTCACCTGACAAATTTTGCCTCCTTTCCAGGTTGTGTGATGTCTGTGCACAGAATTCTCTTTCCATGGAAGTGTATTTGGGAAGATCTCGGAACTCCACAGATTCACCTAGATCCCAGCAGCGTGAGCACTTGTGCTGCACTGGATAAAAGTGTTTGGTCCTACAGGACATATAAATAAAACCATTAAATGCGGTTTCTGTGCACAGATGTGCTTCAGATGCAATAAGCTGATGGGAGACAATAGGATTTTTCAAATGCCCGTGTAGTAAGAAAGACCTGAGTGTCCCCAAAAGGGGAGCACAAATGTTCTAATTCAGGAATTGGAGGAATTGTTTAAAGCTCTGGAGCGATTGCTGGCATAAAATTATACACACACACACACATATATATTATATATATAAAATATATATATTAAAATATATATGTAGTGTATATGTGTATGTCTATTTATATATAAACCTTGTACATCTGAGCTTTATAGTTTCTGCCTTGGATATTGCGAGGCAGGTATGCCCCAGTTTTTCTGCACACTCACTGTGAAATAGCTCTGACTTGTCAGCGAGCGTTGCCTCCTTTATGTGATCTGCAGACATTTCAAATTGCTGTGGAGCTGATCTGCAGTCCTCTGACATCCTCTAATTAACTTGCATTAGGCTTGATTGGCCATCAGTACTTAGGGAGTATTTACACAATTGCGCAGGGCAAGGGTTTAGCTGCTCATGCAACTCGGGCCTTGTGCAACGCCCCTGATCTTTGTATAGAAAGAGCATGACCAGGTTCATGATATTTGAGCCACGTCCAGCATAAATATCACAGGAAGGGATATTCAGCTGCAGGCAATCAGCACAGCCTCCCAAATTCAGAGTTTCACAGCACAGAATAAAAAAGAAAGCAATGAACTGAAAGGCTGGGGGAAGGTTATAACAGAAATGAGAAACGTTTTTCACCCTTTCTCCAGTAAAATAACCAAAAAGGTCTCCAGAGCACCCAAAACAGTGGCAGTTCCAGCCTGAAAGGGCAGCGCTGCAGGACGTGGGGAGCGACGGACACGGGACGAGGAGGATCTGCAGACCCGGGCCAGGCTGCCCGGCGAGCGCATTGCCAGGCTTAACTCCATAATAACCCTCAGCCCGTTTAAGTGTTCCAATCAGGCCACTTCTTAATCGGCAATCTGGCCACTTGGTAATATTAATTTTTCAGTGTTTCCTCGGATTCTGCTAAGCCTCCTGATCCATGCTGGCCCTTTCCCATATAGCTGTGTCGTTCCCAGGTTGTGCTGGCCGGGAAGCAGCTCTTAGACGACACGAGTTGTCCAGTCCAGCTCTTTTTAAGGGAAAGTAAAACATGTCTGTACCCTGGCTTTCTGCACATGCATCACAGCCCTAAGAATGGGTTTCCTGTATCTCCGTTTTGCTGACTCTTCAGCCACTTGCATTCAACCTCTCTCTTGCTCTGGTCCTGCAAAACATAGCACAGACACTTGAGAAACCAGGTTTCTTTCTTTTTTTTTTCCTTTTTTTTTTCCCTGCACAACTAGAGCTCTCGGCTTCAATAGAGCCCAGCTATTCTTTGGTAATTAGCGCTGTGTTTTTCCTCTTCACCACTAGTGAGTGCGATATCATGAGATCAGCAGCAGCCCTCTTGACATGATGATAATTATCCTTCACTAACTTTAAAGATAATCATAATCCACAAGGACATGCAATATTCCTGAGCCTTTTGCTTGGTATTTTCAAAGTTCTCAGTTGCCTGGAAGTGGAACAGCATTTGACGGGGCAGGAGGTGATTTTGCACCCAGGATCTGCAGATTGTGGAGATTATTTTGCATCCGTGATCTGCAGCATTGGCCCTGCGGGGTGCACAGGGCATGGCAGGGTCATTAGAATGGGCCAGGAGCTGCTGGTCGTTGTGTCCCCTCTGCCCCGGTGTCTCCTAAAGAGATGCAGAAAGGTCTGGACTTTAGCGAGGAGAGCGGTGGCACCAGGGTCTGCTCAAGGTGACCCTCAAGGAAGGGGCTACTGCAGCTGGTGCTGCCATCCTGAGCCTCCTGATACCCCCCAAACCCAGGGATACCCCCAGATATGGGCTGGGATTTGGGTTTCCCCTAATCGAGATCCCCATCGCTGGTGATATTGCAGCCAAGAGGAAGGAGAACTGGGTTCCACCGGGCAGGGCTGATGTTCCCCCTGCTCCTCCGCGCGAGTTTCCTCGGTCGCTCTCCAATGGCACCAATAAGCAGTGCATTAGCGAGGAGGGAGCGGGCGAGCGAGCGGGATGAGCTTTATTAGCTGTTTATGGAAGAAATTAAAGCCGCTCGTTAGCGAGCACGATGTCAGCAGCGTCCCTCCTCCGGCTCCATCCGCAGTGCCCTGCAGGTCCCCGGGGGCTGGCACCGGCCCGCGGCCTCGGAGCCCCTTGGATGGCACCCGGGGGTGACGGGAATGCCACCGCTCCCCTCATAACGGGAAAAACCCCTCGGTGCCCAGGGGAGCGGATACAGGCACGGCGCATCCTACCATTCCCGCAGCATCCGCAGCCCGTGGCTCCCGCGCGGATGCGCTGCCCCCGCGCATGTCCGGCGGGCTCGGGGCCGCGGGCAGCGCGGGGAGGGCAGCGCGGGACGACTTCAAAGGCTTCGCTATCTCCCCGCGCAGCTGCCATAAAAAACAATCCAGGTTTCCGTTGCCGAGTCCCAAGTTGCCCTCGCAAGGGACATCTCCCAGGGCAAGAGGATAAATCTTTCATCTCCTCCGTCTGGGTTTTATTAAATGCCTCGCACATATATGTAAAATACAGAGCACTGATAAATGCCGACCAGTTACAGAGAGAGGCCTATGGAGATTAACTCGCTGCGTTGAACTGGAGCTCTACCCTTTCAATTAAGACGGAGAGCTCCGAGATGCTCCGAGATATGGGAAGGCTGTTCCAGATGGCCGGGGCTGCCGAGCCCGGGGCTTTGCATCAGCCTGGGGCTCCCTCCGCTCTCCTAGTCCCGTGCAGTGGGCTCAGCATCACCAAGGGCCGCTGCACCTTGGCACAGGAGCAGAGGAGCCCTGCTCCGATCGGACCCTCCGGCAGCCTCCTCCTCCCGGCCCTCATTGCCTGCGTCACCTCCCATCGCACCCAGCACGCCAAGCTCATGATGCTGGAGGGCTCCTGGCAAAAGGACAGAGATCAGAGCAAGAATTGTGTCTCCTCATGCCCAAACAGGCACCCCTATCCCCATGCCAGGCAAGGGATGGGCTGAGCTGCAGCCAAGCAGATCCGACTCGAAGGGAGAAGAGCCTTTTCCAGGCCTGGATGGTGACTCAGGGGGTCCAGGGAGATGACGAAGGCTCTGGATTCATGGAGAGATGACGGAGGCTCCAGATGCAGCCGAGGGGCCGCGCACCCCTACCAGGACCCTCCTGCGGGGATCCGGCCTCTCAGCACCGGCTTTGTCACTCGCTGCCATCGCGAGCTCACGAAGCAGCGAGTGGGCACGAGATAACGTAAAAGTAGGAGCGAGAAGCCCCAGAATGAACTTAAAATGCCCTTTGGGGTAGCCAAACCCTCGAGGCTTCTCTAATCAGTAACTTATCCCTTCCCTTAACCTCTGCAGTTGCAACAAACGCTGCTAAACGGGCAGATTTCCCATTAAGCCTCGAAGAAATGGCAAGTTGCCTTAATGAATGTCAACGTTAATACCGCGATGGTTATAGGCCGAGGCTGCAGTGTGATGGTTTTATAAAGCCATTCCTCCGTTATTGCTATCAATATTCTCCCTGCTTCCCGTCTGCAGGGCAGGCTCCCGTCCGGGCGGATAGCCCTTGTCCGTGGCTACTTTCCAAGGGATCCGGCTGCCTGAGGGTCTGTCAGCCCTCCTGGACCCGTGCATTTTATAAACAGTAAAAAAAGAGAATAAAATAAAATAAATAGGGCAGGTTGAGCGCATAAAGCGTATGTCTGAGCGAGCGCTTAGCGCGAAGCATCAATGAAACGGCTGGGGCCCTGATTGAAACCAGACTCAGGAAAGAAGGGCTGTAAACGTTTTTTCACTGCCTGTCCTAAGAAATTTATGTCTCACCCACTCCATCATCCCCTCCAGGGCTGCCTCTTTCGCAGCTGTCTTCAGAGACCATCCGCGGAGCCCTGGCGGAGCCCGGCCCGTGATGTCACCCGCGTCCATAACTCACCTCCCCGCTCGGCGCAGAGGTACCCTATAAATAACGGGGGATGCTGCGAGCAGCCCTTCTCCGGGAGAAATCCCTCCTGGCAATGGGGAGGAAGGGGGAGAAAGCATGTGCCTGCGGGGAAGGAACAAAACGGGGCTTATTAATAAATGGAGGCGAAACCGCACCGGCACAAAATAAATAGGGCAGAAAACCCCCCGACATGACTTGACTTGCAGCAGGACCTGCCCAGGAGAGCGGGCGCTGAGCCCCGCTGCCGGGATATCCATTATCGGCGCTGCGCAAATGAGAACCTCGTGTCGCGGCCGCGCGGCTGCCCCGCTCCCAGCCCAGAAGGTCATTAGCGGAGTGTGATTAAAATGACTCAGCGACCGGGATGAGTTCTTCCCTCAGTAGCACCCAATTGGTCATGACTGAAATTCGCTCTGACTTACCCGTTTTTGTGGGGCCCACATCCTGGTCAAGTTACTGCTCACCCATCACATTTCTCGAGAGCAGGTGTCCACATCAGAGAGCGCAAGGCCCCACCGAAGGCAAACGCGCCTGTAGTTGTGAAGTCGAGCTTAATTGTTTCATTCTGCCTGATAACATGTGGTTTTGCGATATTTATAATACTGCGCTATTAAAGAGGGGGAAAAAAGAGATCAGCTCAAAATCCCTCCACCGCAGTTGGCTCTAATTGTCCCTGTCCCACCACTTCCCCCTTTCCCAGTCCTGCTTGCGGGCTGTCTTGGCAGCAGAGCCGGAGCCTGAACGAGCTGTTGAGATGAAGTTTATCCTGCAGCGCGATGGCCTCCCTGGGGAGCGCTGAGTGCTCTTGGATTGCCTGGGAAGCTGCACTTACCTGGGGCTGCGGCTGCTCAGCGAGCCGGAGCAGCAGTGAGACCGTATGGGGATAAAGCACGACCTTTTCCTTGCAATCCGCAAGGATTTCATCAGTTAATGCCACCATTGAAGGCAACTGAGCTTGTCCTGGCATCTGGGAAAGGCAGGAACGGCGAGGAAACAGGGCCTCCCCTGCTTGGCATTGTTTCTCTTTCCCTTGGGACTTTCAGGGATCGGTTTGTGGCCCCAGGCTACTTGCTGAACCGTGGAAGTGCCCTCACCACCTTGGTTGGCACCAGGAACAGCAGTACCACGGGAGAGACCCCATCCCGATGGCATGTGGTGGGAATGCAGACGCTTTGGAGGGCAGGAACGGGTACTCCAAGCTCTACAACCCAGGTCATGGCTCCATTGCTCTTGAGTAGTGTCTGTCACACCAAAATATCCCTAGGGATTAGGAATGCTGCTCCGTGATGCTGGGAAGGTGAGAGCATCCTCCCTTCTCAAACCTGGAATGTCAAAAGCAGGAGCCCTTCGTGGAAGGAGGGTTTGAGCACGCGGTGCTGCAAGGGTGACAGGGTTTTCCCGCTGAGCACGATCCCGGCAGCCAGTGGACGGACCTGGCCGGCAGAGCGGAGCGCGGGATCGGAGCACCGGGCTCCCGCGCGTCCCCAGGCCTCCGCGCCGTCTCCAGGCCGTTCACCCTCTCTCCTATTTTTACATTCCAAGCAGCACTCGGAGCCCTTCAAAACACTCCAGCAAACGGCTCAGCTCGCTCGAAATTGCCTGTGACGGAGCCGTCGGCACGTTGCCATGGCACCGCGGCGGCCGGCCGCGCTCCGCACGGCTCTCCGGGTGCCCGTGCAGACCAGCCGAGCATCCCCGTGGCGCACGGAGCCCCGCACCGGGCATTTTGGGGAGAAATTGCCTCTCCGCATGGCCAGGCCAGCTGCTGGCAGCTCTTGGAGTGGTTTTGTCTTGCAAAGAAGAACTTTTTTCCTCCCTTGTGGTGCCAAGTGGTCTCTAATGAGGCCCATGAGGCCAGGATTCGGGGCTACCTCCGTGCCTTTACCCGCCCGCTCGCTCTTTCATTCCTCCCTCGCCCGCAGCATCCCGCCCCTGCGCAGCCTCAGCGGCTCCCGCCGCGGCTCGCTCCCGTGCTGGGATAATTGCTTAAGCATTCCCATGGCATCCCGGGTCCGTCTCCGCAGAACTGCCGGAGCCTCGCGCCCGGGGGGCTCAGTGTGTCCCCATCCCGGACCCGGTGCAGACCGTGTGGCCGGGGCGCAGGGACACGGTTGCCGCGTGCCCTCTCCGTGGGCTCGTCCCGGTGCCGTGTCCGTGTCCGGGTGCCGCAGCGCAGCTGCTCTGCATGCGCCGCGCGGCTCCCGCCGGAGCTGTCAGCTCCCATTACGCTCCTGAACGGAGGCGCTCGCTCTCCGGCACAAGGCAGCTTTACTCCTTTGGATGGAAATCAGAAGAAGATGGAGAATGAGGCGCTGCATGCGCTCAGATTCCCGAGCTGTGATGTTTCCACATGTAATTTTACATTCAGCGCTCCAGGGAAGGGGTGGGAGCGGACCCTTTCCCTGGGAGCGGAGCGGGGCCTCGTCCTGCAGCTTGGCTGCGGCTCCCGGTGCAGCTGCAGGTTTAGCAACCTGCAACGCGCTGGCCGCATGCGTGGGAGCCCCTCGTCCTCGCAGGTTCGTGGTGTCACTGCCTGGGAGCTCATGCCGAGCGTTGGGAAGGGCCTTCCCGGTGGCCGTGCCGCAGTTTGGGCTTCCACCCCGAGCACAGGACCCAGCACGGGGCCGTCCCCAGCCCCTGGGTGCAGAAATGCCTCCAATTGCTCCCTGCTGCCTTCGCGCTGCGAGGGGAGCAGCGGGGCACTGCACGGCCTGCAAAGCAGCACGTTGTCGTGCCCGAGTGCTCTCCACAACTCTGCAAGTGATGCAAAAGTGTTGGAAAACCCTTCCCAAACAACATTTCAGCTTTTCTCCTCCTGGAATTCTGGTAACGTTCCATGCCTGACTCTTCTATTACTCTTATTTTGATGTCATCGTTTGCTTCCATCCCAGGAGTGACTGCGCTTCCTTTCCCCATTCCCCGTGGATATATTGCATATCCACGTCCTCACCTTCCCCATAGTTCACACTTTATTTCTCTCTGAACCCTTTGATACAGCCCATCCGGTCGGGCTGATTTACTGCACTTTCTCCAGTTGCGCCCTGGTTTCCTCCTCGGAGGCTGCCGTCGCTGCTGGGGTCACATCCTGATCTCCTCTACACCTCGGCTTTGAAATGGAAACGCTTCCCCCCATTGTCTTCTGTAGCAAAGATCAAGACAAAAAACGCAATTTCCCCCCTCCAGGAGTGTCCTCCCTCTCCAGGGATGAACAGGCACACCAGGATCCCTCCCGTTTGAAGTCCTGAACACTTTTTCAGGCCTATCCAGGTGTCTCTAAATCTGTTCTTCCCTATCCTCTCCCACTGGTTGTTTTCCCACCTATTAGGATGTCTTCCGTCATCCTGGAAAGGGAGACTCTATGTAACTCTAGTTAGCGCTGGGTCTATTCCCTGGTCCAAAAGAGCATCGCTCCTCCTTTCCTTTATGCTTATTCACACATGCACAGGCCGGATTGATTCCATCGCATTTTTGGTGTCCGATGGCAAAGCCTAAGCCCAATGCTTCATGCCCAGCTCCATGAGGATGGCACCATGGAGGTGGCTGCGTCCCCACTGGGGGCTGGGGACCGGGCAGAGCCCTCGGGACGCGCTCGCATTCCCGCCGCTCGCTGCACCCCTCCTCTGCGCAGTTTCCCCACGTTCTGCTCATTAACGGTTGCCCACAAGGTTTTAGACGGCTCAGATGTGTGTCCAATCTGTTGGTTTTGGTAGCGTGATCAGAAGGGACCCAAAGCACTTGTGACGATCTCAAAACGCTCTCAGAAGTCTGCCCAAGTCACTAATACTGCAGATCTGCAGCCTGCGCTGGGATTCGCGTTGTTCCTCCACAGAGCTGGATTTTTTTAACCCGTGTGATGGATGGAGCTTGCTCTGTGCCGGGGTGATAGGGTTTCTGCTGGAGCGCGGCTCGCCAAGAGCGTGGTATAATGTGCGCTGAATTATTTTAGCAGAAGTAGGTTTTTCTCAGTGCCCTTTTTCACATTCTCTCTTGGAACATGAACCCTGTAACATTTGACATTTCAGGCAAACTTTCAAATCCATAATGTTCAAGTGGGTTTGAAATGAGGTGAAAAAACAGTTTGTTCACCCTGAAAAATCACTGGGATGGATTAATAACAGCTCCCCATGTCACACTTGGAATCCCAAGAAACATCGTATGCAAAAGATAACTGCACAGCTACTTTGTGCATTGGTTGGGCAGGCAGAGGGGGATGCTTGGCCGGTCCTTTCCCCTCGGGAAAACCTATTGTAGCGAATGGGAAGGGATGCACGGCATCCTTGCTGGATATTCCCCCCCAAACAGGTTCCTGAGATCGTGGTGACGCCTGAGCAGCACCGCGCAAGGCAATTTGCAAGCGTTTCCTCACCAGTTTGCATATGAAGATGAATGTAATTTTAAAATGAAAATAATTTCATATTGAAGAATGAAAACCCTCACTTGGAGAGAATAATCAAATGAAATGTTTTCGTTTGTAACAATCGCTTTCCTCGCAGGGCGAGCGAGTTTGGAATAAGGAAAAAAGTGCTGCAGACAGGCAGAATAGGACGGTGTTTTCAAACCTGGGTTTTGTAGCTCTCTTAAACTGGTGTTGGACACATTCTACCCAGCTCTGACTACTACAGGACCTGCTAACAACCCGTGCCACCTACATCCAGGCACCTCTGGGAATGGCTGGGCAGCGCAGGCCTTTTGGGAGCGTGGAAACGCTCAAGGAATCCGGCTCCGGCTCCAGCGGGGCCACCGCGTTGTCCTTCCCCTGCTACCTGAACAGCAGGATCCTCAGGAGAGCATCCAAATCTCCCCCAGGCCTCAGTGACAACACTCCATAACACGACACTTAGCGCTGGCCACTGGAAACATAGGGAATTAGGTGGCAAATGTGTGACATGGACCACGTGGACTTGGTTTCCTTTGGTCCCTGCAAACTGCGGGCTCCGAGGTTTCCCTTTCCTTTCAGTGTCCCTTCTCCCTGCATGAGGGTTCGTGAGACTCGTCTCGCTCCAGCTCCAGCTGCAGCTGCAGCTTCGGGAGGAAAAATGTGCTGATGTGAACTCGAAAGCACAAAGCGGCCGAGGAACCGCCGGAGCGCAGAGCGCAGGCCCTGGGCTCGGATCGGCGCGCGGAGCTGCTTTCCTGGCTCCCTTCCCCGCCCCGTAAGGCCCCAGAATCTGCGGTTTCTGCTCTCCGCCGAGAGCCACTTTTATCTTTGTTTTTACAGTATAAATACCTCGGCCACATTAAGGCTTTATTGAGCGCGGCTCGCGAGGCAGCGAGCGGGGCCCGTGAACTGGAGTGAACCCGGCGCGGCTCCGTCGGGCCCTCCGCGCGGGAGCCCGGGGCTCCCTGCAGGCCGGACGGGCTCAGAAACCCTTTTTGGGGAGAAATGAGATCCCCGGAGCTCCCGCAGCTCCATGTCCCGCATCCCTCAGCATCACGGGCCCTTCCCGAGGCTCCAGAGAGCAAGCGGCCATTGGGGATGTAGCGTCACCTTGGGATGAGCAGGTCCTTGGAGAGCGGGACCGGGGAGCCGTGTCCTCCCGGGAGGAGGGACGTTCCCTGCCTTGACTCCCTTGGGGCAGCTGAGGAGCATCCTTGGAGCTGGGCGGATCAGGGGCACCGGACTCCCCTCTTCTCCTGTTCTCCGGGTGCTCCTGCTCCCAGGCTTCCCCCCGGCGGATAAGGGCACCCCTTCCATGTTCATTCCTGGCTTTTGCTCCTTATTTCCCCTGGAACAGGGGCTGTATGGATGGATCCACATTTCCAGCCCCCGGAGCTGCCTCAACTGGAGCAGGATCCAGCCTCGGAGCTGCCCCGGGTCCCAGGACGCTCTGGGATTTCCGGGATTGTCTGAATTCCTCCCACAAAACTTGCTGCATTTCTTAAATTCTATTTTTGGATTAGCCAACATTTGGTAACAATACGGAGCCTGTTTGCAGCCGGTGAGACCCTCTTAACACGTTCCCCATGTCACTACCCCGCTCCTCCCCGGCAGCCCCGCAGCCAGCGCAGCATTCCCGGGATAGGGGCTACTCCGGGTCCATGCAAAAGCATGTGAGGGGAAGAGCAGGAGGGGAAGGAGCAGGAGCGGGAGCCGTGGCGGCAGCAGGAGAATCCCGTTGGCGGAGCGAGGTGTCCGGCTGAGCAGGGATGGGCCTGGCCCAGCTCCGGACGGAGGAAAGGGAGACCCGGGTGGGATCCAGCTCCAGGCCGGAGCCGACGCTGGCTGAGCGCTCCAGTCCCCTCACCGAGCCGCGGACGATCCAGATTTCATGCTGCTCATTTTCTTATGGTGCAGAGCCAGATTCCCACCGTCTCCAAACTCCCTGGTCCCAGCGCATCCCGGGATATCCCAAGCCTGGATTATCGGAGCGCCCTCACCGACATCCAAGCTCGTGGGCCCCGGGGGATCCGCTCCCATCGCTGCCGCTTTGGGAGCAGGCGATGATGGGGCTCCCCTGCCAAGGGAAGCGGGAGAGCTGTAAAACAGCCGGAGTTATCGGCGCTTCCGCACGGATCCCCCCGCTCGCACCAGGCTGCGGCCACATTTTCCAGCACCGCAGGATCCCTGGCAATGACCCCGCCGGGAAGAGGAGCTGGCGTCCGGGTGCAAAGCAGGGGAGGGAGGAAGAGAGAACGAAACCTCCCCGATGACTTTTTGCCAATTTCATCCCAAATAATTCTGCAGCAGGAATTTTTGTGTAATTGGATTAAGCGTGGGGAATCTGTCCTTGCTGACAGATTGCACAGGCGCCTAACCAAAATCAGGGGGGATTTCTTTTCTTAATTTTCTTCCTTTCTTTTGTTGCAAAGAAAAATAAAAACAAATCAAAATTCAGGTTTTGGGCCAAATGGGATTTATACAGCCCTGCTCCCGAGGATGCATTGGTTGCCGCTAGTCCCACAAAAGCAGCTGAAAACCCTTTTCCCTCTAGTCTGGCTCTGCAGCAGGAGTAACTCCTAAACAGCTTCTTTCCTAGCGGGGACCATTAGTTAAGAGCAGCCCGCGTTTAGGGAAGCCGGAGCCACAGCCGATCCGGCGATACGGACACTCCGCGAGGGAAGAGTCATTACCAAGATAAGGGACTTGGAGCACATCGGGAGATCACGGAACACAGAGATAACGCCAGGAGCAGGGGGAACCTCCAAGCATCATGTCAATAAAACCCTCAGAAGAGCCAGTTTTCCTCCCATGGTGACAGTATTCCTGCAGGCCATGTGGCTGTGCCGGCTGCTTGTCCGCGGCCCCGATGTGCTCGGCCCCATCCGTGCGCGGAGCAGCCCAGCTCCTGCGTCTCGGATGCAGCGCGTGCTGCCCCGTTGCAGAGGCCCGGCCAGCTCGTCGCACCGATGGCCCTGTTGTCATTGGCACCGTGGGGCTCCCCAGCCCCACTGCAGCAAGCGCTCGGCCGGCCCTGACGCCGAGCAGCCCCGAGCCAGCTTGAATGACATTTATATTACATATATATGTTATGTGTATATATATATATAGCTATTTATGGAGCTCTATGGGCCGTATCCAGCGCTCTTGGATCAGCCCCCGTCTTCCTAATGAGATTATGGAGTTTATTTTGGCTGCCAAAGGCACCAATAACCAGGCCGTGGAAGCCCCGGGGACCTGGCTGCGTCCCCGCATGCCGGGACGTGGGAGGGCTCCTGCAGCCAACATTCCCGCAATCCAGCAGCATCTCCCTACGTTGACCCCATGTATTATGGATGCGCTAAAATCCCGGTGTTCCGAGTGGGAGCTGCATTATTCATAGCCCTGCTTATGGGTTGTCCTTCAACGTTGCGATTGGAATGCTGGTGAAGAGCAGATACTTTTGTTTAAATTTCTTAGAAGGCTCTGTGGGTTTTTTCTCCATCTCAGAAGGCTCAAGACCCTGCACAGATGGCAGCGATGGGGAGCTGGGGGGTCTCAGGGCCACACGCCTCCTCCATGCATCCCCATGGCCTCAGATCCCTGAGCAGCTCCTCATCCCTCAGGAAAAACGTGGCCTTCCGCTGCCGCAGGAGGTGGCACAAGTCACGATGGCCCCGCAGCCACTCTGGACAGCCTGGACCATGGAGGCACCGAGCAAGGCGCGGAGCGAGAGGTGGAGAATGCTCGGAGCGAGGTGCAGAGTGAGGCATGGAGTGATGCTTGGAGTGATGCTCGGAGTGAGATGCAGAGCGAGGGATGGAGTGATGCTTGAAGCGAGATACAGAACGAGGCAAGGAGCGATGTTCGGAGTGATGCTCAGAGCAAGATGCAGAGTGAGGCATGGAGCGATGCTCGGAGCGATGCTTGGAGCGAGATGCAGAGTGATGCTCGGAGCGATGCTTGGAGCGATGCTTAGAGTGAGTTGCAGAACGAGGCATGGAGTGATACTCGGAGCGATGCAGCGTCAGAGTGGGGGCAAGGTGGCATAGGGACCACTGGCCAGTGCCAGAGCGGCCTGTGCAGCCTCAGAGCCCCTGCATCCCAGCCCTGGTCCCTGCACTGAATCTGCCCTAATGACTCAACCACAGACCCATGCAAACCTTCCCTGGGCCTTCCCTGGTGCAGGGACGCCCTAAATGGAAGCCTAGGGCGCCGTGCCCTAAAGCTGTGTGCGTTACTGATCCCACGTGTGAGACCCGTCCATGTCCCCTCAGCCGCCAGCGCGGAGCCCTGCGGAGCAGCCGGAGCGGGAGAGCGGGACAGGACACGGTGACACCAGGAGCCGGCCGTGGCGCTGGGCTCCCTCGTGCGGAACACGGGCCGCGTTCATCGGCACGTCGAGCACAGCTGCTGCTGGTGAGGATGGCTTTGTGCTAATGCCTTATTACCGACAAGACCTGGCTATGGAAAGGTTTGGGAAAAGCAAGAGATTGGAGGAATTTCCCTCTCCCACAACAAGTTAAAATGTGATTAAATGTGAAATTCCAGCATCCCGGCCGCTCCACTGCCAGCCCCACTGCTGTCAGCATCCCACCGCCCCGGCTGCTTCCCAGAGCTATTCCTGGGAAAGCGCCTTCCCACCCGCTCCCCTCTCGCTCCCATAATCTCACATCCCCAGGGTGGCACTGTCCTCACTGCCACCTTGCCAGGGCATTGCACGCGCCTAAATAAAATAGGGACAAGGAGCGGAGCGGCTCCGGGTCAGTCCTCCGCAATGAGCGGGGCTTCTTCAGCCGCTTCCCTGAAACAGGCTGCAAGGAATACATAAAAGCTGGTGGATATGCGACGTTGGAGTAATAGGAGGGTGAGGATGAAAGGAAAAGCACCGGCTTGGCTGCCCACGTGGCATGAGAATAAAACCCTTGCAAAAATATTCCGCGTTTGTGTTTTAAGAGCTGATCTGAATGTTTAAGAACTTGCTGGCCTGATGGTTGCAGATGCTGAAGCTGCTTCTGCCCAGCAAAAGCTACAAGAATCTCTCAAAAATTACTTGAAAAATGAAATGCGCAGATTCGTGCTGGAGATGGTCCAAATTTGCTTGAAGTCAGAAAGAAAAAAAGGCGCTCAATGACTTCCTGAGCGTTGGATCAGCCCCCCTGGAAGCATGTGGGAGCCTTTTATTTTGCTTCGCTTTCCACAAATATTCCTATGAGCACTTTGGGGTTTTTTTAACTGAAATTTTTGGCAGAAAGTGAACTCTGCAAATTGCTGGTGCAAGGACATTTGATCAGAAATGGTCTCCAGAACTATGCAGACAATCCCAAATTGCTACCATTTCCCATCCTTTTGTTAAAAAAAGAAGGAATCTATTTGGTGGACAAAATAATGGCATGGCACATGGGCGCCCAGGCCACCGAGGGCCAATAGTCACTGGCATCATCCAAGGGGCTGGCTCAGCAGCCGGCTCTCACAGCACACGGAGAACCAGCAGAGCAATTTCATGCAATAAAAAAAGGAGTAAGAAGCCCCAGCTGTGTTTGTAGCTGCTTCATATGGGCAAGATGGGGCTATAGTCACTGCCTGTTCCTACAGATCCTGCTCTTCCCCCTGCAAGTACAGCACTGCACGCGCTGGCAGAAACCTATGCTGGGTTTTAATAAGATGTAAAAATTATTTAATTTCTTTTAAATAAGCATGGGAACAGAAGAGAAAGCTAAGAATTCAGTAAAATATCACCAGGGTGGGGTGGAATTATTCCAGGTGAAATAATAAGGATACAGGAGACTGTATCCAAGAAGGCTGAGAGAAGAGGGGTGTTACTGCTCGGGTTTGATTATCCCTTCAAAATGAGGCACGTATTTCCTCCAGGTGCGAACGGGGCGGGCACAGGCAAGCTGGAAGGCTCAGCATCCACAGGGGACGGATGTTGGGATGGCCTGGGAGCTGCCTCCTCCTCTTCTCTTCTCTTTTCTCTTCTCTTCTCTTCTCTTCTCTTCTCTTCTCTTCTCTTCTCTTCTCTTCTCTTCTCTT
>JAWLRI010000041.1:1758319-1781730 GCA_034781795.1 Crypturellus tataupa
GGCTTTGAGAGGGACGGCGAAGATGTGGAGGGAGGCAGAAAGGCTGCAAAAGTCTTCCCGGCTTCATGGAATATTCCAAATCTCCAGATTCTAGAATCCCTCTGTGTTTGCGGGGCCGAGGGCAGGGCTGGCGTTTGTGTATGTTAAAGGATTTGTGTCCAGCGTGATGCTCAGGGACTCGTTTGCTCCTGCGTCTGCAAAAGTTGGTGTAAAATGGGCGATACTGGATAGAAATCCTTTAAATTGGATGGTTGGGGTGGAGGGGTCTCTCCTTTACTCTGTTCTCTTCTTTCAACCCATTCCAGCAAGGAGAAGGGGGACCCCCCATGAAATACCCTTGAACATGTCCCGCCACGCTGTCCCCATCATCATCCCAGCCGGTTGTCACCCATCGACACGGAGCATCCTTGGATCTGGGGCTGCCATGCGCTCCCAGCCCTCCACTCTGCCACATTCCCGTTTCCAGGAATGCCAGCTCTGGCTGTGGGGATGGAGATGGGGGACGCGGGCCCCACGCCGCCGCTCCGGCCGCTCCGGCAGCTCCGCGCCTTTCATCTCCCGCCTCGCTCCCGCCGGGCACATTTATTTCTGCAGCGATATGACAGGAAAGGTGGAATAAATAATTGCAAAGATCTGAAAAACATTTTTGTGGTGGGAAATACATTCGGGGAAAGAGTGAAAAAATAAATAAGAAGGGAAGGTTTTGAACTGATGAAGAAAACAGGGTCCCGCCAGCGGGTCCCAGAGAGACCCCCTTCCCCATTAATGGAGAAAGCAAATTGGAGACTAATTGCTGGATTTGTAGAGGGTTTCTTTACGATATATGAAACAGGATCCGTGTTATGATTCATGCGTTCTGCGGAATAGGGGAGTAGCTTAAAGAGACAAGCTGCTTTAGCAATCAGGCTGGCGGGGACACTCGCAGCGGTGGCTTCCTCGGTGCGCGGTGGCCCTGGCGCCCCAGGATGCGGCACTCGGGCTCCTCTCTGGCATCGCAGCCCAAAGTTGACCAAACCCACCAAACCCAGGCTGATCCCATGGGCTTGCTCCTCACGCAAGGATGCTCGGAGCCCTGGATGATTCCTGGCTCCGGGGGGATCCCTTCCTCTGTGCGCATCGCTGTTCCATGTGCCGTGGCAGGAAGCGTCTCCATAGGGATCAGGAGAGAAGAAAGGGGATCAGGTAACGCAAGGGGAGCACGAGGCAGCGAGGAGAGGATGCGACCAGCACATTTATTGCTCTTCCTGCCCAAAGAGACAAGAAATAGGAGAAGATGAAGGACAGAGCGGGATGAAAATAAATACCGAAGAGAAGAGAAGCCTTGTGTTGTCTGCTACACTCCTCCAAAGAGTTCCTGTTCTTAAAATAATTGTATATATATATGTTAAATGCTGCTTAATAAATGTGCACGTATTTAGGGAAGGATTAGCAGCAATGTAATCAATGCAAGTCTATTATGGCTAATTATGTATGTGTATCTGTTACATACATCCTAATCTTCTATAAATATGTTTTTTATAATCACTTCGTTAGCAGGTATCTAAAGTAATGCAAAGAATTTGCAATACAAGTTAGATCCTGGCTCCGTTCCAGCTCAGGTAATTACAGTCTGGCCTCGCTCAAGCCTCCCACAGTTTCCTTTGGGAATATATTTATTTTTAACCTCCAATCCTAAAACGTCTAATAGCATCACTGATAACCGTGTGTCGCGTTGCACCCCAAAGGGCGCTTCGGCATCTCAGCCGAGGATGGAGTGAGTGAAGCTCTGAACACGCTGCGTATGTTTAGTCCATCAAAAATTGAGATTAGGTTATTATTAGTCCCCACAGTATATCAGTAACAGCTTTCTAGTCTGGGGAAAACGACACGGTTAAATAACGAGAAGGATCTGAGAAGCTCATTGGATTAAATCTATCAATCTGTCTGTCTCGGCTCGCACACCACACTCATCACCGCGCGCCGCGGCTCCGCGGCCCTCCGGAGAGCCCGCTCTGAGCCGCTCACGTTACAGCCCGTGCCGATCCACACGGCATCGCACGAGCGCCCGGGAAGGAGCTGGTGCTCCGGATGCATCCGGACCCAATGGGGGACGCTGGGCTGGTGCGCAGAGGAGCCGGGGGGCAGCACCAGGGACCCCAGGGACACCCCAGCACCGGCCCCGGCACGGGCAGGACGGGGGCGGCAGCCGCACGTCAGGAATTTCCTTTCCGCCTCCTCCGCGGCGGCGGTGCCAGTTCTGGAGTTTGCAAGCACCAGGTTCCCTCACTTTCTTTTTCCCTTTTTTTAAATTTTTTTTTGAGAAAATGACCTTGGGAAGAACGCGATGGGGTGAGATCTGTCACGCACGGTCAATGGTAAAGAGGTGGCAGCTGCATAAACGTCAGGCTGTCCAGAGGGCTCAGGAAGCAAAAAACAACATACATGTTTCACCACAATTCCAATTACATCGGGGTTAAGTTTGGCACTTCTGTAGTCAAAACATCTTTCAAATGTCTCCTCGGGCTGGAAAACCCCCTCCGATAGCCACAGAAAGGGGGAGCGTAACCCAATCTGCCGCTCCAGATTATTCAGTGTTCAACCATGTAATTGAGATTAATCACTTCTTCCTGTGATGCCCAGAAATACCTTTCATGTCTGGAGCGCTCTTCCCGCTCTCAGCGACGGGTGCTCCGGCGATGCCGTGCGGGGATGGAGAGGGCAGGAGGGATCCATGGATCCGCACGCGCCAGCGGCGAGCCCTGGCCAAGAAGGCCTCATCCAGGCTGCGAGCGCCCATGTAAGCGCCTTGGGCAAGGGGCTTCTTCACTGACATCTTTTCTTACCCTCTTTTTGTGCCACACGGACCCAAGGGCCCCATGGTGAGAGTGAGGGATGGAGCTTCCTCCCAGGCACCAGCTGGATGGGGGAAGCCGGGACCGGAGACGGGCTCGTGGCTGAAACCCTCCGTCATGGATCTGTCTTCAGGGGACTTCCAGCCGGCACAGATCATCCCTTCCCGCTCCAGCAAGTGGATCATACCGTAAGGCATGTCCTGGTTTTTGGCATCCTCTGGGCAGCTCTGGAAAGCTGAAGGACCCTGTCGGAGTCAAGAGGAAAATAAAGACCCTTGTAGCGTAAGGAAGTGCCAGGCTACAGACGGGTACCTTTGCTCTTATAACTCTCCAGGATCTGGTAAATTTAATGTGCAATAGTGTGAAAAACTCCCCTGGATTCCCAGCTTGGAAGAGGTGGGAATTTTCCTTTACTCTTCATAAGAAACCAGGCAGGAGCTCGTGTCTCTTGTCCCTTTTATCAGCCCCTCTTGGGGATCACAGGATTAAGCCATTCCCAACAGAGGTTGAACAACAGGATGCTCTTCCCGCAGGCAAACGGGCTTGGTTTGGAGAGCAGGTCACCTCGGAGCTGGCCGGGAGGCCAAGAGGAACAACCATGGAAGCAGCTGAGGAGGAAGGACGAGCCAAGGCCATGAGCGCTGGTCCCGTCGCCGGCGGACCGTGCTGGGCCCTGCCGGCACCGCCGCGCACACGAGCTTTGCGTTTCCCTTTTAACCTAAAGACCCCGCAATATTGCGCTCCAGCTGACGGGCAATAAAAGCTGTCGTGTCCTGTATCACAGCAAACATCTGCCGGCGGGATGGCTCCCGGCGGGATACAGGCTCCAGCAGGAGGCAAGGGCTGGCGGGGAGGACGTGCTGAAAGCGAGCGGGGGAGAAGAAGGAGCACGAGAGCGCAGACTGCGTCCCGGCGCCTCGAGCGCCTCGTGGCCGAGCAGCAAGGACGGCTCCGAGCCTGTCTGCAGGCCGGAGCACCCTGCGTGCAGGGATGTGGGACACCGCGGGCCGAGGAACCGGAGAAGCAGCGAGCGCAGCATCATGAGACGGGGCTAGCGGCATTTCTTCCCGCATTAGGGAATGTTGGATGTTTATCGGTTCTGCTCTGGGGCAGGATAAGCTTGCACCGCGCTTTGCCTTGCACCGAGCCCCGTCTTGGCACAGCAGCGCGCGCTCCGCAGGAGGCTTTGCGCTAAGCACACGTGTGTTTGCACGAGCAAAGACGAGCGCCGTACGGGATGCGAGCGGAGGAGACGATCCGCCGCGTGGATCTGCGTTCCAGCATTCCAACTGGAACACACAGCGGATCCCCTCGCGCTCTATGAACCAACCGTGGTGGAGCAAATCACCCCCCGACCCCCTGCCAACCCTCTGCTCATGCTGGCAAAGGCCATTCCAGGCGGAAGGGAAGTATCCGTGGGCGCTGGGCGGTCTCGGCACGTTCCCACATGGACACCCGCCACGGCCTCGTTCTGCCGCGATGGAGCCGGGGCCGCACAACAGCAGGTTCAGCCGCATCCGCCACGGAGAAGAGCCCGGAGCAGCAGCAGAGCGAGGCAAGGCAAACACGAGCAGCGTGTGCCGAGGAAATGAGCAGAGAGCCCGCAGGACGCGCTAATGGCCTCCACCGCGTGCCTCTGTCTCCAACGAGATCCTCCCTGCGCCAGGCTGGACGCATCCCATATCCCACAGACCCTCATTATCCTACTCGTGTTCGCCGCGGTCCGCCATAAATATTTTATAAGCTTCCTCTTTGCAAGCCTTGGCTTTGCCTGGCGCAAGCAGATGCACTGAAAGGGGAAAATGTGAGGGGAAGGGAGCGGGCAGAGCGGTCCTGGTGAGGTAGCGGGAGAGGGAGGTGGGAGAAGAAGGACCCTTCTTGTCCCGCTGTCTCGCTCTCCTGTTGCCGATGCTGTGAACGGCCTCATGTATTCCAGAGCAGGGCTGGCCGAGAAGCAAGTATTCCATTGAGGGGAATTCTCAGAAATTCTCAGCTTCGGAAAAACTGAGGGTTTGGAAGTTGCCTGGACTGATTTTGGGGCTAGAGAGGCTGCTGGAGATGCAGGCGGCACCGCTGCCAGGCCCACGGGACATGGGGACACGAGCTCCAGAACCAGCCTTGGAGCTGGAGCAGGCTCGGGGCCTCCAGGTTATTGGGCTTGGAGGAAGCTCCTGGGCAAGAAGATGCCTGTAAATGAAGGGGAAATATTGAGCTTCTCAGCTAACACATCCATTTTGCAGCTTTCCCCCTCAAGAAGTGACCCTGGGGCTGCTTGGCCATCATGATACCAAGTCCATGGTGAAGTGCCAGGGCTCGAGTCCATCCGAGGTTTCCCTGCGGCTGAAGGGGGTGTCGGCAATAGGAGTCCTGCAGAAAAGCAGCACCGGGAACGTTGTCCGTGGTCCTTGGCAGCGAGCACGTCCCTCCTGCGCCCGCGCAGCCTTGCAAGGGGACCCTCCCTCCCCGCTTCTTGTCCGTAGGAGGCTCCGCGAGGCTTGTGCTCGTGAATCGGGAGCTGGGCTTGACTTCCGTCTGCAACACGTGGAACGGCCTCCTGGAACTTGCTGTTGGGGAATTCTTCCTGCTGAGGTACATTCCTAAATAAATAAATAAGGCAGTTAAATAATTTCCTGCCTAATTGGTAAGAGGATGAAATAAATGACCTAATCAGCCTTTTCTGTCTCTGATTTCTGTCTACCTAGTTCTGACGTTGCTCTCCCCAGCTCTATAGCACAGTGTTTGTGGTGAACTTACTCCCAGTTTACACCGGAGCAATCCAGAGCAGCATCAGGCCCTTGCAAAATAAATTTTCCTCAGCTCATTTTAATCCTATTAAACTTGGACCTTACCTGGGACTGCAAAGGCTGTAAAGCATTTCCAGGCATCCCTGTTCTCCTCGCTGCAGCCGTGTAGAGCTGTCAGGAACGGGGCCAGCCCGGGATTCTTGTCACGGTGCCACGGAGCCGAGCGGGTATCGGGTACCCCGAAAGCCCTCGTCTCGGTGACCCCCTGCAGCCCACACTTGCTGCCAGCGACGTGGTCAGAATCCCACCCAGGCCAGAGACAAGAAAAACGCTCCAAGATTTATTTGTAACTAAGAGGGATGGAAAAGCCAGGAACGCCCTTCGGGGGAGAGAGGTGGATCCCATCGCCTGGTAAATCTCAAGGAGCAGAATTCCATCTGGAAGGAGCCTCCTGGAATGGGCTTGGCGTTTCACAACTTGCTGCCCTGCAGGTCCCTGCCTGCTGTCGCTGTCCCGGGGCTGCAGGACACCCTAGGATCTGCTTTTTAATGCAGTTCTTAATGCAATTCTGAATTATCCTCCTAGTTTCCACATTGCTCCCTGCATTTCCTGCCTTTCCCAGGTCTCCGTGGGCCCCTCTGCCCAAGTCTGCACCTGGGAACCGCATCGGAGATAGCAGCGAGGTGGCACTGAATCCTGGCTGACCTTCCAGGGAGGGAAAAGGCAAGGGAAGGACGGGGGGAGGGAAATGGAAGTTCAGAGTCCAGAACATCTCCCAGATTTTTGGCACAGGGAGTGAAGAACAGATCCGAGCTAAGGAGGCAGAGATAGTAAAACCAGAAATAGCTTCCCCAAGGGAGAGACCCTGAGATAATTCCCACATCAGGCCATGCCACCCTTTCCCCGTGCTGTCTCCCACCACAACCAGTGAAGGGCTGCACCTTTGCAGTCCATTTTTCTTATCATTTTAAGATTATTTCATAGTCCCATGGAAAGATGTTCTCACCAGCTTGATGACAATTTCTACTACTGTGCCTCTCCCTACTGGATTAATCCCCTGAAATTTATCACCTATTTTCCCTTCCTTAATCCCATCCTCCTAATTGCACATTCCTCTGCCTTTCTAAATCATTCCCCTCCCTGCTGTTTGCTGACACCCTTTAAGCTCTTTGGAGGTCAGTGGCAGGAAAGCTCTCCCTCGCTTTCCACTCTCCTGCACCCCATACAGGTAGGTTCCTCATGCTGTGACCTCATCCCAGATCTGATTTTCTCCCTCCGGATTTCATGCCCCAATAGTTGCTTTTCTACCAATTGACAGACAACAGCTGAAGAAGCCGTCGGATGAGTCGCTCCCTCACACGGTCCCTGTCGTTTCCCAAAGGAGGGGACAGCAGGTTCACCACCGTGTCCGGGTCTTGGCTCCTGCCCCACGCTTGCACCAGGGTGCAGAGTCTGAGCTAATCCCACACCTTTCTCAGCACTGCTCTGGGGAAGGTGTTTCCATTCTAGCCTTGATGCCTGCTCAGCAAATGGGTGATGCACCCCACCAAGAGCCAGGGACAGCCCTCGTGGTCACCTCCTTGGAGCAGAGCAGGTCCTCGTGGCCTCGCATGAGGCTCTCTTGAAGGGTGACAGCGCGGGACCCCTCTGCCATGCGGTACCTTGGCCAACGTGAGCCCAGCGCAGGTCCTTCCTGCTGCCCGCCTTGTTCTCCGCATTCCCGAGGCTTTGGAAGCTGCGGCACAAACTGCAGCTGCACCAGGGCAGCGCTGGGGCTCGGGGTCCCCGGGCTGGCTCGGACGGGGAGTTTCCCCGTTGCTCAAACCCTCGTGCTCTGCAGATGCAGCCGTCAATGCCAGGAGTGTTCTGGAGGAGAGCAGAGGATGATCCGGGCCTCCGCGTGCATTAGTCACGGTGAGGGGGTGTCCCTGGACAGCCCCAGCCGTTGGAGCGTCTGCCAAGCGGTCCAGATGGCCTTCCTCCTCCTCCTCCTCCTCCTCCTCTCCCAGTGTCCCATGGAACCTGCACGCTCTGCTGCCTCGTGCCTCTGAGCCGATTCTCGCATCTTAGTGGCCCCTCGTATGCGCACGGGATAAATTCCTCTGTGCCTGTTTGTTTTCTTTGCGGTGTGTTAACTCGTGTGCTCGGAAGCAGAGAGGTCTGGTTACTCGCGGATCACACGCAGCCGTGGATCTGCGCCCGGCAAGCAAGCGCGCTCCGTCGCGGCTACGGGCTACGCTGCCCGGGATCCGGCCCCCACGGAAATCCATCAGGTTAACCCAATTAGGACGTTTCTTCCTCTGAGTCTCCTTCCACGCTGCCCTTTCCCTCTTTGGTACCCAACGCCGCGGCTCCCCGCCTTATCTACATGCTGGTTGTTATTCGCCGTGCATCCACAGTCTGTTTGTTGCCGCATGAGACAGGAAAATAAAGTCAGTTCTGGCCTCAGGGGACCTTGTGCTCCGAAATGAGAGGTATACGGCAGCAGCAGGAGGCTGGGAACTCGGGAACGGGGGTAACTCGGGATGTTTTAACCATGGTTTATTCATCAGCAGCTCATTTCCCATGGAGCTGATGGACGGAATAGGAGAGCAGGAAGAGCTGGCACGATGTAGCGGGGCAGAGGAGGACGTGGCTAAGGGGACAGCTCGGTCCGCAGCGCGGTGCCCGCTCGTGGGGCTGCGCACCAGGACGGATCAGCGCATCAAGGGAAACCTGGGGGTTTTGAGGATGTTTTTCTGGCCTCCCCAGCCCAGGGCTCCGGGCCCCTCGGGACATCGTCCCTCCTGGCCCTGGGGCTGCGGATCCGCTCGTGGGCAGGGGCAGCCGGCCGGGAAGGGACCTGATGCCAGAGAGAAATATCCCAGGTCTTATGAGGCAGCACTGAGGAATCTGCCTGAATCCAGAGGAATTCAGAGGCACAAAACTACAGCAAGAACCTGGTTTTGGCTCTGGATACTTTATGACTTTGATTAAAACTTTCCCAGAACGAGGCTAGCATGGCTTCCCAGAACAGATTATTCTGCTTCTTGCAAGAACCCCCCAAACGAATCAAATCACCAGCTTTCCTCATGACAGGATGAGTTGTAGGAGAGACTCCTTTCTGGCCACACAAGACACTAGTTCATGTTCCTTATTTTCCCCCATGTGCAGAGCCAGGTTCACCAAGAAGCTGCTCCCCGGTGCCCCAGGCCACCTTCCTTTTGTCCTATGGTGATTCCCAAAATGGGGATCTCCACGGGGTGGGGAGCAAGGGTAAGACCCAGCAGGGTGCTGTGCTGAGCAGTGGCGTTTGGGGAGCTCCTGAAGGGACAAGTCGTGTCTCTGTCCCTGCGGCTGCTGAAATGTCCCCGCTCCAGCTGCGCGCGGCCCGGGATGGAGCAGGAGCGCGTGGCGGGGACCCCCCTGCACGCCGCAGAGGTTTCCCACACATCCCAGCAGCCAGATCCTCCTTTCTCCCTGCACACGGACCCTCCGGAGCGCAGGGACAAGCGGCTCCGGCTGCGGATGCTCCGCGCAGCCCGTGTCGCTGCAGAGCATGGGCTGGACCAGCTCCTCGCGGCTGCTCCGCTGCTCACAGGTTTATGTCTCCCACGAAGACAAATTTCAGAGGAGGGACCATCCGTCACACATAGTACATATATTTATTTTGGTTCGGTCTTTAAGCATTTTTGGTTTTGACGACTTGCTTTGCGCTAGGGGAAGATCAGAGCGGGATGAAAGCGCGGGGTCGGCTGAGGGACCCATCCGTCACGCTGCACAGCCGCCTCCGGCCTTGCAGGGCATAGGAAAAAGAAGGAGAAAAAGGGAATCTGGGAATCCTGCCCTCATGGGAGCAGTGCTGTGGCTTGGACCTCGGTGGCGGTCAGTGGTGCCAGGGTCAGCACCACCACGCGCCACCACGTCCAGGACCAGGATCCTGCTCCGAGCACCTTCATCCTGCAGAGAAGCTAAAACCCAGGGATGGCTGCGACTTGCAAACAAATTCCACAAAAATAGGACAAGCCACAGAGACAAAATAAGCAAATCTCTTTTTTTTTTTTTTTCACTTTAAGAAGTTCACATTCTTTTCAGCAAAAATAAAGCAAACAAGGTTGGAGGCTTTTGTTCGGGCAGATTTCATTACGGCTGGTGTGTGTGTGCCTGTGTATGTGTGTGTGTATGTGTGTGCATGTGGAATCTTTCTCTCTCCTGCTTTTTACTCCCAAGGGAAGACAAAGCAGGGAAATAAAACCTAAAGTGATTTTTTATCGTTGCTGTTGAGAAACCAAACCTCTCCAGCTATGCAAGAATCCTTACACAAAAAAGGTAACTAGCATCACAGAGGTTTTATCCCTGCACAGGCATTTTGCTGAATATTTTTCAACTTGCCAATTTAAGGAACTTTACTTCTTTTTAGGCCCATAGCAAGAGAATTCTCCCAGAAACAGGATTTTGCAAGGCCAGGAGCCGTGAGTGGGGCTGGAAGGACAGGAGCTCCAAGCCCGGGAAGCCGCGATGGGAGAGGATGTTCCGAAGCCACCGCTTAAAGTGGCATCGTGCGGCCTGCGATGGGACTGCGGAGGAGAGGAAAAGAAAGCGAGCTGGGCCAAAAAGTGTCAGTAAACAAAGACATATGGTTGGTGCAGCCCGGGCAGGGAAACCTCTAATTAGCTTTGATTTAGCAAATTTTCTAAGTAACACCATGAGCTGGTGCCTTGGAGAGCCGGAGTGCCTGCAGGAGCCGCAGGCAACCCCGCGAGCGCGACAAGCCGGGAGCCGGGAAGCATCACGTCCGTCCTCCAAGGAGCCTGGGCCCAAGGGCAAGGGAAAAGGCATTTTGGGGGGAAAAAAACGCACTTTGCTGAGCCCCATCCATGCCTCCTTATGGATAGCTGCTGCTCTCTTGCAAGCAGGGCAGTTCCATGCAGTTTCCATGCAGCAAGGCCAGCAGATGCAAAGGGCAAAACGGAAATCCAGGCCCGTTGAAGGCTGAGAAGTCTTTAGGAAACGTTAATATGAAGGAAGTGCAGAGTCAGAGCAGCCGCACCATGCTCGGCAGCCCAAGGGTGAAATGAGGCCGGTGCGCACGGCCGCGCTCGCCGCCTCGCTGCGGCTCCAAGGACAGCCCAGGGGACGAGCGTGCACCCATTGCAGGTGTGGACAAGCCCACCGCAGCCCTGGAGCCCTCTCTGCAGCACCCCAACCTGTGCCATGGGGCGCGCTTTCCTCCCCGTGCAGTGCCCACGGAAACCCCTGGTCATCCGGATCTCTCCCAGCATCTGCAGACGGGGCTCTATTTCTGCCGAGACTCCCTATCCCCCTCCTGCTATAAGCAAGGCAGGAGTTGAGCTGCGCCTTGGCAAGGAGGAAGGGCAGAGCCGGAGCCCTAATCCCTCTGCTCCATCCAGCTCCTGACACGTTTCTTGTGTATCCTGCCTCTACCTGGCCGCATGACACGGCTGCAGATAAGGATCTTCTCACGTTACCTGCAACTGCCTTTCTGGGACTCGATAGCATTAATTATGACTTATTCCGATATAAAAGAGACCCTTCAGAAAGGTTTTCCCTGCTTTGCCTCTATCCCCCGTCCATTGTGGCCATTCCCCCACCCTCCCGGCTCCCCTTGCCTAAGCCCACAGGATTTCCCAGTTTTCAGCAATATGAGATACAGGAGTTTCTTTCAAAACGCTGCACGCTGGCAAGTTTCCCACCAAAGTCTCAAATCTCGCTGGATAATATTCTCCATATTCCTTTATGGAAACCAGAAATTCCGTCTTTTCTGTGGGCCTGGCACAGCACCGCACACGAGCGCAGCATCCGCGCACCTCCAAGGAGCCGGCAGGGACAGGCTGTAATGACGAGCGAAACTTCTCCTGATGAATATTTTGCTTGCCAGAAAGTGCACTTTCAGGTCAACCATGATGATTTGCTAAATGGCAAGTCATACTGCGCACAAAACAAAAAAAAAAGGGAAAAAATCAGATGAAATCAGTGGAGTTGAAACATTTTGTTTTGATGGTTTCAGAGGAGAGCATTTTGACTCCTTTTGTTTTGCTCTGAAATGATGTTTTCAGACAAAATTTGCCTATGTTTAATTCAAGCCCACTTAAGAAGACTTAAAAAAAAGAGGAAAGCTTGCGAAAGCAAATGGGCTGTTTGTGTTGCGATTGAACAAAACATTTTTCTTTACTTGCAGCAGGTTCGGGGGAGATTTTTTTGTCTTGTTTTCCCTTTTTCTGAGTGCAAAGCTCGTTTTTGTCAACAGCTCCGGAGTTTCCTCCTAGCCCCATGGACAGGGGCTGGCAGGGGTGAAGCCACTTGCTTCACACCAACGCGGTTATTGATATCCCAGTCCCCGGACCGGGCACGCGGCTGCACATAACAAGGCCGGTTCTGCAGCTCGCAGGAATTTCCAGCCCAAGCCCGGATTATCCCAAAGGGACGTGGTGCCGAGGAGGGGTCTGGCAAGGCAGGAAGGGAGCGATCCCTGCAGTGACTTTGGCCTCTGCCAAGGCCCCTCTCCGCCCTCCTTGGGACTAGGACATGCAACGCTTGAGCAGTTGGAGCAGTGGAAGGAGAAACAGCCTCTTAAAGCAGGAAAGTGGGTGTCGTGGCCTCTCGACCCGTCCTCCAAAGGCAGGAGCCGGGAGGATGCAGTATTTATCCCTTAATGGAGCAGTTTAAGACGGCATTGCTGGTTTATGTGCCAGCAATAAAAGTGAAGAGCCAGGCGCAGGGCTGCTGCCCGGCTGAGCGTGACACGAGCTCCTTCGTTTCCATATAATTTATAAGCAGTCGAGATAACCGGGTGCTCCGCAACAGCCCGAACTCAGCTCAGAGGATGCCGTGTGCAGGCGGGAGATGATCCCGGGGACGCGGGGCCCCGGCGTCCGGGCCGGGGTGCGGAGCCGACGTCAGTGTTGCTAAGCGAGCAGGTCCCCTCCAGCCCTCCGAGGTGCGACTGCCCCTTCCCGCTGCTCTTCATCTATATCCCATTGAGCGGGTAAATATATTCGCGGTATCGTACAGCAGGGCCGGGCTAATCTGCCCTTCATCATCTGGACACACGAAAACGGCTCTTTCCACATCCCAGCACAGGTTTAATAGCAGAGCCATCACGCTCAAGGGCTCCTATTACCAAGACTTCAGCGTTTTGGCAAGGGTGACTAGCGCGTGCTCCCTAGGACGCTGCGGAGGATGCGGGCCAGTAATTGAAACAAAACTGCAGTTGTCAAAATGAATGAGCAAAGCGCGTTTCCTGCTGTCCTAACCTTGCCCTTCCCTGATTGTGTTTGTTTGGGAAACAAATTACATTTGTTAATTTGCAAAACAATTCTCCCTGCCACCAGTGCCACCGGGGCCCAGTTCCTGGGGTGTTTTTGCCGATCCCCTGGGTATTTTTGCTGGGGGAGGTGGCACTGGGGCTGTGTTGGATCCATCCACGCAGCTTCCAGGCTCCTGGGTGGGAAGCAGCGGGGTGTCCATCAGCCACGGAGTGAGTTTGCCTGGATTCAGGCTATAAAAGGGATGTTTCTGGGCTCCAAGGCAGCTGTCCCTACCCCATCACAGCTGGGTTGGAATGTGACTTCCAATGGCAAAGCTGGGCAGCAGAATTTCTCCTTTGCAGAGGGCAGGAGAGGCGGCAGGGAGAGGTCCCCATGTCCCCAAGAGGAGCCCCCATGGCACAGAGCAGGGACGGGGGCGGCCGGCCCGGCCGTGCTCCGTCATGCGGAGCCAGCCCGCCCGCGGCCCCCTTTCCCGACCCTGCGTTAGCATTCCCCAAATCCTTTTAATGCACTGAATCTGATAAGGGATCTGCCGGTATTGGATTTTTTTTTTTTTTTTCCCTTTGACACATAACCCAGCTGGCTGGGTGGCAGTTCAAGGAAGAATCAAGCACTCGGTAACAAATGAGTAAATCAAGTTACCGTTTTACATCTCTTTAAGTTGTTTCCCTCTAAAAGCTGCCCAGATTTTATCTCGGGTGGCTGGAGCGTGGGGAGGACGGGGGGCTCCGCGGCGCCCGCGTGCCTTTCCATGGGGAGGGAAGCCCCGGCAGGTAGGAGCCGGCTTTTGCTCCAGGTGCCTGGGAGGGAAAAAGCCCCGTCACTCCCTGCATCCCACTGGGAACGGCCAGGAATGCCGGTGCGGCAGCGGGGGAGCTGCACTTGGTGGCACAGGGGACGCGCAGGCAGGTGGCCGTGTTGCTTCAGGGGATCCTGCAGTGCATCCCACGCTTCGGCTATGCCAAGGGCTTTTGCTCCTCTGTCTTGGGTGCATTAAGGTGAAATGGGAACTTTTTGCAGGATTTCACCTTCTGCATTTTCATCTCCAGCTCCTTTCACCTCCAGCACCAACTGTCTCTAAACTGCAAAGCTGGGATGGACTCAGGACTCCTGAAAACAGAGGCTTGCTCATCCGGCAAACCATCCATTTCCCACCACTCAAGGAGGACACGTGGCCATTCCCGGTGTTGTGTCTCGGGCTCCGTGCCCTCCGCAGCCACCGGAAAGCTCCCAGCCTTCCCCACACTGGGAATTGTGTGGAGCATCCAAGAGCACCCGATGCAGGAACCAACGCGGGGCAACGGGGCTGCCTCCCGCGCACGGGCAGGACTGCCCCGTCCCGCTGGGCAGCTCTCTCCGCGCTTGGCTGTTTTTCCCTTCCTGAAGTCTCTTTTTGTAGATATTCACCAAGATTTCCCTAATCTAAGAGATAATAACCTGAGGAATTTCCAGTCAGGCTTCATTGGCCATGGCATTTCATTGCTCTTTCACAAGACCCTGATGTTTTGCTATCCCAAAACACAGAAGAAGCAGAAAACAAATCAATCCACATAACAACGGCATGATCAGCTTTTCTCCAGCGCTGGAGAGGGGGAGCGAGGAAGGGAGGAGAGGGGAGATGGAGTGATAGGGAGAAGGGAGAGAAAGCGCAGGGATAAGGAGGGGCAGCGTTTGTGGACTCATTGGAAACCATCAATCATTGTTGGAGCAATAGGCTATTTAGAGCTGGTGAGTATTAAATTCCAGCAGAATTTGATGAATAACAGGAGGAAAAACATTCCCACTGTAGGAGAATAAAAACAAGAGTCCCTCTACCCCCATACTGCAACCCCGAGCCAAACATTCCCAACCTGGGAGAAAGTACTGGGAAACACGGCCCAGGGAGGGAAACCGAGGAGGAGGACGAGGAGGAGGAGGAGGAGAAAGAGGAGGAGGAGGAGGCAGCGAAAGTGCGAGGAGATGGTGCTGGAGGCGAGGAAGGCCGCGGGGAGCGCGGCCCGCGGCTCGCAGCCCTAATACGAACCGTAAGGACCTCGTTTCCACAACCCCGGCTTCCATCCGGGGCGGGAGGCACGCGGGGATGCCTCATTTTGCCTTAATTATAATCCCAGCCCCTCGCTAATTATTAGCAACTGGAGCAAGCCTGCTCAGATAAGATAAGGCTGCAAACTTCCTCGGCGCCCCAGCCCTTGGGAGCTTCAAACACATTCCACGCAGGGATGCGGCCGCGGGCGCCCGCGGAGTGTCCCAGCAATCCTCCCAGGCTCTTCCCTATGGAAAAGCCTTCCAAGAGGCAGGAGCTCCGAGTAATCCTGGTCCACATTGCAATAGCAATAGCGATGCCCAGGGAGGTTCCTGCACCCGCTGCCAGCAAAGACCCGGCTCCAGCCCTGCACGGGCAGAACCTGGTCCAGTCCAAGGGATGACGGAGATCCTGGTGTGCTCCCGCCCACAGAATTCAGCAGCCGCTCTCCTTAATTAGACAGGCTGGTAATAGGAGCGGAGGGCCCTAGAGGCTTGTCTGACATCACCAGGTATTGCTGTCAAGCAATGCAGAAAAAATGTGCTGAGATTCAGAGAGAACATCCCCAGAATTAAGGAATTTGTCCTAAAAGCAAGGTCTGAGAGCAAAACCTGTTTTTTTTTTTTTTTTCCCAATATCTCTCAGTATGGAAGAGAGAGATGGGAAGGGAGAAAGGGAGGCCTCTTAAACCAGGCCCATTCAGACAAGATCAAATAATTGTATTTATTTGGGTTATTCAGCTTTATGAAGAAGAGTTAATTTGGCATGAGTATAAATTTGGAAGAGAAGGGCTGGTAGAGCTCAGGTGACCTTTCCCTGGAGCAGAGTGGCTTGTAGAGCCCATGAAGGGGACACGGGAGCGCTGACACCAAAGAGAGTCACCCAAAGCCACCTCAGTTTGTTGAGCGGAAAGGGGGTGTCCCGAGCAGCAAAACATGGAGAGATCTGAGCTGGATCAGGAGGAAGGTCCATGATGTCCCCAGGCCCTGCTCCGGGATGGACCTTTCTGGAGAGACCTGAGTCCACCTGGGAAGAATGTCCATGGTGTCCCTGGACCTTGAGGATGCTTCGGGATGGGCCTTTCTGGAGAGACCTGAGCCAAACCAGGAGGAAGGTCCATGGTGTCCCTGGACTCTGGAGATGCTCCGGGATGGGCCTTTCTGGAGAGACCTGAGTCCACCTGGGGAGAAGGTCCTTGGTGTCTCTAGGCCCTGGAGATGATTCGGGATGGGACTTTCTGGAGAGACCTGAACCGGATCAGGATGAAGGTCCATGGTGTCCCCAGGCCCTGGGGATGCTCCAAGGTTGGGCCTCTCTGGAGAGACCTGAGTCCACCTTGGGAGAAGGTCCACCTGGGGACCTTGAGGATGCTCTGGGATGGCCCTCCCTGGAGCATCCAGAACCCTCTTCCCACATTCCCAGCTCTGGTCCTCAGGACACAGAGCTGTTTGCTGCTGGAGCAGGTGGCAGAGGAACGGGTCCCTACCATGGTGACACCTGGTGTGGAGCATCCACAGGTGACACCGGGGCTCCCGGTGCTCCCGTCCCCGGCTCGGGAGCTCTTCCCACGGCTGGGAGCTGGGTCCCTGCACGGTGACGAGGTCCCTCCCAACCGGCCGGGCAAAGACGGCCCTGGCGCGTGGCAGCCGGCCGGGGACCGTGCGGACGCACGGATGACTCCGGCGGGCTCCGCTGCGGGCATGTTTCCTATTAGGGCCACTAAAGCCTCCACAATTAGGAATGCAGCTCAACCAGAGTGTGAATCCTTAATAGGAAACATCCCGCGCTGCGCCGCGCTCGAGAGGGCCCCGCCGAGGGTGCCAGCCCTGGAGCGGCTCCGCGTGCCGGGATGGCTCCCACATGCCGTGGCATCAAAGCGGGACGCTGCGGTCCCGGGCTCTCTACGGCCACTTCTGCCAACTTTGATCAGGGCTCGTCTGCTGGCTCCAAAACGCTTTTTTCACCCTCGTTTCCCAAGTGTGAAGTGCCTGAAGCCAGACTGGAAACTCTGACACAACTCGGATGCCTTTGCACCAAAGCCAAGGCAGGACAATGGGACTTTGATGTTATTGACATATTGGTTCAGAGTTTCCTTGTTTCCATTTCTCAGCATCAGGACAGAGCATAGGGCTGCTTCTTTGCTCTGTTTAATTAGTTAATGTTTGTACAGTGCTTGGAGAATATAAAGTGCTCAGTAAGTGGAAAGCGTTATCCTTATTATTATGCCTTCCCATAGTCACTGGCTGCACTCAGTGGAGCTGCAAAAGCTTTAAAAGAAAAAAAAAATAAAAGGTCAAATGAGTTGATTTTATTTTATTTAAATGCAAAATAAAATTTTAGTGCTGAGCAGAGGTAATGGACTGACAGCACAGGGAGGGAAGGCTTCTCTATCTCCAGAGCAGGGACAGGATAGACCGTGCCAAGCTGGGTCTGCTTGTGGCCCTGAGCAGGACAGATCCTCCCCTGGGGACACAGGGACCCTGTTCCCTTGGCCTCCCTGCTCAAAGCTGCTAACAACTAACCGGTGCCAGTCATTGGGGACGCTCCTGGGGACGTGTTAGCTATGAGCTGCGCTGAGACCGCTAACTGGTTCCATCCAGGGCCACCATAGCACCACGGAGCTGCACGGGCTGGACCTCTCCGTGCGCTCCGGCACGTGCCACCATCCCGACCCATCCGTGACGCTGCCCGGACCTCCTGTCCCCGCCGCTGGGACAGCCGGCACGCGAAGCGCGTCCCTCCGCGCGGCACGAACTGCGCCAGCCGGGAAAGCCTTGTGCTGGCTTTGTAATTCCTCGTTTATAGGAAATTTAAAGACGTCCTTTAAAATCCCGTGGACAAATAAGTGCAGGAACCTTCTGCACTGGCAGTGACCTCAGGACGCTGACACAAGCCCCTGTTGGGAAGCAAGACCGGCCAGTGCTCCGAGTGAGCACTGGTCTCCATGTGGGCCGTTGAGGACCATTCCAGCATGCAGGATTGCGCAGGGAGAGCGGAACGAGGAGCCGTTCCCGCTGATGCAGCCTGGCAGGACTCCCAATTCCAGGAGAGCCACGGGGACGGAGCAGACAGTCCCGGGAAGGGCTGCGCATTGGAGGGTCCCTGCAGGAGGATGCGCTGCCCCGGGACCTGCTCCTCCTCCTGCTCCTTCCCTAATCCCCGAGCGAGATTCACCCTCGCTGTGATTCCATTCCTTGCTGGTGATAAAATGTTTGATGAGATGCACTAAAGGCCCAGACTTCAGCTGCCCGCACCGTCCCTCCCATCCCAGTCTCTCCCCCACCAAATATGTTTGTATTTTTAACATTTTAGGCAACAATCTTAAACCGAAACAGATGTGACAATGAATATTTATCTGCAGCATCTCAGTATGGGATTTTCTCTTAAACTCGATAAAATAAACTGCTCATGATACAGAACAACATTTCTCCCAATATACAATACACAAGAGGCAGGAGGGGAATTAGCAGATGAACTCAGCATTAAAGCCATTTAAAATCAAAAGAGCAGCAGCATTTACATGCGAGGAGAACAGTTGGTTGCTTTCAGTGAGATTCTGCTGGGTTTTTTTCCTGTTCTGATTCCTTAAGGCGTGCAAGCTCTGTGTGAGAGGGTCGTGGATGTGGAGACGGGGTCCCTGTGCAGGTGGGAGAGCGGGGCCGTGCAGAGCACCCAGTGAGATAAGGAGCTGAATGGAAGCAAACGGGGAAGCTGGGATGAGTGAAGGGCAGGTTACCGCATCCAGGTTTCCCCCCAGAGCCTTTTCCCTGGATGTGCTCCCTCCCCGCTGCAGCTCTCCTTGGGGCAGCTGCAGGGACAAGGCAGCCCACCCCAGCTCCCAGGACTGGCGTTATTGGCTTGGATCGCCGTCCAGGTGGGATCCAGGCTGCGATATTTCCCCCCGTGCAGTTTCTGCCCTCGGTGCATGTGTGCTTTACCCTCTGGGCCCCAAAGCAGGCGAGGTGAGACGGGGAGAGCTGCGTGGCTGCTCCCTGCAAGCGGCCGAGAGCCACCACCCACAGCCAGGTCTACCCGAGCGCATCGTCTGCTCGGGAGCAGCATCCCCTGGTTCCTACGCTGCGCTTTGATGTGTGTATGGGGCAGAAAAGTGAGTGTCAGGGAGTTGCTGTGGTGCAGGAAATTGTGCCTGGAAGCGCTCGGCTTTCTGGACTCAGCGTTTGGGCAGGATGCAGCGAAATGCGTGTGATTCTCATGACCACCCAGCTGGAGCTGCGGAGGAAAATGCCAAGCGTCTGCCAGCGCCTTGGGCACTGCACGGTCCCTGAGCACCAGCACTAAAAACGAGCTCAGAAAACACCCAGAGCGCAGAAACATCCCACCAGCATCGAAACTGCCCGGGAATGTGCAGAGCGCGGACGTGCCCTATCTGCCATCAGCGAGGGGCAGCCCAGCAGGGAGCCGCAGAAGGTCCCTTGAGCCAAGCACCCCCCGCAGCACCGCTCTGCCCGGCTCCTTCTCCTTCCCTTTGGGCCTGGATGCGCTCCCGGGCGCCTCCTGGGAAGGGACATCTCCACGGGGCACCAGCCTGGATCGCAGCGATTGCTAAAGAGCCGGGCAGCGGGACAAGGGCTCTGCTGCTCTGGAGAGGCCACAAAGAGGAGCCGCGAGCGCCGCTGCCCCAGGAGGCTGGTGGCTTCCAGTGGGGACAGGAGGCGGCCGCCGCTTGCCGCAGTTGTGCAGCGTTGTGCAGCGTCAGCAGAGCAGCTCCGGGCCGTCACCGTCTCGGCACGGGCACGGCAAGCACGAGCGGTATTCCAGGAGGAGACGCCGGGGTCTGAAGGGCACTGCAAGGTGACAGCTCGTGCACGGATGCTGCCTGGGCAGGTTGCACTCAGCCGCGGGCACGGCGCTCCGAGCCGGCCCGCGGCGGCACCGCGGGAGTGCCGTGACGTTACCAGCTCCCCAGCATCCCAAGATAAGTTTGCTTCATTCCCCAAACTACATAAAAGTTGCCTGATGTTATGCTGTAGCTGCATAGCATTCCTTTGTAAGGAAATAAAGTGTCAGTGCCACAGCTGTGAAATATATGCACTGCTCGCTCTAATTCAGTAGCATGCGCTGGGCAGAGAGAAGCAGCGGGTTCCTGTTTAGGTTTTCGGTTACTGTGTTTGTAAAATATTTATTTTTCTTGGTGTTTCTATCCGAGCCTTTTTAGAATCTAAATATTTGGACGATGGAGGAGCCGTGGCCGGATTCAGCGAGCGGCCGTGGCGCTGCGCGCGGAGCCGCGGCGGGTGCCAGGCTCGACGGATGCTCCGTGCCAGCGGCCCCGGCATCCTGGCCTGCGCATCAGACGTGTCCGAACGCGGTCTCCAGGGTGCAGAGAGAGCAAGGCATGGAGGATGGGGGGGAAGAAAAAAAAAGAAAGAAAGAAAAGCATCAGTGTATAAATGAATAAATAATAGTAATAAAAAAGATCATTGGGAAGCAAAGACATTCTTTGTGCTGCATTAATGTGTTTTCTCAGCTGCTCTCCCCGCTCGCTCAGTTCCTGTCCTGGGGACACTTTGGCGGTGGGTGCAGGAAGAGCCGCCTCTTCGCCCCGGCCCGTCTCCAAGGCCTGCAGGGTCCCCTGCCCGCGGGGCCGGACAGGGACGGGGCTCCTGGGAGGGACCTTGGCCTCTCGCACCCTGTGGATCCCGCAGAGCAACCGGGGTTTGCTCTGCAATGGGACAAGGACACTGGCTGTGCTCGTGGGGACAACCTCCCGGGTGGGGAGCGCAGGGCGCGCGGTGTTCCCGGCTCCCCCGTCCCCATCCTGGCTCCCCCGCAGCTCCTTCTCCCGCGGCTCCAGGAGCAGCCAGCGCCTCTCCTGCCTCCTGCCATTGCCGCTGGCGTCGCGGGGAGGGATCCGGGCCAGGAGCGCTCGCTGGAATATCAGACACGCGGGGAAGAGCTGCTTATCTGCCTGCTGACAGCAGTGTCACCATGCTGTGATGAGCGACGCGCACGTCGTCCCACCTGCTCCCTGCATTGATCGCGGGTGTTGCTGCTGCTTCAGAACCTCCCCAGCTCTCACATCCGCCTCCTTTCTTCTTTCCGTGCCTTTGGAGCTCAGAACCACTTCTCGGCTCCCTTGCATTGCCAGCCAGGAGCCAGAGGGCTCTTCACGCCGCGGGCTGCTGCCAAGCGCCGTGACGGGGACGCGCTGGGGACGCACTTGCTGGGGACAAAGCCCCGTGCTGCTCGTGGCACGGGGAGCAGGACTCGTCCCAGCACCCGCGATGCTGCACGAGCTTATCAGCTGCTCCAGCAAAGCACGACAAAGCGCGATGGTGATTTTGTTTTGCTGGCTGCTCATCACCCATCTGCTTATTTATTTCCTTGAGATTTCCTTCTCCTAACCCATTCTGACACCTGCAGCTCCGCTGATGAGTCAACTTAAAAGCTCAGCTAACTTTGCAAATCTCTTTTATGCATGACCGTGGGGAGAGCAGATGCTTCCCATTCCTTGGCGGCTGCCGGGTCCCGCACGGGGAGGGCAGAAGGAGCCTCGATTCTCCTTTGGAAGCGGAGACACCCCAGTGTGGAGCGGGGTCTGCTCCTCCTCCGGCAGCACCGGGGATGACGAGTGCTCCGCTTGCTCCAATGGAGTGTCCTGGGATGGGGCGGTGGGACCGGCCTCCCTCCTCACCTCGGCCTCCACAGCCCGGCCCGAGAGCAGCGGCTCTGCCCGGGCACGGGGCAGCCGGAGCCCCTCATCCCCGTCCAGCCGGACACGTGGGCACTGCAGGGTATGAGGCTGAGGCCGTGCAGCTCATGTCACAGGTGCCGCAGATCCCACTTGTCCATCAGCAGCTCCCTGAGACCCCAGGTGAGGGAGAACACGAGCCGAACGCGGGCACTGGAAGAGGACGGGGTGGTGGCTATGGGGCAGCTCTGCCCATCGGCACCAGGGTTTGTGGGAGAGACCAGCCCCCCTTTCTGATCACAGCACCGACCACGGCTGCATCGGGGGCACCGGAGCCCCGAGACCCACAGCTTGCTTGGGAAGTGCCCATGGCAGCATTTTCATGGGGTTTTCTAGCTGGTTTTCTGTACACGCTCTGCAAATCAAAGCAGCTCAGCATAAGAACTGCGGAGACTTTTATTAATGGGATTTGCACTGTAATTCAACCCTTTCCCCCAAATACACGTCTGTATATGTTCCTTGAAATTGGAAAGTTCTAAACAAACCCGACTCGAGAGTCACTCAATCCCCGCGAGCTCCCCGTTGCTGCAGTGGCGGCCGAGGCGCCGGCCCCGCGCGGGACCCCGGCCCCGCGGCCGCTCTACCTGCTCGGCAAGTGCAAACCCGATCCCAACCGCGGATGCCGGAGCTGCTGACCCAGAAACATCCTTCTGGAGCGCAGCTTTGTCTCGGATGCTGGTCGAGTGCCAGCCCGGGTCATTTCACAATTCGCTCGCTTTGATTTCCACGGGCTCTGTTATGTTTTTCACTTCCTGTCTTAAATTGCGCCGCAGCTGTGCGAGAGCTGCCACCTTCCACCCCGGCGTGGCCGCACTGCGGCGCGGTGAGCACGAGCGACGGCGGCGGCACGGGGACACTCTGGCCCTGGGCGCTCCGCTGGCCGCCCGTGCGCTCCGCTGGGACCAGCAGGGACAGCTCGGAGCGAGACAGCGCTAACCCGGAGCGAGTTGGTGCTAACCCAGAGCAAGCTGGAACTAACCAGGAGTGAGCTGGAGCTGCCCCGGAGCAAGACGGCGCTAACCCGGAGTGAGACGGTGCTAACCCGTAGAGAACTGGAGCTAACCCGGAGCGAGCTGGTGTTAACCCAGAGCGAATCGGTGCTAACCCGGAGCGAGCTGGTGTTAACCCAGAGCGATCCTTGCGTTCCCGACGTGGGAGCACAGCCTGGCGTGGCCAGAGTCCTCCCCATCCTGCGCTCCCTGGGGACGCCAGCGCAGACCAGACTGCCCTTAACCCTGGCCAAGCGGCGGCGCGGCTCCCTGCCCGTGTCCTGCTCTCCAACACAGGCCGCTTTGGTCATCTGCCCGTGACTCAGTGGCCGGGGCTGGAGAGCTGACCCGTGCAAAGGCCTCGCCTGGTTTTCCCAGGCTGCATTCCCGATCCCGCCGCCCGCCCGGGCCCTCCCTCTCCTTCCCTTCCCTTCCCGCCTCTCCTCCCCGCTGGACGGGCTCTCCTTAGGCTCGATCTACACCTAGTGGCTGCTCCGCGCCATGGGCTGTGCCACCAGCTCGGCAGGTCGTGGAGCGGCTCCTGCCCCGAGATCCCGGCCCTGCATTCCCGGCGGGAATGGCGGGAGCAGGAACGGGGCTCTGAGCCGGATGCCACGAGCCCTCCCGGCTGCTCCGCTTGCTCCCTGCACATCCCTCTGGAAGTCCCTCACTGGGCTCCTGCTCTGCTCAGCCCCAGCATTGTGGCCTGGTCTGCCCTGGTTTTCCTTTTCCCTCTTTTATTATTGTTTTGTTTTGTTTTGTTTTGTTTTTATTTTGTTTTATTTTATTTTATTTTATTTTATTTTATTTTATTTTATTTTATTTTATTTTATTTTATTTTATT
>JAWLRI010000041.1:1781755-1854168 GCA_034781795.1 Crypturellus tataupa
TTATTTTATTTTATTTTATTTTATTTTATTTTATTTTATTTTATTTTATTTTATTTTATTTTATTTTATTTTATACTTTTCCCCTCCCAGAGCATGAGCGGAGGTTCCCGCCTGCAGGAACTCCCTGTGACGCTCAGTAGCAAAGCGACCGGCTCATTTAACAACTCTGCATTTTGCAAGCACCAGCACAGCCGCAGCGCTGAGCTGTCACCCCACACGGGATCTGCAGCTTCGAGGTTGCATCTTGAGGGCATCCACCATCCAGCATGACCAGAGCACGGGCAGACTCAGCCCCAACTCCATGCACAGGGAATAACCAGGGAATAGCAACACGTAGCAGAGGAAACTTCCCATTTGCACCACACAGGAGCTGACCAGGAAGCTCTTGTTAAAATAAATGCGGCGAGAAGAGTTTCCTGCAGCCGGCACACGTGGAGTCGAGAAAAGGGAAGGGGGTGGATGGGGAGGGGAGGCAGGCACAGAGGCAAATAGAGAAAAGGGCTTAAAAAGAGATGTTATAAGTGAGGAAAAACACCCCGGCAGTGCTTCCCTTCAGGTTTTGTTTCGCAGCTCAGGAGCATGAAAGGCATCGAACTCCCAAGCCCTTGCGGAGCAAGCCTAGATTTCACATTATAAAATATAAATAACCTGCTTTGGCTGCCTGGTCCAAGCGTTTGCAATCGTTTTCTCTCAGTGGTGGTTTTTAACAAGCCAACCCATAACTCACAACTTACTAACCCCGAATTCCTGCAGCAGGAGGTGGGAACAGGGTCCCAGGTGCAGGGTCGGCAGGGGACAAGGAGACGGAAGGAGCAGGGATCCGTTGAGGCCCTCTGTGTCCCCGCCAGCAGAAGGGACAGCAAGGGGATCAGACCAGGTCCTGGGAGCCGTCACTGTTGGCCTGCAGGAAGCGCTCCCGAGTTCCTGCACTTCCATGAACTTGGGGCTACGGGATTTTGCATTCTGGCCATTAGCGGGAGGAAGCGCATTATCTGCCGCTCGATATTCATCTGTTTTACGATGCGTCAGTTGCCCAGCAAAGGAGCAGGAGCGAGATCATGTAACCAATTACGCAGCACGTGCGCGAGGACGTCTGTATTCCGGGCTGGAATGACGCAGGGTTATGAGCAGCGGTTCGCGGTGCGGTGGCCGGGCTCTCCAAGCAGCCTCCTCTCCCGGGGCGCCTTCCCCTCCGGAGCGCACGGATGCTCCCGTGCTGCGTTTCTGCACACGCACAGCGCGTTGCACTGCAACCCGGGAACCGTGAGGTGACACCGCACGGGGAAAGGAGGCGAGTCAGGCGCAGGGGGCAGCTCTGCTCGTCGCGGTGGCACCTGGTGGCACCCGGTGGCACCCGGTGCAGAGCTGCTCTTTGGGCTGCACCGGCCCCGTCTCTGCCCTCCCTCCTGCCGCAGCAGCCTCCTCTCGGTGCCCGTAAGGAGGACTAAAAAGCCCTTGAAAGGGGTGTTCCGGGAAGCCCTTAAGGACGGCTCCCTCTTCACCCCCCGGTCGGTGCGTGGCCGTGTCCCGAGCAGGAGGCCTTGCGGCGGGAGCTGTTTTCTCCTGCCCGTTGCCGCAGTGGCTCCTTCTGCCTTGAGAGGGGTTTCCAGAGGCTCCGTGCACTGTGGTGCTCCCGGCTGGAATGTGCTGGCCTGGAATGCTGGGCCAGGACTCCGCACAGAGCTACACCCAGGGCCTGGGTTCATCCATCCCCTTGGCTCTGTCGGGACCGAGGACCGGGCTAGCACCGGGGCTGGACAAGCATGGAGCCATGGACATGATGTGTGGGAAGGACAAAGCGGAGCCGGGAAAGGGCCCCTCTCTGGTGCTTTCCAGCAAAAAACACTCCCTTTTTTTCCCCCCCTTTCTTCTTTTTTTTCCTCCCAGGCCCTGTTTTCCATTTCAAATCAGCCCTGACACTTTAGCTAAGCTTTTTTTAATAAACCAGGTTTGTTCATTAAAATCTATTCATCTGGAGTGTCACAACCAATCTCACAGAATAACGCGAGCGGGAGGGCCCCCCGCGCCGCGCTGCCCGTCAGGCGCTCGCGCGGGGCCGCGACACCCGCTCGGAGCGGGGACTGGGGACCCCACAGCCCTCGGGGCGCACGGGGAGAGTCGGGATGCGGGAACACGGAGCGCCCACATGGAAGGGGGTTCCACCGGCACTGAAAGGCCAGAAACACTGGGAAAAAGAGTGGAAGGTGGCGGAGGTGGGAGAGGGAGGGAGCTGGAACTGCCCCAGCAAGGGCTGCAAGGGGACCTGAAGGGGAAGGGCTGTCCCCTCCGTCCCCCTTTGCTTCCCGGCCTGGGCTCTGCGGAGGCCTCTCCGCTCTGCATCCCCCGGGGACCCACTCGTGTTTAACAGGCTTGGTTAAGCAGCCGCCTTCATTTGCTTTCCCAATTAAAACATAATAGTGTCTGTCGCCGTCTGCAGGGACTCCCCGTGCAGGCGGCGGTGCCAGAGCTGCAGGATGAGGAGCAGGAGAGCCCAGATCCCGGGAAGCCACGTGCTTGTCCCTGGGAACCAGTACATCCCACTCGGAGCTTTAATGAGGTGGTCGTGGGGTGCCATGAGGAGCTGGGGTGAGAGGGCTAGTCTGGATAGAGGGATACGGGAGGAGTGGGAATGGGCGGGAGAGAAGGCGTAAGATGAGCCTGGGAGCAGCTCATCTGGGTAAAACAATAGTTTGATGCATCAGTAGGGGCAAAAAAAGAAACTTCAATGAAACAAATTGAATTTACATCCTTTGGCAAAGCTTGTTCCCAGCAAAGGAGCAGGGGAAGGGAGGGCTCATGTTCCACTTGTGCAGCCACGCGGCTCCCGGAGCCGCTCGGCAAGGCTGGGAGCAGGAGCCGAGGTGGCACCGGGCGGTTTGCGGCCCCCGCTTGGTGCCCTGCTCCTGTGTCCGACATCAGCAACATCCCCGGGTCCTCCCCGTGCACACGAGAAGCCCCCACGGCTGCAGGGTGACCGGGGCCTCCATTTCCCATCCCAGTCCCCAGCGCATCCCCGACTGCTGCGTCCGTCTCTGTCCTTGCAGATCCCTGCCCTTAAATACATCCTGCATCCCCGTCCTTCCGCCTTTGCCCGTTTTTGCAGAATTGCAAGTGAAAAACAAAACTTTGGGAAGGGGTTGGGGCTGCAAGAAGGGCTGTGTGGAGCTGCGGTCCATCCAACCGCAGTGCGTGATGATCCGTGGAGGTCGATGGACTAAGAGGACAAACCACCACGCTCGTTCCCACTTGTCATAAATAGGGCTCCGTGTCAGGTCCCTGGAGAGGTGAAGCCTCCCACATTATCTCCACTACCGCCAAGTTAACTACCCATAACATTAAAGATACAATCAGTAATAAAGCCTAAAAATAGCCCAAAGCAGTTGTCAGCAGAGTAAATAAGGATTGCTGAGCGTTGTGGAATAGGGATAAGTGCACAAGATTCACGGTTCATCTCTCACCGCGGTCAGCTGCTCCTGCTCGCGGGGCGCTCGCTCGGCAGCGGCGCTCGCTTCGGCTTTGGCGAGCTGTCCGGAGCCTCGCACGGCGCCGGCGAGGCGCCTCGCGCCGCGGCTCTGCGGCATCAACCTGTCTTGTGTGGAAAACAAGGGATTGCTGAGCAAGGAGCAGCCTGGATGGGGATGGCTGGAAGCGGAGCGTGTGCTGCTTGCTCTGGGCCCGGCAAATGCAAAGTGATCCGTGAAGGACGATGTTCTCCCTCGGCATCTCCCGCGTCTCTGGGTGCAGGATGGGGACCTGCCCGGTGCCCAGAGGGAGGGATTCAAGGTTTGGTGAGACGTAGCAGTCTGCGCTGGCAAGGAGCAGCTCTCGCAGGCTGCATCCCCTCACTGCACGGTGCAATGAGTGAATCGATACGGTGCCACGGCCCCTCTCGACCCGGACGAGGAATGTGCTCGGGGAGAGAGCACGAGTTGTTGCAGTCAGCTGTGTATTACCCCGAAACAGGAGCCGGGGGACACGGCTGCTTGGGCACCGTGTGCGCGAGAGCTGCACGTGCCAACCCAGAGCCAGGAGCCTGGGAGCATCCGAGGAGGAGCAGGGGCCATAGGGGAGCACCGGAGCAGCGGCAGGAGACGGAGGCAGCTCCTGGGGAGGAGGATGTTGCACCCACCAAATATTCCTGACCTCTGTGCGTCCAGGACGAGGCTGGGAGCAAATACCCCGGGATAACTCAGATCCCCCGAGCTGCCAGAGTGACGCGAGCCGAGCACGGAGCAAGGAGCTGGTCCGGTCCGATGGACCGAGCGGTTCCACCATGCAGGGAGGCACCGGCCATCCCGGGAACGGCGCAGGCCCGCGCATCCCTTTGAAGCCAGCCGCGAGCAGCATGTGTGCAACATCCCGGCACGGCGCGGCGCGCATCCTCCCCCTCCGCCCGCCGGCCCCGCGCGCAAACGGGATCTGCGGGATTTTAGTGGCATGAGGAAAAATCTGGAAGCTATTGCGCCGGTGCATGTCTCAAATGGGAACGCCATGCCCAGTTCATTTCCTTTAAGGAAACACAACCCGAGGGGATAATTAGAGCTTCTCTGCGTACACAATCCCATATTGTTTATCCAACACAAATTAAAAAACGTGGTCCTGAAGAACACGGAGCTGGGGAGATAAAGAAGCCATCGGCTCCAGCCGGGTTTCATTACGGCCCCGGCGCACCGGGCCCCCGACCTGCTGCTCTGCTGCAGCGCGGGGACGTGGACAAGGGAGCAGCAGCCCTTTCCATCGGGTCCCTGCGGCGGCACCAAGACCCAGGGGCTCTTCGCACCAGGACGTGTCTCCTGTCGTGCCGGTCAGCCGTTGTGTCCAGGTCTCGGCCTTGTAGAAACCAAAGGAAAGGGCAGAAATTGCTGAGGGCTCCGTGGTGATTCGGGCAGGATGAGCAGGGGGCTGCATTAACCCCTCTCTGCGGCGGGGGGGATCCTAGAGCCCCGGCCGGGCTGATGGAGAGGCTTTGCCAGGGATCCGGCTTGCAGGACGAGAAGAGGGAGCTGGGCGAGGAGCAGAGCCCCATTCTCGCTGGGCTCCTCGACGCTGCCACGCACAATTACAGCAGGTTTTGCTCTGTCAGTGTGCTGGGGGGAGGCTAAACGAGGAAAAAATGCCATCTCGGGTCTCACTTAAAAATGCTTTTACAAGCAATCAGATTTTATTGCAGGCAATCTCATAATGATGTGATTTCTGCATTGATTGATGGTGCAAGGGCACCAGGCTGCTCAGCCAAGCGGCCGGGATGGCAGAGGGCCCGCACCAGCCCGCGCAGCAGCCGGTGCAGCGGGATCCAGTGCCAGCACGGGGGGAAGTCCCCTGCTCCCGCTGGAAACCTCTCCTAGTGAAACCGGCATCTCCGAGGGACACGGGCTCCATGGAAACGTTTCGTCCTGCATTAAAACAATGGGAATGCGAGAGACAGAAACCTCTGGGATCACACGGGAAGTTGCAGGCAGCATCTCCGTTATCCGTGGACCACGTTCGAGGGCTGGGAAGACGAGCCTGGCACGGAGCAGGGAGCAGGGCACGGGCACAGGCTGCTGCGGGGCACGTGGCCGCGGTGGCATCCCGTTCCCACCGCGCTCCTCCCCGCTCCAAGCCGGAGCTCATTATGGGCAACGCTGTTTGTTTGTTTTGTTAATCGACACCAAGGGGCCCCGGGTTGCAGTTTGTATCTCGCAGCATCGCTCCTTGGAGCTCCGTCCTCGACCCTGGCAGCAAGTAATTTGAAGCGAATTTTCCAGTGTGGTTTCTGTGGCCTGGAAATGTATTTCAGGATCCTCATTTAAAGACTTCTATCAAAGCTCTTCCACCTCCCTCTTCTCCCTCCGTCCCCTCTCCCCCTTGCTGGCTGCGGCAGGACTGCTCCCCTGGGGCGCTTGGGCTACGTCTCCTCCCGGGATCGGAAACACAGAGCGGTTGGGGCTGGACGGGGCCTCTGGAGATGATCCCCAGGGCAGGGACACCCCGAGCACGAGGCGCAGGATCCCACCCGGGCAGGTTTTGGAGATCTCCAAAGGAGGAGCCTCCACAGCCTCTCCATGCAGCCTTCCCAGTGCTCTCCCTGGGCCTGCGCCATCCCGGGGGGATGGAGAGCATCCTCTGAAGACCTGGTGGCACTTGGGGACGATGTTGCATGGGACATGACCATGACACTTACCAAAGGGCTTTCTGCTGCCTCCCTTGGTGCTACCCTTGCTCTGGCAAGGCAAAAGGGGCTCCTTACCCTGGTGTGCGGCACAAACCTCACACCTGGCCACTTGCCGCAGGGATGCATTTGCTGGAATTCCCTGAGGAATGGCAATGTTGGGAGCTTATATCAGGATTAGCTACAGATCAGCCGTCTTCATCAGCCGTGCCATAGCATGGGGGGACCAAGGGGAAGTCACTCTTGAAGCCCTCGTCCTGGTGACTTGGCACTAAAGTCTGGGGCAGCAGGGCACATCCGAGCACTGCCACCGCGGGGTGCAGACCATGCCCTTCCTCGTGCTGGCACTAATGCACTTTTGTAGCCAAGAGATGAACAAATCTGGCTGAGAAAATACATTTTAAACAAAAGCCGCTGCTGCTCCTTTGGGCTGATTTACGCTGGCTCCAAACGTGCACCCAGCAACAGGCTGGTCCTGCCGACCATGTCTCCATCCAGCCCCGCACTCTTCCACATGTGGATGCTGTGGGAAATAAAATAAAGGCCAATGAAATCTATCAGGTGAGAAAATCTTTCTGGAGGAGGAGAATGGAAAGAAAAGGCTGCGCTCAGCCCCCCGGCTCCCTCCGCGCGCGCAGCCAAGGAGCATCTGTCCTGCGCTACGTGATTTAGCAAGTGAGATGGAAAAAGCAAACATGCCCCACAAAGGAGGAAAAGCCATTGGCATGTTCTGCATTCTTTCCATTTTAATAACCTTGGCTGGGGCTGGAAGCAGGTAAAGAGCAGCAGGGCCTCCCTGTGGCCTCTTGGCCGCACCGGTGGGGTCCATCGGTGACCAGAGCCACTCTGTGCCATGGGGCACCTGTGTTAGCGGGGCTCCGGGCAGACCACGGAGAGCTCCCAAGGCCCCACGGCTTCCAAGGATGAGCTTCTCCCTACCGGGAGCCATGGGGAGCTCTACAAGCCTGGAGCGCATTCCCGCTGTGTCCTGCAGCTCCGCAACCACTGCCTGGTTCTCCCTCTCCCGCTCCATGATCCCGGAGCGCATTCCCACTGTGTCCTGTGGCTCCGCAATCACCGCCCGGCTCTCCCTCTCCTGCTCCGCGAGCCAGGGGAACATGTGTCTAGCAGATTTTTATTAACTGCGCAGCCTTCCCTTGCTCGCTTTCCATCTCCCGCTTTCCTCCCTCTGCCTGCTTGCTTGACAGAATTCAGATTAGACAAAACATGAGATCATTTCTGCTTGCAAAATCAAAATGGAAAAGAAAAAAAAAGGGAGAAGAAATTGCCTCTCCATCCCGGCATGTCCATCAACCTCCATCATCACCTCCACTCCAGTCCTGTCCTCCTCACCCAGCGGCACCTTTTGTCCTTCTGGACACCCTGGAGACTAGAGGCACCTTGTCTGGAGACACTAAGCACCTCGTTCTAGAGAGACTCCATGCACAGTCCAAATCCCTACAGCATTCCAAAGCGGTGCAGGAGCATCCACCAAGGTGGTGGGAATTCCAGGCAGTCCCAGGGCTGGGCAGGAGGCTCCTGGAGCAGGACCAGGCTGGAGCGCAGCCGGAACGGGGCAGAGGAGCTCTGTGCATTCCTGGTCTCAGACCAAGGGAGCAGAACAAAAGCCACGAGCTTTCTGCCTCGAGGTCAGGTTTCCAATGAAAGGATGGGCTCAAGCCCTTGGGATTTAATCCCAAGAGCTTTGCTGAACCATTACTGTCCTTCCTAAGGGCTGGTCCCACTCCTGACATGCACATCCGCATGCTGAGCTTGTGAAATCTGGGATAACCAGGACAGATGTATTTGCATCCCTGGACACATCCAAAGGACACATCTGCGTGTCTTATGGCCTGGCTTGAGCTTCTCTTCCATTTCCTCCCCTCTGCCTGACCTTCCTCTTGGACGGGACACCTGTACAACTCGCGGAAATTTAATAAAGATGCTGAGGACACAAACACAAGCCCAGATCTCCGAGCCCACGTCAGGACACGATGCGGTTGCACCTCTGGAGCTCCAGCAGTGTCCAGGGCTCTCCTCTCCATCCAGGTCATTTGTAGCCTGGAAGCAAGAGAAGGTGCCTCAGAATTTCCCCAGTTTAGCAGCACTGGGGCTTGATGAGCAACGTCTGATTCACTTGTGAGTCTCATTCGTAGTGCAGGTGACCTCAGAGGGAGGAAATCAAACATTTGGCCCAGCCGGCAGTAACAGCCTTGCGGAAGCAGCGAGGCTCTGGTTTGGGTTAAACAATTTCATTTAATAACACCACAAGTACAAGAACACAGCACTGGCAACCCCGGGAGTTTAGAAGTCAGGGCTAATCTGATTGGAAAGAAATCTTAACTTGCAGCGCAGGAGATGCAGCAAGAACGGTGGGTTTCTCCCTTTCTTTTTGGGTGTTTTCAGTAAACCTCGCTCATATTCCTCACGTTTTTTCCAAGAGGATGGTTTCAAACCCAAGCCTTCCAGCTGGACTCCTGCTTTGCCTGGTCTCTGGAGCTGCAGGAGTCCAAGCAAAGCAGCTCAAGGGGTTGTGTGACCTGCAGCAGGAACCAGCTCCGCATCCGCATCAGGAAACCCCAACCCTCGGCAGTCACTGTGGCCTCTGGCTCCCTCCGCCTGTGCTTCCCGATGGATTTGGGCGTCATTCAGAGGGCGGCACCGTGCTGGCACGAATCCCCTCGCTGGCCGCTTCCCAAGGCCGCCGAGCGCTGCTGGCGACTGCTGCTCTGCAACAGGGAAGCGTCCGGGTGGCGGAGCGAGCGCTGCCCGGGGCCAGGGCACCGGCGGGATGTGTATCCCGGTCCCACATGGAAGGGCAGCCCATGGATCACACCCCAGCGTGATGCTGAGCAGGAATGCCGCGTGCCTGGTGCGTCACCTTGCAACAGGAGAGGAACATCCCAAATCCCGGCATTCCTGATGTGCTCCAGGACTCAGGAAGCCCGGCAGTGTGCCGTGTGCTGGTCTGCAGCACAAGGGAATGCTGCTGGATGGAAACCAGCCCACGGCCTGCTGGATTCCTCCTGCAGCAGATACCTGGGGGATGCTGCAGCAAAGGAAGGGGTTTTGTGCCGAGCCCAATCCCGGTTCTGCTGCATGGAGGAGCTCGGTCCGACAGGACGTCTGGGTCCGGCTGCCCCTCTCGCAGCCCCTCTGCTCAGCAGCACCTCCCGTTAGAGCTCATTATGGGGCTCGAATGGACTCACTCATTTGCAGAATTACTCATTTTTTAGGCCTTCCAGGAACTTTAATGAGTTGTTTTAAACACATGAAGCAGCAGCAGCAGACGTGGCCTTGGGATGAGCCCTGCGAAACGCTCCCTCCTGCAAATACCACCCAGAGCGGGCACAAGGGCCGTGATGCTCCGCACCGGGCAGGACGGGGCTGGCAAGGAGCTCCTGTCCCCCCTGTCGGAGTGGCTCCCTCCTGTCCCCATCACCCAGGTTCCTCCGGCCAGGACCTGCCTCCAGCCCCAGATACTCTCCGATATCTCTCAGCTTCCTTCTTGGCTGGGCGAGGACCCCAGTGGGTGCAGAAGGGTGAGGAAATACCAGGGAAAAGAGGAAAGTGGGGAAGGATGCGGCTGCTCCAGGCGCTTGGGGTAGCAGAGGTTTTCACCTCATCCCCCCCTTGGGGCCTCTGCCATAGGGGACCTTCTTTTGGGAAGGAAGCGGATGGTCCCTCGTGCTCAGGATCAAATGCATAAAACTGCGCCAGAAAGAAGAAGAAAAAAAAAGGGAAAAAAAAAAAAAAAGGCAGGAAGGCTGGAAAAACCAAACGGTGATCTTGGCACGGCGACGGGCTGATCAGCAGTGCAAAACACTCACACGATTCCTTGTTCCCAACCCGCTGCCTTTCCGAGCCCATCCCAGCCCAGGAGCCGCCGGGAGGACCAGGCTGTAACGTGCCGAGCGGGGAGAGAGGAGCCGCCAGGAAGAGCTCAGCTCCGCTCTGCTCCTCCGGGAAAACTCTGTAGTTTTTATCTTTTTCCCCTCTTTTCAATAGTCGACGATTTACTTGCAAAACCTGGACCAAATTAGAGGCCATTACCCAACCCAGCCCGTTCCAAATCCTCTGCATTTCTGCAATCAGCGGAGCGGGAGCAGCCTCGTGTCACAGCCGCGGCCGGGCCCAGCGCTCCTGCCCCGCCGCAGGCTCCCCCATGCACAGGCTCCTTGTCCTGGGGCAGGACACGTCGTTCCCGACAGCTCCGGGCTGCAGGAACCAAGACGGGGTTTAACGGGGCGGCGGGAGAGAGGAGGAAGAAAAAGGTGCAATAAAGGAAACCCAGAGCTTGGCATGCAGGGGAAGCTGTCATTCTGCTCTGGAATGTATTTAAGGCCCTAGGGATTGCAGGTCGCACGTGCAAAGCCGTTTGGTGTGCACGAGGCGCCCTGAACGAGGCGAAGCTGGGGCTGGGGGAAAGCAAAAGCAGCCGCCAGGGTCGGGGGATGTTTGCTCAAAACCGACAACTTTGTTGCAAAAGAGAAACTTTTGGGTTTCTTTGTTGCAAAAAAGAAACTTTTGAGTTTCTTTGTTGCAAAAGAGAAACCAAAGAGATAGAAAGTGGAAAAAGAGAAACTAAAGGCAATACAAAGTAACAGCCCCAAAGTGGAACCCGCCAAGACGCGGAGGCCGGAGCGGTCTGCTGGAACAGCCTGGACGGGTCGCGGTGCTGGGGGCTTCCCGGCGGGTTTTCCCGGGTTGCGGCGCACGGAGCGCAGGCCGGTGGGGCCAGGGGCTGCCCCTGCAGTGGGACCCGCGTCCTGCAGCGCCCGGGGCTGGTGGTGGCTGGGTCCCCGCGGGCGCTCACGCTGCAGCGCGGCACCCAGCGCACCCGGCACACACCGAGCACCGCGAGCAGGAACCGCACAAGAGCATCAATAACCCCCGTGCACCGCATCATCCTGGAGAGGATCCGCAGGCTTCTCCCCAGGCTGCATCCGCTCCCTCTTTCCTCACCCCCTCTTGCGCTAGGGGATTATTTCCCCCTCATCTTCCTTCCCCTCCCTCATGCCTTTGGACTAGGGAAATAGCTTCAATTAAGTGGGAACTGACCCAGCTCTGTGTGGCCTGGCTGAACTCGGGAACCCTCACAAGGGCTGTAAAATACTCTGCGTTGCTCTTGCTTTTGCAAGCGTTTTCACTTGTTTAACTCGTTGGGGGCCAGACGGGGCTCGTGTTAGTGATGCCAACGATGTCCTTGGCCCTTTGGGAGCAATCCCACAAGGCACCTTCCCCTGGGAACAGCAGAGCAATGCGGGCGCCAGCGCGGGGCCGCGATGTCCTGCACGGGGAAGCAGGTCTGCTCGTCACACTGGTGCAGGCGGGTGCTGGCAGCCAGCACACGAGGGACACCTGCGCCCGCGGCCTTGGTTTGCGCTGGATAAAGCACCTGGGTCTGTGCCCTGCACCTGCCGGTGCTGCAGGGGGGTCTGGGGTTGCATTGGGCTCAGGGGAGAGCCCAAGCTCAGCCCAGCTCAGCTCAGCAGCAGCAGCAGCAGCAGCAGCAGCAGCGTTTTCCCTCCTGCCCGTGGGAACTGAGGCTGAGTGGGAGCAATGGCAAAAAGGCAATGTGAGCAATGGAGAAAAGGCGTCTCCCCTTGCCCTGCTCGCGGGGCTAGCGGCTCCCCTGCCTCCCCCGGCTCCCCTGTCTCCCCTCAAAGCACAAGTTTCTCTTCTCCAGCACACGGGCTGCAGCTGGGGGCCTGCGAGCGAGCAACAAGCACAGAAACCGCAGAGGAGCCGAGCACGAGGCGAGGGAGGAAAAGCCAAGCAGTGGAAGGGTTGGTGTGCAGCGAGCAGGAGGGGAGAGCCAGCACCCATACATACATACATATATTTATATTTATATAAAATGTTGTTCGTATGCAGAGAGCGGCCTCCTCATCCGCCCGTCCTGCAGCACACACCCCACCCCTGGAGGCTCGCTGCTGAACTCTGCAATAATCTGCCTCTTGTGCAGGACATTGTGCAATTCCGGGATGTATCGCGGGGTTGTTGTGCCTCCCCCAGCCTCGGACGCCGTCTGCAGCCAACATGCGGGGCTGATTTGCGGCTCCAGCTCTTCCTTCAGGAGGGACTTCGTTCTGTCACTTCATCCTTCAGGAGCCGGGGCTCTCGGCGGAAGCGCGGAGTCTTGTTTTATATCAGTAGCTACAAAGATAACCCCCTCTTTTTAATATAATAAACTAATAAATATTGACAATAGCATCTGTTCCCAGGGTTTGATATGCGTGTAGATCAGGAATGCGGTGATCCCAGCAGGAGGAAACAAGAACTCTGATGAAAGCAGATAAGATGGAAGAAATACCATCCGGCAAATGAAGGCAGGAAAGGTTGAGGCCATGACAGTAATGGGAGATTTAAAAAATTACAACTCCTAAATCAGATTGATCTGGGATCCTACCTGGGCTCCCTGCCCATCGCGCGAGACACAAAGAGGTTTCTTGTGTGCGGCCGGGGGGCCTGGGCCCGGGTCTGGTTTAGTTTTGCTCTCGGGGATCGTTGCAGTTTGTGTCCGCTCCGGTTGTGCTCCGTTCCGAGCAGTGAGGTCAAGGAGATGGGATGTCCGAGGACCTGTCCCAGAGTCAGTGTTGGGGCTTCGCGCTAAAACCAGTGACACTGGTGAAGTGCTGCCTTAAGGAAAGGAGAAGCAATAGGCAGAATGAGAGACAGGAGCTGCTCACCAGTGTGAAAACCCACGGAGCAGCTTTATATTTCCGTGTCTTTGCACCAGGCGCTTTGGAGAGGAGTTTCTTTACCTCTTCCTGCATCCCGGATTGCCCTGGGCCCCAGGCAGGGCAGGGATGTCAGTTGGAGCCTCCTGCCTGGAGCTGCTGGGTGCTGGTGGATGGTCCTGGGCTTTGGAGAAGGCCTGGAGCCCCCGTTGTGCCGCACAGCCATCCTCGGCAGGCCCAGGGCAACAGGCCAGTCCCAGGAATGATGTGATGCAAGTGGAGGGACCTCAAGGAGGAGCTGGGCAGGGAATGGGCATCACTGAGACCCGCAGGGAGGTCTGGAGGCCTCGCAAGGAGCTAAACAAGCAGGGCAGAGCGGTCCTTGCTGCCCATCAGCATCCGCGGCTGCTTCTCCTGGAAGGCACCGCCGATCCCGAGCCCCATCCCGGCAGCCTGCGCTGCTCCCGTGCAGGGAGTCCCCCAGGACCTGCTCTCCTGCGGCCTCTCCTGCCCGGGGTTTCTCCGTCAGCCCGTGTTGGGTTGGGGGTTGGTTCGGGGATGTGTGCGCTCCAGGGACCAGCAGGGATGCTCCTGCCGCACGTCCCTTACGGACCCCGCAGCTCCTGCTGTGGTCGGGGCACCGGGAGGTCCATGCAGTGGCCAGGGAGGGTGGTGAGACCTGCTTGGATGGGGGGCACCACTGCCCTGTGCACCATGGCTGAGCCCAGGCCACTTCATCGCAGGTGCAGCCTGACCAGCCTGTGCGGGCGCCTCTTGGTGGCATCAGCATCAGGACGAGGCCACCAGGGCACCACGTGCGGGGCAGGACCCTGTGGGACCCGCGGCAGCGCCAGCTGAGAGCTTCACAAACAGCGTGGCCATTTGCATGCAAATACCCCTAATGAGACAGCGCGAGGGGGGAGAGGGAAAGACAGAGAAAACTGATGTGTCGACAGAAGCCTTTCTCTGCGAGCGGAGCGTTTCCACAGGCTGCGGCGAGGCGGGGAGCAGCGCCAACAAAGCGAGCGCAGCTGCAGCCCCGGCGAGGGGGGCGCCGGGCCCGGCGTGCCAGGCAAGGGGTGGCAGGACGCGCCGGGCTAGGTAACGTCACTGGTTTTCTGCAAATATTTGCAGGTTCGGTTGCTTTCGCCGCTTCTGCCCCTTCTCCCTTTCTCGCTCCTCAAGCACTGGCAGTATCCAAGTGCTCCCGGGGAATCCTGGTCATTGCAGGTTTGCGGGAAGCAGGGGCTGCAGGTGAGCGCTTCCCATGCACGGCTCATCCAAGAGCACAAACCGCCTGGACACTTTTATGGCCAATTGCAGCGTTCCTGAAGTATCCACAACCGAGCCGAGGGGCAGAGCCCTTCCGAGGACACTCGTGGGCTGGATGGGAGCCCCCGGAGCTGGGATGAGCTGGGCTGCCCGGAGTGCCCTGCTGGGATGGGAAGCGCCCGGGCCTGGGCCACAGGTATCCCGGGAACCGACGGAGCCATCCCGAGACGGGACGGGAGCACTCGGAGGAGCCCCCTTCAGTCCACAGGGCTATCCGGAGCCTTTCCAGTCTTGCAGTCGCTCTGAAACCTTCACACGGGAGTTTTCCCGTGGTGTTAGCATCCCGTGGGGATTTAGCAGAGCCCAAAGCTGGTCCCGTTTCCTAGCGCTGTGTCCTCATTTCCCATTCTGTGCAAGACCAGGATGAACAGGGAGGCCTGGTGGAAGAACATCAGTATTTCCCTTTATCCCCACTAACTTTTCTGGTTCGGAGCTGAGTGAGGCAGAGTTGCAAGGGGGCTGTGCTCTCGCTTTCAATTAACCTTCATATCAAAGAGATCGCAGTGTTCGGCAAGTGTTTTTGGAGTAAATGCTAAAAAAACACTATCCATTTTTTTTCTTCTTCTGTTATGCCTGGTGGCATCAACACCGCCTGTCACAGTGCTTTCATTTATGAAACAGCTCTGTCTCTAACGTGTATTTCTTTTCTCTCTCTCTCTTTTTTTTTTTTATTTTAATTTTAATTTTCCTGTGCAGCCACTTATGTTTCTCTGCCTCCTTGTTCCGAACATGTTTTCCTCTCTAACTCGCTGCCCAATGGCAGCAGGAGCCTCTCCATGCTCGGGGGAAGCGCTGTTGAAATCTCACCTGGTGCCCTGGAAGCCAAGTGCTCCCTTTGAAGCTGCAGCAAAACCTGTGGGTTTTGCTCCTGTGCGATATTGTCTTTTCCCCGGGAATTTTGCACTGTCTGATGCAGGCCACAAATGCGGGAATCTGGGAGCTGCAGGCACACGGGGAGGCAAAGGGGAGCAGAAGGAAAAGCCCAGGGGCAAATTTCCAAAATGCCGGGAGCTGGAAGAGCAGCTCAGAGCTGTGGGCAGCTTTTAGACGAAGAAAATTCAAAAATAAATAGAGACAGACAAGACAGCTGGGTTATCTGCTGGGAAAGGTGGGCACGGGCCCCAAGGAGGAGCTGCTGCTTCCCAGACGGGGCTGCCCTGGAACCAGGTTCCCCCGGGGGTGCATCCCTGCCCGGCTGCACATGGGAATGCGGGAGCAGCGAGTCCCTGGGCCAGCAGGGCCCGTGCAGGGCGCTCGCTTTGGGTCCAGCCGTGGTGCCCATGCCCAGGGCTCGCTTGCAATGTGCAGCAAAGGCAGACGAGGCCCCGCGCGGTGCCCGGGAGAGCCGCAGGGTCCCATGGCCCTTCCAGGTGCATCCCGGTGTCCCGAGCAGACGCCCCAGGCTGCTCCGGCCCTGCCGGCACCTCCATGGGCTCCTCCGGGCTGTCCGCCCCGGAGCAGCTGCATGGGGCCGAGTAGCCCCAATTAGGCTGCTTCAAAGGCCGGCGTCTCTGGGCAATTTTCCACGGCCAAATTTGGGGTGTTTTTAATTAAAACTTTCAAAAAGTGGGGCCTGTTGGGTCAAAGGAGCTCTCTGTTGCTCTCGCCCATCCTCTGCTTGGAAATTGTCTACCCGGGCATTTCCCCCCCACCTTTTAATTAAAGCTGACTTAAAACGCAGGGTATTTCACAGAGGAGGTAATGAAGTAAAACCCCATCCACCTTTTGCACAGATACACCTGGCCCGGGCGCTCCTGGGTACCCCTGTGCGCCCTATTGCACCCTGTGCACCCCTGCACATCCCTGTGCACCCCTGCATGCTCCATGCACACCCCTGTGCACCCTATTTCAGCCTGTGCTCTCTTGTACGCTCCATGCACACCCATGCATGCTCCATGCACACCCCTCTGCACCCCTGTGCACCTATGGGTCCCTGTGCACCCTCTCCCGCAATGTCAGGCCTTGGAGCAGCTCTCGGACCCCACAGAGGGACCAAAAGTGCTGCCCTCCCTCCTGCCCCCAGCACAAGAGCCCCCAGCAGCCCCTGCCTCCGAACGCTGCATTTTCGGGAGGGGAAACGCGGTTTGTCTCCCCACTGTAGGACATATATTTGTGCACCTGCCCCTGTGCTCCGCTCGTGGTGTGGGATCTCAAGCAGCTTTTGTGCAAGTAATTACTTTATTTGGGGTAAAAGGAGCACGTGAAAGAATGCCAGGAGAGGAGCGAGCGCTTCCGCTGGACGCGGCGCGTCCCCCGGCATGCCGAGCACATCAGCAGCGCCTTTTATTTGCAGCTCTGATCCCGGCGCTTGTGGGAATTAATGGCTGTAGGTTTTGAAACACAATTATAGGCTTTGCAGTGGTAATTTTGTTTTTATTTCCCACTGCGTTTGCTGTTGCTCTGCGGAGAGGAGAGGCTGTAGTTAAAACTCATGTAACACAGGCGTACCTGTGCTCGGTTTGCTTTTTCTGGAAACGTTTTTTCTCTCCCCTGGCGAATGACTGGTCCCTGGATGTTTTGCTCTGCCTCAACACAAATAAATGCAAGGATCGAGATGTTCTGCGCTGGTGATGGGATGCAGGAACATCCTCCTCTATGTTACTTGCTCAGACCCAGCCAGGCCAAAGAAGATCAGGGGCTCAGGTGCTCACTCAGGCGCTCCAAGGCTGGCGACTGCAAACGATGCCCTGGGTGCAGGAGATGCTCTGGGTGCAGGAGATGCTCTGGGTGCAGGAGATGCTCTGAGTGCAGGAGATGGTCCAGGTGGCAGGAGACCCTCTGGGTGACAGGAGATGCCCCGGTTGCAGGAGATGATCTGGGTGCGGGAGATGCTCTGGGTCGCTTGGGCCAGGTCTCGGGCTGGTGGCTGATTTTCATATGATGTGAATATGAGATCAACCCCATGGGCTCTGTGCACACCCTGCACTCTGTCTGTGCCAGGAGAGACCAGCTCTGCTTGATTTGGGGGTAAAATGAATCAAAAACGAAAGTGTTTGGGAGAACAGACTGATTTCGGTGCTCTTTGCAATTGCTCAACTTGCTCCATTTTACCATTTGAAAGGAATGGTTTTTTGGTTTTGCTTTTGTTTTGGATTTTTCACTCATCTCTCCCATCAACACCATTAGTGCTGTGAAACCCCAGAACATGATGATAACCCTGAAGCAGCCCCCTTTGCGGCTCCTGGAAGATTCCAGGATGCCGCTGCTGCCCCTCGCCGCCGTGGCGCGTCCCCATCGTCCGGCAGGTACTTTGTGCTGGATTAATCATCGCTCAAGCAGCGATTCGCGCTGCTGCTGAATGTACCACAGCCCCGGGAGGCACCGGGAGTGCAGCAGCTTCATTAGGGATCACACCGAGTTGAGCGCCACGTGCTGAATAAGGGATCGCCCTGGCGTGCGGCCGCGCTCCCGCTCCGATCCAGGAGCACAGCCAGGCTCTGGGAGCTGGAGCAGCCGCGGGAGCTGACGCCTGATTTGGGTTTTCATTTCCAAACTCTGTCATTTTAATCCTTCTCCCTTTCAAGGATCTTGGAGTTCCCGCTCGCCGTCGCAGCTTTCCAAAGGCCAAGTTCACCGGCCGTGCTGGAAGAGCCGCTACAAGACCACGTTAAGCAGAGGTCCATCTCCACTGCGCTCTCCTCCTCTCCAAGGAAGAACATTTCTACCAAATGGAGGTGAGCAGGGCCTGCAGAATCGCCTTCAAAGGCCTGGCTGCTCTGCCAGCTGCTCCAGCGCTCCCCTTCTAAAACGTTTCCAAAAATGTCTCAGGACAAAATGACCAGTTTAAACGAGGGAAATGCAGACAGTGTCTAGACAGCTGCTGCTCAGAAGCGACCTGCCAGTCATCCTGTGGTTTCAGAAATTGCCCTTTTAGCTGTCTGCACTTTTTGCTCCAGATCCTCTTGGAAACCCTTGGATCTTGCTGGGCATCCTCCCAGGCAGCAGCGAGCCCCGTTGCTGGGCGAGCGGGGCTATGGGCATCTTGCACTGCTCCACTGAGGGAAGTGCCAGCATTCAAGTCCAATATGGGAGAACCGAGTTAAGCGAAGGAAAGCACGTCCTCGGGGGGCAGCGAAGGGGGAAAATGTGAGTTCTGGTACCCAGTGAGACCCCCGAGTGCCCATGGGAACACCTGGATCGGTGCCATCCTGCACCTCCTGCTCCGAGTGCAGGGAAACGGGAAGCCTCTCTCCTGGGAGCCGGTGGTTGCCCCGGGTGCCGTCGGGCTCCTCTCCTGCCCCTCCACTGCGGGTCCCGTCCCTGCCAGCAGCCTCTTCCCTGGACCTGGGCATTCCACATGAGGAGCAGCATGCGGGATGAGGATCCTGCATCCCAGCGCAGCTCCACAACCTCAATAAACCCTTCCTGCTGCGCTGCCTTCACTGCAGCCGAACACCATGGACATCCACGGGATCGATAACGCCCAAAAGCGAAGCAGGGACAGGATAGATTATGCATTAGCAGGACAACGATGACAAGAGGAGAATACTTATTTTTTACACACTGGAAAAAATACGGGTTTGGGAGTAATTGCCCTGCAAAGAGCCTTGCAGCCCCCTCTTTCTTGCAACCCCCTTGTTGTGCTCGGCCTGAGCTACCCCATGTCCATCCCAGCCAGCTCAGATGCTGCTCCGAAACCCTCACAGGGGTCTCGAGCCTGCGTGGACGCACCAGCCCCTCGGTAGCACATGAAGTATTAGCAAAAACATCTCGCTATATATAGAAACTCATTACAGCAGCAAGTTGCAACTTGTTACAGCACGGAACAAGTTTCTATTGGATTTTTGTTCTTGTTTTCCCCACAAGTGCTCAGGCACTGCGAGGCCTCGTGCAGGAGCTAAACGCTCCTGTCTGGTTAACCTGGCCCTGGTGAGGGGAAGCCGATTCCTCCCGTCCATCCAGCGGGGCTCTCTGCCCGTTGCGTGCCCACATGTGCTGCCACGTCTGCCAGGGAGGCATCGCTCACATTCCCACCCTCTAAAAAATCCCTGGAATTATCTCAGCCTATGGATGGGATCATTCCCATCGTCATCTCGGGATTGAGAAGGGCCGAGCGCTGCCCGATGCTCCCGGAGCCGCGTTGGCCTTCGGGAGAGGAGGAGAGAGCAGTGCCGTCCTGCAGCCCGCGCGCGGATGGGGCTGGAGACCCATAGGCTTCTCCTTCTCCCCTCTGCCGCCTGCAACATGAGGGTCGACGTTTCCACTCTCCTCATCATCGTGGTAATGGGGCTGCCCCCGAAGTGCAGCCTCCACGTGAACCCGAGCCACAGACAATCAGCTGGAACTCGGGGGTAATTTTGCTTTCTGATCAATCTAAAATCATTTTGACCCAAGGTATAATTTAAAATGTTCCTACCTCGGTTATTATAGCCCCGGGGCTCTGTTGATTGTTTTTGCTCACTTGCCCGCTTGTTCTCGCTCTCTGCTTATAAGATCCAAGGAGCAGTTTAATGAAAAATGAGCGTGTGGCTGGAGGGGTCAATGGTTACTCATTTTGGATCCTTAAAAAAAAAGGCAGGCTGGGATCTGGACGTGTGCTTTGGAGCAGGGGTTTTCACCCTGGAACACACCTGCAGGGAGAGGAGGGGGTTTATTCCCCACTCAGCTCCTCCGACCTTTCCTTCCCCCTTCTCCTGGTGGGATCCATTCAGGCCATGGCAAAGCTGGGCGGCCTTGCACTCGCCTTGTCCTCTTTCAGCACCAAAATTTGCAATTTTTTCACGCAAAGCCATCAAACCTCTGGGTTCTTGCCAAAGCATCAGCTGCTCCTCCATCCCTCTCCTCCCCTGGGCCAGTCCTGATTTTCCAGGCCCTTCTTCTCCAAAGGAAAGATGCCGCTTGGTGGGAAAGAGGAGGAAACGGTGAGGAGGACGTGACTGACAGAGAAGCCAATAAAAAATGAATCAGCACGAGGTGCCCCGGCCGGCTGGAGCGCGGCGCTGCCGCAGCGGCTCTGCGGAGGCACCGGGTTTGAGGATGTCAGCGAGCGGTTGGCAGGATAATTATTGCAGGCGGAAAACAAAGGAGAGTGACAATTTTCCTGCGGATGGATTCAGCCCTCATGCTTCTTAATTCCCACTGAACAAAGAGCTATAATTGTTCTCAATAGCGAGGAGGGGAAGAACCTAATTTCCAATGTGAGTCAGAGAAGCTTTCAAGCAGAGGGTGGGTGGAAACTATTTATAAAGGACCATTAGGGAAAATCAGATTTCTACACACAGTAAACAGAACACACACACAAAAAAAAATCTCTATTTATATTTGAGTCTGGAAAGCATGTCCCATGCACCAAAATATAGCGAGGTTCACAATGAGATCCCGTAATGCGAGCGCTGAGGTTTTACCCCTTGGTGATGCTGAAGGTTGTGGTGTATTTCTGTCCTTCAGCCGAGCTGGCAGAACAATTCCTTCTCCCCGCACGCCTCTCAGACAAACAAAAAGTGAATTTGCTCTGTCCTTTCTGTGTCGCCTTGAGAGAGAGAAGGGGAAAAAAAGAACAATTGGTTTCATTTGGCCAAAAAACTGTTAGAAGGCAAATACCAAAGCGATGTGCCAAAGGAGCTGCAGGAGATGAGCTGCTCATTCACACAGCGTTTGCTTGCGCAGGTAGATTTGCAGCCTCGTGCAGTCTTGCACATGCAGCATCCACAGCTCTCTATGCTCAACATAGAAAAAGTCACCCCCAAAATAAATCCCAGGAGTGCTGAAGGAATTGCACTTAGGTCACTGGCTCTTCAGGGCAGAGGGTTTTAGTCCACACAGAACATTTTCCTGGTAATCACTTGACTACCTGGGTTGAGGTGCCCTGCTGGGGTTGCAGGAGGCCATAGCAAAAAGGGAACGGGTAAGTCCCTGCTGCGGGTCCGCGACGTGGGGACCGGGTGTCCTGCTCCCAGAGGGAAGATGCATCAGATCTTCTTGTGGAGGGGAGAGCTGTGGACCCAAGGTTGGACCTACGAGTGTCCTGGAGCCCTTTGCTCCCTGTAGCGCTGCTCTCCGGGTGATTTTCCAGGGAGCAGGCAGCGCTGCAGCCCCTCTGCAGGCAAGGACATGGTGGGCCACATCAGTGTCACGGCAGAAGGTGCCTTCCCCGCAGCAGGAAGCACGTCAAGCCTCGGAGATTTACCTGCCAGGACCCCCTGGGTCTCATCAAGCCTGTGTTCACCCTGCCCAACAACCCACCAGAAGCAGAAGCACGGGGAAGAGAAACGGTTGTGTCCCAGATGAGTAATGTGGGCCTTCTCCGAAGGTCTCCAGGCTGGAATTCTTTTCCAGGATCTGAATCATGGAGCAGAAGTTTGTGGAAGGTGCCCAGGCTTGGTCTGGGTGACAGAGACACAAGATGGTGAAAACCTACTGACCGCTTCTGCCTTGTGCCAGCCGTTCCCGTCAGCGCTGCACCAGCCAGCTCAGCGGCTTTCCCTATTTCATGGGGCAGCAACTGGAAACCAGCGGATGGAGGTTATCCCAGCCCAGAGTTATCCCGGGAAGCTGTCTCCACAGAGCCTCTATTTGCCCTCAGCGCCCGCTGCCGCTGCCTTCTCCATCACTGCTGTGCAGGACAGAGCGAGGTGAACTTTGTGGAGGAGGAAAACCCCGTCAGATGGGATCTGCTCTGCTGCAGAGCACGTGCGCCCCAGCCTTGGACCATGCAGAAGCGTTCCCTGCAAGATGTACTTGGTGTGCGTGCAAACCTGATTTGTATCTCCTCCAACAAGCTGTTCACTGCTATCACGAGCCAACAGGACCCATAGGGTGTTACAAGACATATTACACGCAGCCAAGAGCTTTAATCCCCCTGGGGGAGCGATTACAAACAACTCCACACGTCCCAGAGTTGCTTAATCACTGTTAAGAAATTTCTTTATAATCTGAGTAAATTACTTTAATTACTTGCAACTACCAATTAGTGCTTGAACGCTTCCAGTGCGGAGTTTGCGGCGTTAGCCGGCTCCCTCGGAACGCGGGATCGCGGCTGGGGGCGGCTGCGCAGCCCTGCCCGGCTCGTCCCTCCGCGGTGTCCGTCCCCATCCCTGTTCACTCATGGTGTGGAAGGGGAGTTGGGGCCCGTGGTGACCCTCAGCAGCGGGAGGGATGTCCCCAATGGCCAGCGCTGGGGACGGAGGTCCCGCTCCGTGCAGTGGGCACAGCCTGTCCTCGTCACCGTCTGGCTCTGCGCCTGGACCAGCCGCAGGGATCTTGGCCTCCGCTATGCGCTCCCGGGCACCTCTGCTGCTCCCGGCCTCGTCCCGATGCCTCCAGCTCTGCAAAGACCCCACAGGACTTTAGAGGCACTGGGTGTCCCTGGGGACAAGGCCAGCAGCACCTGCACGAGAAGAGCCCCCTCTGCTCCCATGGATGTCCCATTGCTCCCAGGTCGTATCCCGGTGCCAACACTTCTCCCCGGGCACTGCCTGCTGGAGCGGGGCCTCTTGTGGAGTCCGGGCTCCGAGCTGGACCTGCTGCTCCGCCGTGAACACCAGGGAGGTCTGGACAAGCCTCGAAATTCCCCACTAGTCCTCACTAACACGAACTCTCAAGCTTTGAGCAGTTAGCATTGAGGCCTCAACTTGCTTTTCTGGCTGCTTTCTAGCCTTTGCTAACATGGACTGAATTCAAACCATCTTTTCCTTTGATATTCAGGCCTGGGGTGGCTGCAATCATCTCGTTTCTGTTCACTCGTCATTAGGAGCGTGCGGGTGTGAGGAGTCTGGGCAGGGACCCAAAATGCCCTCGACTGCACTCGGCGCTCGGCATGGACACGCAGGCGGCTGCTGCAGCCGGGCAGAGCCACGACTACGGGCTGCACATTGGCACCCAGGGCCAAGAGCCAGGAGCAAGATCCCACAGGGCTGGGATCGTCTGCAAGATCCCACAGGGCTGGGATCATCTGCAAGGTCCCACAGGGCTGGGATCGTCTGCAAGGTCCCACAGGACTGGGAATATTTGCAAGGTCCCACAGGGCTGGAATCATCTGCAAGGTCCCATAGGGCTGGGATCATCTGCAAGATCCCACAGGGTCGGGATCATCTGCACATCCTGCAAGGAGAGGCCGAGGGGAAGGGAGGCTGCAGCGCTGCAAGGACCAAGGAGGAGCATCGCGAGGGGAGACCTTGACTTGGGGCAGGGCTGCAGCGGGGAGGCAGGGAAGGGGAAGGAGGCCAGTTCTGTCCCCACGGCCTTGGATCACTCTGTCCTCTGGGAAAACGCCGTAGGATTTTCCCTGGAATCAGTGGGATTGTCCTTGCCTCCTGGAGGAAAACCCACTATGAGTGAGATGGAAAACTCCGTAGCCCCAGAGCTTGACCGGGCACGTGCAGAGGATGCTTCAGTCTGGGTATAATTTTAATTTCATGCAAAGCCCTGGAGATCTTGATAAGTGCAGTGTCTGTGACCTGGTACATGATACTCCTGGTACCAAAACAAGGTGCCGGTCCCTCCCTTTTGCAAAAGTACCTGGCACAGGAGGGGAACATGTAGGTTCACAGGAAGGAACAAAGTCTAATTTTCCGTAGTTCGGGGTTCTGTCATCGTTTTTTTTGGAATGGGCCTATAGTTTCCAAAATTGCTGGGGAAAGGCACAAGGTGGGAGGCAGCCGATGGTATCAGCCCGGCGCTCCTGCCCAACCCTCCTGCCCCCGGGAGCCGGGGTGCGCGGGGCGCCGGGGCTGGCCGGGCTCCGGCGTCGCTCCGTGTTTTCCTCCCCTTCCCTCCCGCGTGAGTCACGCTGCGCTCTGAACCCTGCCTCACGTCTGCGCGTCTCCGTCTCTCCACGTGCAAAGTAAGGAAAACATCTCCCCGCTTCATGAGCCCTTTGGAATTCTGATATTGAAGTCAGCTCCACCAGAGCTGCTGCCTTTGACCACTTATGGTAGCTCGTGATAAGTGCATCTTTTCTGTAGAGACCAGCTTCGATTTAGGAAGCATTAGGAAGTGCGGAGATGCACTTACACATGTATATGTATTCCAAGTATATGCATTTATAGGTGATAAATAAATCAATGTTGCCAGCCCCTGGGAGGGAAGGTTGCTTTGGATTCAAATAGAGCCCCGCAGGAGTGCTCCATCCGCGTGTTTTTGTTGCAGATGTGGAGCACGTCCCATGGCTGGCCAGGAGACTGCACTAAGCAGCTTACCAGGCCAGCCGGGTTCTCCCAATGTCCTGGAGGACACGGGCTGCTGCAGAGGGTTTTCCCTTGCGCTGCAGGTCGTCCTGCTGTAGCGGTGGCGGTCGGGGTCCGGGGAGGGAACGCTCCGGGGTGGGATGCAGCATTCCTTGGCTTTACAGGAACATGGGCTTTGCCAACCACTCCCTGCCACTAAACCCGGAAAGTCTGAAGTCAAACTGTAGAGAATGAACAGCCTCTTAAGGCAAAGACAGAAATAATGCTTATGCAAGCAGAAATCTAGCTTGAGTTTCAGATGTTTCTTTGCCCTTGGGAAGCGCTGGGTTTTGTTTGTTTTGTGTTTTCCCTTTGGAAGAGATCACTTGTTCTGTGAAGTTCAGGTGGGAACGGAGGTGTTTGCCAGTGCAGAAGCAGCCTGAGCCTGGTGCCTTCCCGGCCTCCGAACACCCTCCCCAGACCGAGTGTGCAGACAGGGACGATGGAGAGCCCCAGCTTGTTTCACCCATAAATGAAATGAAGACCCACAGGAAAAAGTGCATTTTTCCATTAGCCTTCCCAGCTGCACCGGAGAAAGGGCCGTTTGTAAATAGAGTCCCCAATAAAGTGAGTGGGGAACCTGACGCAGCATCCGCTGATATCCAGCGGCAAGCGCATTATCCCGGAGCGCCCGGATGAGCTGCGCTGCGACCCCCTGTCCAGGGCCGAGCTCCGGAGCCGGGAGGGCAGATCCAGGTTCCTTTGCTCCCAGCAGGAGCCCAGGCTTTGGCTCCGGGCACGTGTTTACAGACGAGCGGGAAGAGCTATTAGCCGGTTACACGGATCCCCTGCCTTAATCTCCATACCCCGAGCTGGGTAAGGAAAACCAAGCTGGAGATAAGAGGGGCAGCAAGAGGCCCGGGGTGACTCGCGCTCCTCGGAGCCCCGTGGTCAGGTTGGGAATCCAGCTCCTGTTCCCCGAGGATGTCCTGCTGCAGGACGGCCCCGGCCATCCCGGTCCCTCGTCTCCTCCTGCATCCCCATCCTGGCGCTCCCGCACCCGGAGGGCCAGGTCCCCTCCATCCGCAGCAGGACGGAGCACCAGAGCGACGCGGCGCCCGCAGCCCGGCCCGCTCCCGGCTCCTGTTTATCCTTTGTGATACTTTCACATGAGAAACAAATAAAGGCTGATGCTATCTCCTGGAAGAAAGAGCTGAGGTTACTCCCCTGACCTGATTAATGCAAATAAACCGAGCGGGATCCTGTCGCCCCGGGCCTGCAAATTTAATATCTGTTAAACTGATTCATTTCATGCTGTTTTAGCCTCTCGCCCTGTGACTGCAATTACCTCTGATGCTCTTGCCAGGCTATCGGTGCCGACTCCCCCCGCCCCTCACGTGATACAATTTGGGTTGGTTTTGTTTGTTTTGCTGTTTTGATTTTTTTTTCTCCTTGTGGTTTAATTTCCTTTGAGTTTATTAATGAGGGCCCAGGGGCAGGAGGATGCTGGGGTAATGTTTCCTCTTTGCAGGGTATGGCACCTCGGCCGCATAATTCCCTGGTTATTGGCTGCCCGGGGAGGGATTAGAGGAAGCGGATCCAGGCCAGGCCGTGGGAGGACCATGGGAACCTCTTTCTTCTTCCCTGCGCCCGGGCTCGCTCCTATCTCCGCTGCATCTCTCGCCCCTTCGCCCGGTGCTTCCCGCTGTCTCCCGCCGAGCGATGCCATTGTGGGAGGCTCAGGAACAAGCTCGGAACCGCTGCATTGCGCCGGGGTGGAGAAGGCAGCAGGTCGCTGCACGTCCCGCGGGCCGGGTGCTGCTGAAGCTCTGCTTGCAGCACTGCTCGCTTGCAGCCCCATTGCAGCGATCAGGGTCTGAATCCATAACGAACCACAGTGGCCACCATCCATCCAGGGGGAGCAACAGTTGTGCTGGAAACAGGGTCATTCCCGAGGCCAGGAAGGGCAGCGAGGCCCATCTAACCCAGGGCCCAGCATGGTGAAACTAAGAGGGAAGCCCTCCAAGAGGGAAAACGGCCGTGGGGTTTTAAGGAACGCAGAGGAAGCTCAGCTGGTGCCAGTGTTGGTGCCGGTGTTGGTGCCAGTGTTGGTGCTGGTGCTCCATGCGGTCCTCAGCATCCTGGGACAAGAGGGGTGGCCCGGGAGCCCCAGCCTCTGCCCGCACCAGGGAGGTGCCAGTGGGTAAAAGCTGCAGCACAAAATGCATCTCCAGGGGTCATGAAGGCAGAACGGAAACAAAGGGAAATAGTTTATCTGCTGAAACAAATACTAACAACGTGATTGCCAAACCGCCGGGGTTCTGGGGATCGGCAACACGGGGTTTCCCCAATGCCTGCCACTATTCCGACATGTCCCCCTTGGTCCCGTGGGGCCAACAGCACCGGGACCCGTGCGATCCCCGCTCCAGGCCTGGATCCGCAGCCGGGACGGAGAGGCCGCACTGCGGTGGATCTGAGCCCGCCTCCCGCCACCCAGGTTCACGTTAGGGAGGACAAACCCGTGCTCCCGGACGGCCTTTCCACATCCCGAGCGGGATGAGCCGGGGGCTCATGCGCTCCCTGCTCGTTCCCTGCTCGCTTCCCCCTTCCCCAGCACTCGGGGCTGCCAGAGCTGCTCCTGCAGCAGGACGGGAGCAGCCCGCGTGCTCCAAAGGCTCATTCCATGGCGCTGGGCTCGGGGGGATTTGTTTCTTTCTTTTCCTGCTCCAAACCACCCACTTTAAGTTTTGGGTGAAGGTTCAGTTTCATTTTCCCCACTCCCAGCTCATTTGCCCATCCCTAGAGCAAACATCAGAGCAAGGGGGGAGAGGGGCAAGTTCCCCCAAGCAGGGGTAGCTGAGCGCGGCACAAACAGCAAACGACACCAGAGCGGGGATTTGCATAATCCGGTAGGAAAGCTTCCTTGAAAAGCCAAAGCGAGCGGCGTGGAAGAGCGCACGCCTGAACGGGAGCGCTGGACCTAGATGGCTACGGACACGGGGTGATAAATCAGGGATGTGGGCGCAAACGCGGCGGTTCCAGCGCGCTGCGCGTGCTTTGATGCAGGGCCCTCTCCTGCGCGCTCGGAGCTCACGGAAACCCGGCTCTGCCCTTGGAGCGCCCGCACGGCAAGTCGGGACCTGCAGGGCAGGTGTTGGAGCGGGACCGCTCCGGGCCGGGAGCCGGGAGCCGGGAGCCGGGAGCCGGGAGCAGGCACCGCTCCGTGCGGAGAGGTGTCTCGCCAGCCGGGAAACCCAAGCACAACCCCGGGGCAATGCGCGCAGATTCAGGTCTAAGGAGTCCGGGAGGGGTTTAATAGCGGTTGGCGTTTTACAAAGGAAACTGCTATTCCTGCGAAAGGCTGGTGGGAGCCGCACATTAAAGCCGGTTCTGCAGGGCTGGAGTTCCCCTGCTCTGCCGGCTGACCTTGGCCAGGCTGTTTCACCTTGCCCGCCCTCGTTTTCCATTGGACTCCTTGCCCAAAGGGGTGGTTTTCCCAGCTTCGCACACCCGAGGAAGCTGGGTTTGCTGATATTTGTGCATTTTTGAGGTGCTCCAAGGGGACACGTTAGAGGAAGAGAAGGGGAATAAAGACTGAACAGGATCCGTTTGTGTCCTGGGAGGGGATGCAGACGCAAAAGGAGCTTTAAGGACGGAGCTGCCACTCATGTTGGGATGAGGAGGATGCAGACAGTGCGGATAGGAGAGCAGCAAGGATCAGGGGGTCTCAGAAACACGAGCTGAGCTGCCAGATCTGGGTCTGTGTGGTCTAGGGCAGAGAGGTCCGAGCAGGTCCCGCGCGGATGGGCGATGCCGTGTGGTCCCCCCGACGGAGCCCACGGGGAGGGTGTTTGCTCAGACGGGTCCCCTGCAGCCGCCTGCCCCTTGCACAAACCCGACCGGTTCCCGGATCAGCTCCGGACGGGCAGGGCCCTTCCCGGTGCGTCCGGAGCGCTCCAGCATCCGCATCCCGGAGAGCCCGTCCAGGAGCCGGGGCTGCCGAACGGCCCCGCGCGCCGCGGCCGGCGCTCCCTGCGGTGGGAGGATGCTCAAAGCCCCTTCTGCAAATCAGCTCCTTGGATACTAACATGAGTAACTTAAGAAAAAAAAAAAAGGAGGAAAGAAAGGAAAGCAAGGAGATAAAAACCCCGCCATTTACATTTCTAAGGAATGTGAAATTGTGCTTTTGAAAAAAAAAGCAATTTGTAAACTTTAGATAGCAGTAAATTCCTTGTTTTTTTGGATACAATACCAGCTTTGCATATGCACTAAAAGAAAGAGGGAGAGAAAATAACCCTGAAGCATCCTGCCCACTGCATTAGCTTTTAAAATAAAACCCATTTATATATAAATGTTGGCTTTTTTCCCAGTCTCTGTAGAAAAGCTTTTCTATATTAAATGCTACAATGAATTAAATTAACCATAATGATTTCTTTGTGAATGGAAACCCTTTTTCCTGTGTGACATGTTTTTGATCATTTTTTTTTTCCTGGTTACAACAACCCGTGCTCCTATCGAGTTGAGGATTTTTGTTTGTTCTGCTCTTCGCACAATGCGGTACAATTACGATTTGAGCTCTCTGTTCTCCACAAAAACAACGTGCGGCTCCTCCCAGCGCTGCCCGTGCGCGCAGGAGCCGGGAGCCTTCGGCTGACCCATTCCCACCTGCAGCGGAGCCGGCCCGGCGTGTCCATCGGAGCGGGTGATTCCGGGCACCCATCCCCTGCAAGGCCAGGGAGGTGCTCGGCAGGGCTCATTTCATATATCTGTGTGTGTATATATACATATATATATAATTTATACTTACATTTATATTTATACTTATATTTATGTTCATGTTTATATTTTTATTTTTATTTATACTTATATATTTATATAATAAGAATATTTATATTCTTATTCATATATGTTTATATATGGTTTCTGTATTTGTTTATGTATGTATTTATATATATGTTTGTATTTTTATTTATTTGTTTCCATATGTGTATTCTGAAATGCCCCTGTGCTCGTGGTGCGGGGCGGGAGGAGGATCCTGCCCCTGAGGAGCGCTTGAGTTGCTGGAAAGGAAAATTAGGTCAGGGTTTTGATGTGAGCGATGTGGACGGCAACCCACTTCTCCGGATTCCTCCCAGCTAGCGACGAGCTCGCGCCTTCCTCCCAGCTCCCTTCCCGTCGTCTTCTCTTCCCCCACGTGTCTGTCTGTCCATCTGTCCTGCCCCATAGCAAAGCCGCTGCACGAAGGTGGGAAGTTTTCCGTGGATCCAGTTAGACGGTCTCATCCTGGAGGCCTCCGGGATGCTTGGACCCAAACCAGGACATTGCAGAGGGCAGGAGCTCAGTTTTCCTCCCTGTGTCGTGCCGGGATCGCAGCAGGGACGGAGCAGCTCCGTGCGCTCTCCTTGGCCACTTCCCGCCCCTTCCCAGAGGAATCTCCCGGTCCCTTGGCTTTATCCAGGTCAAGCCTGGAGCCCTTTCCGGGTCTGTTGTCCGGCAGACCCGCGGGCTCAGGCTGCATCCCGCTCTCTGGGAAGCTGCTTCTGTTCAGATGGAATCATCCCAAGGGTTTTGCTCTGCGACACTCAGCCCTCCTTTTCAGCTGGATTTAATTCCATCGCTTCCCTCCCAGCCCCTCGAGCAATGTCCTTTTCTCACTCCGCGTCACCAAATGCTCTTGGGCAGCAGCAAAGCCCTCGTCCCTGGACCTGCCTCCTCCTCCTCTTTGGAGACACCGAGTCCAAGGGCCCCTGGAGGCCCCGCGTCCCGCTGTGACACAGCATCGCCCTGCCGAGGGCTCCGGGCCCTTAACCCAAGCCCTGCGTTACGAGTGCTAAGCAAAACGCAGCCCGCTGGAGGCATTTTGAGTCATTTGCTTTAGAGCTGGCACTTACAGAAGGGCAGAAGTCTCCCGTCCTGCAGAACAACATCATTTTGTCCCGAAGGCACCGCCGCTCCGTGTGGCTCCCGCGCGAGACACGCGGGTGCCCGTGCGCCATCGCAGCCGCCGTGTTTCCTAGGCAATATTGTATCTCTCGTCTCGGCGATCGGCATAATGAACATTTTTGTTCCTGCATAAATAGCACCTGAAAGAAACCCCATTTAGCCGAGAATTACCAAATTGAGAGAAAACGCCTGACACTGAGAATCCCCCCAGGACTTCCCCTCCGGATGGCGGATGTTCCTGAAAGGACAGATTTCTCCGCTTCTGCTGGGGTAATAAAGTAATTGTGGAAGCAGTGAGGAGCGGTTGCATCAGCTCCTTGTGGAATCGGAGGGTTTCCAGGAGGGAACTGCCCTAGTGGGGGTCAGAGTTGCCGCTGCCATTCGCACAAGCGCTGCGAGCGCTCCGAGGAGCGCAAGGATCATCCCGGGAGAGGGAATCCTTTCCCCTGCACCCGCAGTGCAGCCGGGAGGGGAGGGCAGTGTGGTGGCCGCTGTCCCCTCGTCACGGAGTCGCAGGTGGGGACGACACGGGTTGGCGGGTGCTGCCGGCAGCCACGTTGCACCAGAGGGTGTAAGTGACGTTGCAGCGGTCAGGATGGGGGACGGAGCCAGAGCACGCTTATTTTCCTTGAAACGGAAGCCCTCAGGCCAGCGGGACTTCCCTGTATCCAACCTTTTCCATGATGGGAGTCTCTGGGTGCAGCCAGGCTGCCCACGCACCAGCCCGGAGGAACCGCGAGGCTGCGTCCTCACCCAAAGCGAGCGGGATTCCTGTACCTGCAACCCGGTGACAACCCTGGGGACAAAACCCTAAACCGGAGGGTAAAACGGGGCAGTGTGAGCCACGGTGCAAGCAGCAGTTGTGGCTGCATCAGCCTCTGTTCCCGCTCCTCTTCCCGTCCTGGACCCGTTTCAGCGTCCGATCCTGCTGCTCCCGGCGCCTCCGCATGGCCTGGTTCCGCTCCCTCCTTCCCACATTCCCAGGGGATGGTTCCCCTATCCATCCCGCTTCCCCCCTTTCTTCCCGAGAACCAGATCCCTCCGTTCACACTCAGGGCTGACAAAAGGCAGCGGCGTTAGGACTTATTTGCTATAAAACAGTGGCACGGCGCTGTCCTCAGAGCCTTAATTTAGATGATTTAGGGTCCTTTTATTCAGTTTTCACCCATTTGCCGTTGCGGAGAGGCTGGGAATGGAGGAGCAGCTCCCCGTGGCATCGACAGCGCTGATCAATCGCCGCGGCCGGCGCACGTGGCTGCGGAGCAGAACATCCTTTTCCCCCTAATGAGCCGCCCCGTGCGGCTCCGTGGCTCCATGCCCGCAGCGGCGGGGGTGGCATTTCCAGCGCACGAGGGCGATGCCGGGGGAGCGGCACAAGCCGAGGGCTGCGGGGAGACAGGGGATGCGCAGAGGCCTCTTGGTGTCACCTTGGCGCACTGACCCCAAAGTGCACCAAGCGGGAAGCCCGGGAAGCACCGGGAGCCTGGATGTGGATGGATGCTGCGGCCGGGGATGAAGCAGGGAGAGCATCCCTGGATGCTGGGGCCTGGCCTGCAGGGATGCAGCAAGGAATCGCACCGCAGCCATAGGAAACAGCGCGCAAGTGGCTCTGTCGAGCATGGGGCTCCAGAGGGCACATCCTGCCCCTGCCTATCTGTCCGCTCTGCCCACTGCTTGCCCAAATGTCCCGTATGAGACCCGGCACGAGCCGCGTGTGCCGAGCTATGAGGATAGACCCATATGTATGGGGACAGACCCGTCTGCCGCGCAGGCAGAGCCGGGGGGCTGCGAGCGGCACCGCGGAGCAGAGCGAGCGGTGGAAAGTGTTGGAGTCAGCAGAGAGCACAAGTGTTATCTGTCTTGTGCAAAAACCTCCCCGGTGATTATTCGGGCTTAATGCAATAGCGGGAGCTTTCAGCTAAGTGGTACCAAATGCAGCGGATCCCCGGGCCGCGCCGCGACTACCGTCGGCCTGGGCTGCTGGCCCCAGCATGGGAACGCGCAGGGTCAGGACAAGGAGAGCGGCGATCGCAGGGGCTGCAAACGGGCGCTGAGACCGCTGAAAGGTAGCGCACGAGGAGCCGCTGCTCCTGTTGTTCTTGGTTTCCTGTTTTTTTTCTTACCGCCTTCCAGATGCTGCAGAATCCCCAGATGCCGCCGCAGCAAAGTTCTTGCATTTTTAACTTTAGGAAACATAATTGGGTAACTGAGAATAATGACTAAACAGCGCAATAAATCATGTCCACACCTGGCTCAGCCGGGGGGAGGGCCGCTCCGAGCGCCTCTTCCCTCGCTAATGAGCAGAGCGGGAGCGAAAGGCTCCCGAGTCAGCAGATCCGCTCGAGCCGCGCGGAGCCCCCCGAGCGGGACCTGGAACTACCCGCCCTGCTCCACGGGTCTGGGGAAAGGGGCAAATTTGGAGCGAGTTGTCGCTGTGTTAATAGGTGGAGACGTTTTTACATCCCTGCAATCACTTCTGACTGCCCGGTGCCGCTCTCGCCTTGGCTGCTGCGTAAACACGGCCCATACCCATTGCTGCACCGCGGGGCTTAAAAAGCGACAATTATCGGGGGCAGGAAACTGCAGTAACTAGGTGCAAGTTGTTAATGTTGGTTTTATTTGCTCATTTACGCAGCTAGCAAGACCCGCATCCCGCCTGCGAGGTCCTGGCGGCTCCGGGAGCGGAGCGGGATCCGGGCTCCCTGGGGAGCTTCTTCCCCCCAGGCTGCCAGGAATCCCTGGATGGGGTGGGCTGGGGCTCCCGTCTCCTCCGTGCGGTCCCAAGACCACGGAGAGCCGAGCAGAGCAAACCCGGACACGGGCACTGGGGACAACACTGATTTTATGGTGTTTTTCCTAAATGGGCCTAGTGCAGCTGCCAGAGGCTTCCCACTATCCGGAGCAAAGCAGGGCCTCACTCTGCCGGGATTCTTAGATCTTATTTTAAGTACAGTTTAAATCCAGGTATCCGGTGTTGTGGGTGGAGACACCCCCTCCCTGTTCGGGGTCCTTCGGCACAATTTTTGGTGGTTTTGCAGCCCACCTCCTGCTCGGTGGCGATGACAATGAATCGTGTGACGTTACGGGAAGCCCTGGGAATGACGTCCCGGCGCGGTGGAAGACGGTTCGTGCCGGAAATCAGCAGGGGATGCGGAGGGAGAGCCCCGTGCGCCTCCGCACCGAGATCCTGCAGGCCCCGGCCCAGGGTCGCGCTGCTGGAGCACTCGGCGCTGTGTTCCTGCCCGCGGGGAGCTTATCTGCTCATCCCGATGGGATGCTTGTCCCGGGCTGACACACGGCTCCTATCTCCGCTGCTGCTGCCAAGGTGGGAGGTCTGCGACAAAAGCACAAGAAGAAATTTGGGAGCGGGAAACTTAGGCCTGAGGTTTCCCGTTGGGTTGTTGGCACCTTCCTTGCCAACACCGCCAGCCCAAAGCCTTTGAGCACTTCACGGCCATTCCCATTCCACATGGGAATGGGGGCAGATTCCCTCCTGCCGAGGCTCCGTGCGGTGCTCCCAAGGTGCCCTCTCATCCTAGGGCAGCAAACAGTGGAACCCGGGCTCCGCTCGGCTGCTTCCTCTCTCCAAGCCCTGCGTGCCGTGATGCCCAGAAAGGTTTTCAATCCATCGGGTCTTTGTGCATCCCAGTCTCCATCCATCCCAGTCTCTCGGTTCTCCCTGTTGCAGAAAGGGGACCCACGGGATCTCCCATCCGCTGAGATCCGCGGCCGCTGGGGCATTTTCTGGAAAGCCCTGGGATCCTCGGGCAGCAGAGCTCGCCCAGAGCAGAGTGTTGCTGTAGCTATTGTGTGTGCAAGCTTGTTAGTTGATTAACCACCCTTGGAGGCCGACAGCCCGATTGTTTCCCTGAGTGGCTTCAATAAGGAGCTGGAACAATGAGATACACAGAGACAAAGGCTTTAATGGGTAATTAATTGTTCCAGCGTGTAAAGTTTCTGTGCAAGGATCCTGGTGAATCAGAGTTTCCAATTTCCACCCCCTTGTGCAATGTGCCTGAGCAGCGACACAGAAACCCTGGCCTGGATCGGGAATGCTTTTAAAGGAGAGGACAGGGATGGTGGGAGCCGGAGCGTCGCGGTGCCAGGAGGCTTTGTGGAGCAGCAGGACGGCACGGGGGGACCTGGCGTCATTTTTTGCTGCTGTTTGGACTGAAAAAGCCCATTTTCAATGCTTATGTCCCCGGGGTCTTTGCCCGCCCGCCTCCAGCTTCCTCACTCTAGGAATATGGGAGCAGTGGGAACAGGTACCAGGGCATGTCCCCAGGGTCTGGAGTCGGCACGGGGGTGCAGGGGCCCTATTCGGTGCAGGATGTCCTGGGTGCTGCTGTCTCCATCACCCCCTGCATCCCGACACGGCCTCGGCACGGGCTGCGCGCGGGGAAGGTGCCCCTCGAGGAGGGATAATGAAGCGGAGGGAAGCGCCGGGAGCCTCGCGGCTGCGCGTGCTGCAGGCCGTGCCGGCGCCCTGCGGCGCTGTCACCGCTGCTGTCCCGCACGAGCTCACCCGTGCACCCCAGAGCCGCAGGATCCCCCCGGCACGCACAGGCTCCCCCGGGACACTCACATCCCACTCGCGCGCGGGGTGCACGAGCAGGCGACACCGGCACCGCGTTGGTGCCCAGAGCGTGGCTCTGCGGGGGGACACACGTCCCCGCCGGCGCCGGCTGCGCTCTGACACCGGCGACGGCCGCGTCGAGCTCCCGAGGGCTCCCGTGCAACGCGCAGCCCCAGGGGCGCGCGCGCGCACGTGCACTAGGGGCAGACACATACTAAGCACACGCACATGCATATTAATCACTTGTATCTGTCTGTCTCCCGCTCTCGCTTTTCCAAGCTGTGCTTCAAGCCAGAGAGATTAGCTGATCACAGCCAAACGCATGCTACAAAGCAGACTTCAGTGGAGCCCGGGTATAATGGTAGATTACATTAGAGAGAACAGACAGACGTGTCCTTGTCATCCCAGGTTAATATGACTATAGATTAATGCTGTAGCTGTTGATTGTTATGGAAATCCCTCCATTTAGCTCGTTCCTAAAGCACTGACAGTTCCATCCTTGAATTCGGAGCAGGGGTGGAACTTGTTAATGGATTTCATTTTCCTGCAGGAAGCCAAAGCATTTAAAGGGAGAGCGGACGCGGATTTGCTGACTTTCTGGAAGCGTTCCAGCGTGCGCCGAGTCGGCGCGGATGTTTAATCCCTCGCGCAGATTCAAGGCGCTGCAAAGAGCCGTGTTGGTCGCATCTCCCGTGCAAGGAGGAGGGATCAGGGATGGGGATGTGAGCCCGGCCCTGGGTACCGCATGCCCCGTCACATCCCTCAGCAGCTCCTTTTGCCCAAAGGGGCTGCACGATGCAGGGTTCTGCCCATCCCGCTGCTTCGCTGCCGCTCGGAGCAGCAGGACTGCAGGGACAGGGCCACCCCTGAGCGATGTCACCGTCGCCCCTGGTGTTCTGCTCAGCGTCACCTCCCCCTGCACCCGCTGCTCCCGCTGCCAAAGTTTCTCCTTGGCGCCTTCCGCGCTGCCGCTCGGAAGCTCCGTGATGCTTCGTGGCACATGGAAAGGTCACCGCTGCCGCGACAAGGGATGCAGCTCCCCTCGGCACCAGCCTTTCCCAGCAGCGAACAGAGGAAACCAAAACAAGCCCTGAAGAAGTGACCTTTTTTGATATTATTTTTCCTGGTGGTTGTTTGCAGCTCTGGCACATGGATTTGGATATAAACCTTGGGCAGGGGGCAGAGCGGCTGGGGGAGGCCGTACGAGCTCCCACTATCAGACAGATAGTTGCTTGCTCTCCGCTTTCTGTTTTAGGGAGATTTCCATAAATTAGCTAACCCCCTCAGGGGCAAGGCTGAGTTTTTTACAGTGTTTTTGTACATTTTGTAGGTTCCCAGTGTACAGGATGCCTGGATTTGCCTGGAGCTCTCGGATGCCGGTGGGACAGAGCAGTGAGTTACCAGGATGCTGATGAACCCCTGGCCCTGGCTGTCCCCATCCCCGGGGCTCACGGGCACTCGCTGTCCCCATCCCGGCCCTGGCACACGTGCTCTTCCCTGGGAACGGGCCGGGAGCACGGACGGTTGCTGTGGAGACGTCTGCGCTGTCCCAACACAGCGCTCGGGCTCCAGGTGGAGGAGAAAACAGCAGGAGCAGCGCAGAATCCGCAGGCACAAAGCTCCCCTTCTCATGCAAATGTCCCCGGCGGTGACAGAATGCCAGGCAGAGACACACAGGGCTCCCCATATCCGATAGAGATGCTGCATTGTTTCTAATTAATTAGCATGTTTTTCAAAGCTTTCCACGAGGCATCAGCAGCTTTTTGAGGGCGTTTTGCCAAGGAGCATTTAAATGGAAATCCCCCTGAGATACAGAATATCCTTTGCAGGGTCTTGCTGGAAGGTAGATTCTTCCCAAGGGAAACCGTCCCCTATCTCCTTGTTTAATTTGTGGGCTTATTTAGATCTCAAATCTGCGGAGATCATTGTGAGTGCCAGTGCCCGGCGTTCCCGGATGACGCTCTGTCTCCCGGGGCTCCTTTGCTTGGAAATCCTGCTCCTCCGACAGGAACGCGAGCAGCAGCCCCTGCGCTGCCTCCATCCCCTTCCCTCCCCTGTACGTACAGCCCGGGTGGGCTCTGCTCTCTGCGCACGGACACACACGTTCGCTTTCCGCTATGGAAACGCACGCGCTCCCGGCGGAGTCCACAGACACCCCCAGCAGGTGCCCATGGCACAATCCCTTGGCTCTCGTTTTCCAGTTTCCCGCACGGAGGCTGCTGTCGCCTCCTCGGTGTTCCTCGGACGCGCTGCCGTAAGCGGAGCACAGAGCAGGTGCTCCGTTCTGGATGACATTGCGCTTCCCAGAGGATTTGCCGTCTCCCAGGCATTGGAGTCTAAGCAGACATGTGCAGTGTGGCGGCGTCCCAAAAGGAAACGTGTTGGAAACGGCAGGTTTTAAAGGCTTAACCATTCCCGGCTCTTCTCCTCCGCTTGTGCCTATGAACTCAGCCTCCCCACGGCTGTTTGAGACTCCAGGTTATCAAAACCTCCTTCCTAAATGGACATTTAGCCACACACATAATGTGTCCTGGGGCTTCAGAAGCAATAAGGATTCTCGGTTCTTACTGACTTCCCCGGGAAGGCTGCACGAGTCCCTCGCAGCAGCCCCGCTGCTAAATGCAAAGGCAGATTTAGCAGGTTGCCTTTTCCTGCACGGCGTTGGCTGGTGACTGCACATCCTGGCACTGGTCCCAGGGCAAGATCCTCGTTCAGCCGTCGAGGGTTGCTCCGGATCCCTGCTTTGCCGTTGCCTTTCCTTTTCCCACCATAGGACAATCCGAACGTCCTTCCCCAGACGAGGTTGCACCGTCCCAGGCCTCAGTGACCTGCCCGGGACCAAACTGCCGCATCTGACCCGCACACACACCTTCTCCTGCACGAAGGAAGCCGCAATTTGCTGTTTTCACCAAGGACGTGGGGTTTCATGCTGGTTTATTGTGCGGGCACGCGTTTGTGAGATCTCCGTGGCCCTGTGATTTATGCTGGGGCCTGAGTTATAACTCACATTTCTGTTTAAAAGCTAAACACTCTAATAGTGGTGGCTATTACTGTCATCACGTACCCGCCGCGCGCCTCAGATTCAATCTAGCCGAAGCTGGCCTACGTGATATTATCTGTGTATTTGACTGCCTGATGGAGCCTTCTTTATTTCTTCTTTCATATATTTCTGTCTCAAGGACTGTTTTCCAAGCAGCAATTCATGTCCCCTTCAGTCATCAGTGAAAACAATCAAGCTCAATTTTATTTTTGCCAGAAATCAAACGCTAAATGAGATCTTAGAATCATAAACAAGAAAGATGCAGACAAATAGGAGGGAATTCAGCGAGGAACAGCAGGGATGATTAAGGGGCAGGAGGGGCTGACTGATGGGGAAAGATTAAAAGGAGTAAATACAGCCAGGCTAGCAGAAGAGTAATGGGGGACATAATAGGAATATCTGAAGGGTGTAAATACTAAAGAGGAAGAAATATTGTTTAGGGTGGACCAAATGCAGTGGAGCTAAGAATAGAAGTGATGAGCCTCAACAAGGCGAAATTTAGACCCAAAACCAGAGATTTTCTCTGTTTCTGCTGTAAGTGGTACTGCAGGCTTTCCCAAGGAAAGCAGCTTCAAGGCTCCCAAGCCTACAGAGAACACCCCTTAAATAAATTATTGCTACTGGAACATTTTCAGCTTTATGCTATGCTTCCCCATAACTAGTCGAGATGAATGACCCGTGATGGATAGCTTACTCCAAAGAGTTTTGCTGCTGACATTGCTCACACTTTGCCAGTGAATAGATCACACCTCCCTTCAATTCTTCTATTACTTCGGGTGTTCTGATTAATTTTTTTTTTAGGGGGGAGCTGTTGTATTCCCTGGCCTGACGCGTACAGCGAGGAAGCGGCGCGGCAGGCTCCGCGGTGCCAGCAGCGGACGGACAGGGATGTCGCTGGAGCAGGGAGCAATGGTCCTCCCCATGCACGAGCCATGCTGATTGCTGGAGAATTTGGGTTTCCCTCACACTGAGATCCAATGTGCGCTGTGGGGAGGACAGAGAGGACAGAACCAGCCTTGTCCCATGATGTGTCCTAGGGACCAAGACAGCCCCGGTACCCGGGCTCTGTCACTCCAGCCCTGAAGCTGCTCGTGTTCCTTCCCGGAGGAGGATCCGAGCGCATCCTCGTGCAGGAAGGACCACGGGGACCTGCGCAAACGCAGGGACCGGCGCTCTCGGCCCTGCCCCGGCAGCGCCGGCACGGCGGGGGAAACCCAGCAAACACAAATGGGAAACACATTGGGGACTGCAGATAACGGCAGCGGACGGGGCCCGGCCTGGCCTTGATTATGGTCAAATCACCGCAATCGCTGCCGTCTGTAATTCCAGCAGACATGGCTCTTTTTTCCCCCCTTTTTTGTGTGTTTTCTCCTTGTTTGTGTTTATGGTGGAGCTAAAGGGCCTTGACAGGCAGCGTGGGACCGCGCTGGGGCCGTGACTGAGCTCGGGGCAGGGTCCCCTAGACCTGGACCTGTGTCCATTCCCTCGTGGAGCCGCGATGCTGTTTTTGTTATAGGAACAGGAACGTTTGGATCTATCGCATCCCGGGTGGTGCCGGGGTCGCACCGCTCCTCCGGGAGCGTCTCCCTGCGGAGACTCCTCGCCTGCCCCTGCTCCGGGATGGCAGCGCCTCCTCGGGGACAAGGAGCTCCTATGGGGTGGCCGGTGTCACAACCGGGTGATGCTGAACCCCTGGAAGAGGCAGTGGGTGCTCCAGCCTGGAGATGCCCAGAGACGCCAATGAAGCCAGCGGTGCCCCAGGAGCCCTTGGTGGGCTCCACCTGCTCGGAATAAGCCCGTGGGACCCCGAGCCCTTTCCAGGGGCTCCGTGGGGAGCTCTGCTCGGAAAGGGGAGGCTCCAGAGCCACTGCGGGAAGCACTCGCTGCACCCGAGCCCCACGGCAAAGCCACGGCTCCGGGCTCTGCTGCTTCCTCCCTCCTCATCCCACGTGCTCCGGGGCTGGAATCGGCCTGGCTGGAATCCCGCGCTTTTACACGCTGCTCCAGGCAATTCCCCTTGCTCATCCCGCTTGTGGATGTGGCCTGTCCTGCACAGCACGTGCCCTGGTGCTTCCTCTTAGCCCCGTGGTCACAGCTCACACCAAGCTAACAGCCTGGGGAAGCAGTAACTGCTTTTTCCCGGCGCCAAGTGAGATTCCTTTGTAGGACACGGAGCATTGCTATGCTCGTGTCTTCAGGGTTTTCCTGAGCAAACACTAACCGCCGCTTGGGGAATCCGGTAATTTCTGGGTGGAACTAAAAGGCTCCCAGCAATTAAGACGGTTCCGAGCGCACGCGGTGCCCATGCGAGCGCATCGCCAGGGCTGGGGCTGCTCCGGTGGCTTCCCAGGCCACCGGCAACGGCTGAGGGCCCCTCGGCTTGGCAGGATGCGGAGAACAGACCTTGGAGGCTGGAGCTACCGGGGCACCGACGGTCCCGAGTGCAGCCGTGTTGCCTGCACCAAGCACGGCCAGCCGGGGAGGACAGGGCTTTGGGATTGATTGAGTTGCAGGATGACTGCTTGTGTGTGAAGACAGAAATAATGAGCACCGTCCTCCCTGCAAAGGGGAGAAGGAACAACCATTAACTTTGCAAAAGGGTCAAGAAGGAGGAAAAAGAAGAGCGCCGGCTTTGTGGGCAAGAGTTCAGCCTCAAAACCAGCTCCTCCTGCCGCTACCTCTCCAACCATCCCTCTCTCCCCCTTTATCTGTCTAAATCCATTTTGTTTTTCTATTCATTTGTCTCTACAATCTTCTCTCTCTCCCTCCCTGTCTGTCAAATTTCTCTCTCCCTTCATACCTGGAAAGGCTGAATTAAGGGGTTTTGAAAACCACTTTAGAAGACAGCCATCACCCATTGTTTTGCCAATGGCATATGGTGATAATAACAGTGCAGCAGCCCCAGACCTCCTGGCTTCAATTACTTTACAGGATCAGCTAATCCCAGTTAAAATTACCTATGTAACTGAAGAATAATTGTAAACTAGGCTCTCCTGGACTCTGGTTTTCAGAAAAATCGTTACTGAGTTGCTCCCTGTGCCAAGGCTGCAGAGGGATCAGCGGATGAGTAGCAGGTTCTGGGAGATGTTGCCCGGGAAGATTGGTTTCTTTTCAAAGCAAACTCTAAACAGATGGCCCTTTTTTCTTTTTTTTTTTTTTTCTCATTTTCCACAGCTCTGTGGAATGGATGGGATTGAAGCATCGGAGGGAAAGGAGAGATTTCAGGGGTTTGTTTATCTGGGTAAAGCTCAAAGGACTGAGATTCTCCTGGGAGAGTCATAGCTTGGCAGACCCCTAATGAGGGGGTGACGTGGAGGTCTGCTCAGAAGGACCCTCCAAGCTCCCAGGAGACCCCACACGGGGCTGCAGATGAGACAGGGCTGCTCCTGTCGCTCCTCAGCTCTGACTTCCTTTGTAGCTCTCAGCTGGAGACAGAAACAGTGGTAGGAATTAATAGGAGCTCCTTTATAAATAGACGCTGCGTGTTCTTGCACTTGACGTGTTTACCTGTCGTGTTTACTCGTGGCGGATGGGACCGGGTAGAGCATCCCCGGGAGGGCTCCGCTCTCGCTGGAGTCTCCCAGGGCTTTTACCCGGGTTTGCAGCCTCTGCACGTCGCTTTGGTCCTCCCACCAGCTACATCCACTGGCCACCAAGGCAAGACACAATTCCCATTTGATGGGAGATGGTTTTGTTTTGATTGCTTTTATCTCATAATAGCCTCTGTGATTGTTTGCCACAAATGGACCTGCTTTAAACACAAAATTTCCTCTATCTACCCCGGCTCTCCAAGAGGTCCTCTCCTCATATCCCCAGCTCTCCAGCCAGCTTTGCCAGGTACTTGGCATCCTGCATCATCTCCCCAGCTGCCTTTGACAGCAAATGTGTTTTCCCTGGCAGTTTTGTTGTAGGCCTTGATGAAGGATCACACAGACACTGACGGCTCAAAGACTCAATAAACTTCATTAGCTCCTTGACAGGCTGCCTAAAACGCTCCTTGCCAGGCTCCATCAGAGCCCGGGTTCTAAGCATTGCCTCGAGTATGCAGCAGGAAACCCCAGTCCCGACAAAACCTGGCAAAATCTGTCATCAACCGTAGATCAGATCTCTACCAAAGCGAGTCAGGTGTGTTCCAAGAGATACCATCTGCCCAGGTGCTGCCAAGAACAGCAGCGTTCAGTGCTAAGCAGCGCACACAGCTCCCGCACCCGGCCGTAGTGACACCAGTCGCTCTGCGTAACGAGCTGCGGTGGCTCCGTGTCACCTTTGTGGTGCAGATGCCACCAAAGCCGCTCTGGCTGCCCTCTGGCTTCCACCCAAACGACTGAGAACATCCTGACGTGCCTGAACATGCCCCATCTTGGTGCGGATAACGATGCCGTTATGTCACAAAACCAGCTCTGCCGTCCCGCTCTCACAGCGAGGACAGAGCTGCAAAAATTAAGGCTGTTCTTAAGCACAGCAGCAGGATCGGCGGCAGAGCCGTGCTCTCAGCCTCCCCTATGGGCTGGTTCTCCCCTTGGGGCTCCCTGTCTCCGGATTATTTTAGTTTCACGATCCAGCACTCCTGGAGGATCAGTGTTTGCCACGTGCCCTTCAGCATCTAACTGCCCCGCAGCTTACGCAGGGATTCGAATAGGCCAGAGTTATTTTTGCAAAGAAAAATAAAAATGGGAAGATAGTGGCATGATCAATGTCACTACTGGGTCCTCCTCAAATTGTTTTTCTTCTGTAAGTGTAGCCTGGCCCCTCTGTTCCCATTATTACTCTCCGCTATTTTTCAGTCTGGTTTATGAAAGCTATTGATCCATCAGATGCTCGAGGATCCCGCTTCCCGGGCTGGGATGGCTCATCTGAGGCCATTATAGACTCTACACACTGCAGCGGTTTGAGATCAATATAGTTATACGGGCGCTCGCACGCTAGCTGGAGTGTAACTTAATTGATATGTTGGTTAGGATGCACTCAAGGATACGGGAACTGCGGGCAGCGTCTCCGAGGAGGAGAGCTCGTCTGCTGGCTCGGATCACCTTGTGCGGGTAGCTCTGACAACTCGCATCCGGCTCTGGGCTGCTAGACTTGCTTTAATGATATTTGATTTGCCGGTAACCAGCAGATAAATAATCGTCGGAGTCCAGGAACTTGCTGAAAGCAAGGGTGAGAGGGAAGGCAGAACGATTTTCCAATTTCCGGATGGAAATTTGCGGTATTCTTTTGGGAGAAAAGTAAAGCCATGTCTCCCCTGGGAACTGTCTGGCTTCCAGTGAGACCTCAATCCGTATGGATCTGTGTTTTATATGCACATCCCAGGGTGTTTTAGTCAATTCTGGATGGTACTTCTGGGTTGGACCCAGGTGCCATCGGTAGGGATTTGGGGATGAAGGAAAAGGTGGTTTCAGGTCTTTGCATTCCAGCCCTTGGGGTGTCTGGGGCCCTATTCAGAGCTCCCCTCGACGTGGTGATCCCCATCCTCACCACCCAGAGCTCCCGTTTTATCCACACCTCCCAGAGCTCCCGTTTTGTCCACACCACCCAGGGGTCTCGTTTCGGGCTCCATCTCCACCTGCTCGGGTCAGGTCCCTGTCTGTGCAGACATCATTCCGCACATGTGGGATGATTCATCATTAAACGGCACGTGGCTCCTCTCCAAGGCCTGGACCACTGTTGTACGAGACGAAGCACAAGTTCTTCTCTCTTCCCCCTATGTCTTCAGATGTTTGGGATTCTCTGACATTTTTAGAGATGTTTCCTGGGAAGGTTCCTGTATATTAAGTTGCTCTCTCTCCAGGCGCTTGGCCAAGACTTTGGAATAAACAAAGCGAGACTTACCCAGAAATGCAGCTTGGGGTTTCATGTGGCCTCCCCGTGCTGGGGCAGGAGGCTGATTTCAGCTCCAGATTGATAGCCCAAATTAAGGCTGCGTGAGTAGTGAAGTGGATGGCAATCCCATTCATTTTGAAATTAATAATAATTCCAAGCAGATGAGACCAAACAGAAGCTACATAACTGGGGTTATTTGCAAAGTAGATTGAAGACTTGATGACATGAGGACAGTTTTGAACATTAATTCCCTCTGCTACTGCTTCCATAGTAGAGGATCTTGTCATTCATGGGTCAAATGAAGGCAGCATAAATCTGGGATGTTGTCCCGCTTGGATGTCTAGGAGAGCTGACGGCCTGTTGGGAACAACAGGGAAAAGGGGATTGCATTGGCTGGAAGAAATGCTAGAGCCAGAAAGGAAAGCGCTTCCCCCAGCCCAGAGCAGAGGCAGCCTGGTGCCTTTTGAACATAAATGGTCTTTCATGTGCAGTGCGGGTGCTCGGAGGAGCACAGGATAAATACGAAGGCAGAGAGCTGGAATAACTTGCCGAGACCTCAGCAGCTCTCCGCCGGCTCGCAGGAGCTAATGCGTTTTTAGCCTGTGGACTGGCAATACTCTATTCACTGCTGGGTATTTCTAATGGGATCCCCCTCGGTTCCGCTCCCAGCCTTTCAGACCAGCAGAGTCCCTTTGTCTGCAGAAAAAGACAAGTGCCTCTGGAGAGAATGCCCATTTGTGAGGATTTTTATCCTCCTATTGTGCGTGTGCAGGGAGCCAGCGGGAAAAGTTGAAGAGTTTATGGAATTATGTTTTCAAGAGGATACGCGCCAAGTGGTGGCACCGCATTCAGCGCTGCTGCCTGGAGGAAGGGGGAGGCGAGGGGGCCTCCTCCCGCAGCATCCGAGCGCTCCGTGGGGGACGGGAAGGACGGGCCGGTCCGGCTATTGCCCACACACGAGCAGGGCTATCAGCAGCCTCATTAGCAGCCCAATAGATAAGGGAAAGCAGCGTCCGGGAAGGCATCTGCAGCTCCCAGGAGTTTCCTTTAGCCTTAGGAGCTAACGGCACAGAGCTCCATAGAGGTAGCACATTTTGACAGCAATGCATTTCCTTTTCTCTCTTCCACTCACACACAATATACACAAATATTTTAGTTTTGCTTGGTACATACGTATAGAAATTCCCTCTTGCTGGCAGCTCAGCCCCAACTCTAATGCGGGCGGCTCCGTGAGCGAACACGGGTGCTGGAGAGAACAGGGATGCTGGAGCAAACAGGGATGCTGGAGTGAACATGGATGCTGGAACAAACACGGGTGCTGGAGCGAACAGGGATGCTGGAGCTCCTGTCACCCTTGGATCGTTCTTCCAAACATCTTGACCCCTGTGATGCTCAATAAGAACACTCAACGCCAAACCAAAGGTCTGATGCATTTTTGGCCGCGGCAGGAATCCTTCTCTTCTGTTCAGCCCGGCTTCTGGAGTGAGCGGCTTGTAGCAGCCGCCCAAGGAATTAGTTCCAAATGCGGAGAGCTGCACGGGGAGAGAATAGACATGTTGCTCACCCAAACCACAGCGTTAGCCACCGCCGATGGAGCAAAAAGAGCCTCTTTTCCATAGAGAAGGTGTCCTGGCAGGGACGGAGCTGGCAGGGCCCCAAATCAGCAGCGTCTTTTAGCAGAGACCAGGGTGATGTCAGGTGGGGACTAATTCCCCCTTCTGAAACCTTCCTGGGGTTCTGCCTAAAACTCCTACCTTAGATCATCGGAAGCGAATGTCAGACTTTATCCATGAATATGAGAACACACTTGCAGAAAACATAACCTGACCTTGTTTAGAAAAGAGGGAAAATGGGGGGGAAAAGCCTTGTAACAGAGTTAGGCAACCCATAGAGCACAAATGTCCCCGGGCTGGGCAGGGGGACACTGAGGCACGACAGAGCCCGGAGAGGAGCCAGCTCTGCCTTCATGACCAGCATTGATATTGAGATCGGTCAGGAACAGGCCACAGGCCCTGAACTATTTTTATTTTATGTTTTTAATTACATCATGAAAATTGAAAGATGTTCACAGGAAATTTTCAATCTGAAACCAAGTGGAATTATTCCATTAAATAGGTTGCTATGAATAATTCACTCGCGCTCCAGAGGTGAAGGTGGCGTCTATTATAAATATCACAGGGGTTTTGCTAAAGAGGCAGAAGTTTAAGCCGTGATGGGAGAACAGCCCACAGCGCCCCAAGGGCCAAACCCCAGGGCCATGACGGGTGTCGGGGGAAAATGTTCTTCCCAAATTGCTTGTATAGATGGAAATCAGACGGCACCGATAGTGATGACCAGGAGCATCCTTCCCTGCTCCCGGCGAGGATCGCTTCCCTGATCCAGGCACCGATGGAAAAATCCGGCCCGACTAACTTGGGGAAAACCTTGTTTGCAAGGTGGCAATTAAATTTTTATGCTCTGAGTTTTCCCCGAATGATTCCAAAACATCTTTTCTGATTACTTCCTAGGAGCAAGCCGAGTAAATTAGAACCCGAGCGCAATCAACATCCCTAATTCAGACGCCGGTCCAGAACTCAGCTGGGAGGCTGCGTCGAGCCGGCTCCGGCTTCCTAAGAAGGTCGAGGCTGGGGATCCGCGGAGGCTCGGCCCTGCGAGGATTGCCAGGGAGAAGGAAGAAACACCAGAAAGTAGGACACAGTCCCCCAAGCAGCACAAGAATCCCACCCTGCTCAGCAAACTTCACTGTTTTTTTCCGCTCGTGTGTGTGTTTTCTGTCACATCGCAAAAGATGGGACTTTGATGATATATGAATAAAGACGCTCGGGTACCCTCAGCGGGCTGCAAGGCCCCGGGTGCCGGGCACGGGAAGGGGCAGAGGGGCACCCGGATGCACCGTGGATCGTGGGGGTTTGGGGGGTGTTTGGAGCGCCCAGGTTGGGAAGGGGCAGGTGGGGAGGTGCCACGGTGGGAACCGCATCCCGGGATGCTCCTGCTCCGACACGGAGTGAAAGCTGCTTCCGTTCCGCATCCCAGGGGTTTACAAGCGGGAAGAGGCTCCCGGCACACCGGGAACGAGGTGTTGAAAGGACAAGAGCGCTCTCCGATGCCGAGGTCACCTTCCCGGGGAGCTGGAGGCAAAGGAGGGGACAGCGGGAGGGTTCAGGGGGCACTTCAGAGCCTCTCCTTGTTTTGGGGAGGAAACTTTCCCCGTGACCTCCTGCCTTCAAAGGGCTTTCCCTTTCCTGCTCCTTGGGCAAACAGAGCCAGGCCGGGGCACACGATGAGCGACAGGGCGGCCACGGCGGCGCGGGATGCGGCAAGAAACCGCCCCATGCATCCCCGCGCTCCGGGGGGCAACGAGGCTGCCGGGAAGCTGGAGAGCAGCTCTATGGAAGCGTGTTCAGTGCCGAGGCCATTCCCGGACCCGCAGCCTCCTCCTCCTCCCTTCTGCCCTACCCAGGGATGTCCCAAAGAGCAGGACTGCCCACGGGGCCATCCCTGCTGCCCGCCCGGATTGCCCATCCCTGCATCCTCACGGAGCCGTCGGGATGCCGGCAGCTCCCGCGCGGAGCAGGTCGCTCCCATTTGGAGCCGTCACACCACTGCAATCCTTGGAGCCGCCCGCTCCAAGGGTCTCTCATCCATTCCCCAGCAGAATTCCTGCTCAGGGACCGCATGAGGTTTTTCCATCCTTTGAAAAAACATATATATCTGCTGTTTCCATGTCATAATTCAGGGAGAATTCACGCTCGTCCGCTGCGCTCCGGAGACGGAGCCGGAACACCCAGCAGGCCGGGCGCTCCGGGCAGCCGTCCAGGACACAGGACACGGCCCACGGGCTGTGGTGACAGCACAGCCGAGCTGCACATTGTGACCACCTGGTGGCACCAAGAAAAGTTGTCGGAGGAGGAACTAATTGATACCAGTCGCGCTGCTTGGCTCCAGGATCCCAGTGCAGCTTCCCGTGCCGCTGCGGTTCCCCGTGCGGCTGCCGAACGCTGGGGCCTGTTCTGCAGCGGGAGGACTCGGGACCTGCGGAGAGGATGAACGACGGGAGCAGAGCGGGATGCGCAGGGAACAGAGCACCAGGAGCCAGGAGCCGCTTGGACCGCAGGGAAAAGCCCTGCAGCCTCTGGAGCGGCCGCGGGGTTGGCGCGGGAAGCCCCGCTCCGCTCCCATCCCGCAGGCAGCATCCCCCTTGGTCCCAGCACTCCCAGCCGGCTGCTCCCAGCAGCATCCCATGCCAGCAGCCCCTCGCTCTGGAGGGCTGAGCCCCAGCTCCTGGTTTTGTCACTGACAGACCCTGGAAAAATGCTCCAGGATGCAGTGGCAGCCCCAGAGTGAAGTTCCGGAGCAGCGGGGATTTACAGACCCCCCCTTCCATATTTAGAGCCGGCTGCCACCAGCAAGACGGATGGATGCAGGTGGGAATTTTTCTTCATGTCCCTTGGAGATGGATCCGTGAGCACCCTCGGAGCCGGCGGGAGCCCGCGGCAGGCAGGAGCGCAGAGGCGATGGCAGCGCTCCGGAGCTACCCGCTCCCAGCGCCGCTCCCGCCCCGCTCCCTCTCCGTGCACCTCAGAGCGGGAATGCCGCTGGCAAACGGCCAGCCACCTGGGAGCCACGTGCAGGAACGAGGAGAGCGAGCTGGGCCGCAGCCGCAGCCGCAGCCGCGCTCGGGCTGGAGGCTTCGCCCGGGCGCTGTTTCCCACCAGCCGCTATTTTCCTGGAAGCAGCAGCCACAACTCGTTCGTGACAACAGGCGTTTCCTGGCGTTCCAGCTGCTGGAACGCTGTTTGCAAACCAGGGGGTGTGAGCGATGCAGGGACCCCATGGCCCTGCCACCAAGGGGGATGCTGTCCCTCCACAAGGGACTTGGGCCGGACCCTGAGGCGGTCCTTGCACAGAGCCGGGCTGGAGCGGGGCTGGCACCGCGGATGCCGCGTTGGGGCTGTGGCCATCCATGCGATTTGCCTCTCCGGCACATGCCTCCCGTCCGCAGCTTCTCCGGAATGTCCCGGGCTCCAGTATGTCCCGCCGGGGTCTGTCAGGACGCTTGGCTGCAGGACGGGGACATGGGGACACTCCCGGCAGGAGCAGCGGGACCCGGCACCGGCTCTGTGCGCGGCCGCTCCAGCGGGAGCAGAGGAGGCGCCGGGGCAGGAGGAAGCAGCGGGAATTCCTCCCAGGCAGGAGGAAGGCGTCAAAGCGTCGGCCTCCTGCGGGAGGCACCTCCGGGAGAGGAGCCTGTGGCCCCATGATCCCGAAGGGGCTCCCGCACCTCATGGGCTCCTGCCCCTTCCCGGCCTCCCGCACCTTCCCGACCTCCTAGGGCAGCCCCAAGGGAACCTGGGGCTGATGACAGGTGATTTAATTGCTTTAGGTTTCATTCAAACAACACAACTTAAATAAAGCGTGGCGGGGCTGGGGGAGAGCCGTTCTCCACAGCCGGGCAGATTTATGTGTCTGTGCTGCTCCGGCCACCCCCAGCCTGGCCAGGTTGCTCCATGTGCTGAAATGTCGGGATTTAGGGGAGGACGGAGCCCTGTTCTGGTCCATCCCACCCTGCTGACCCCGCAGCAGGGAGGAACCAGCCTCAATTCACTGCACAGGGTCTGCGTGGGGGTGAACGATGCGGGCAGGCGCTGGGGTCTGCCCCGTCCTTCCGCCCTAGCAAGCTCCCCCTGAGCAAGGATTTCACCCAAGCCGGATGCCCAGGGTGATCTTAGTGACATTAGACCCGGCAGCACCCAGGGACGTTTTGTGCCCCTTGTGACACCCTGTGGGAATAACAGATCACCTGCTGCCGCCTGTCACCGTCCCGCTCGTTTCCTGCGAGCCCTGATTTATGCCGCGTCTCCTTCCTCCGCGCCATCGCGCGCGCTGATAGATGGCTCCTTCCTCTGCTCCTGCTGTCCCTTCATGCTACGCCAAACCATTAATTCTTCGCCTGTGTAAACTTGTCTTGCCTTCAGGACTTTAATTTCATAAAAGCACAAACACCTTATAACCCTGCCGCCGTCCCAGGCCGGCTCCGGAGCGCTGGATCCTCTCGCCGAGGTTATCTGGGGCAGCAACGCCGCTGTGAAGGAGGGACCGATGTCAGCCTGGCCGGTGACGCAGCCAGCGAGCCCCTTGGATCCCAACGGCACAGGTCATTTGGGGAGGAATAGTGAGTCTGGAACACGAACGGCTTGAGCACCTTTCTGGAGACAGATGGAAGCTTCAGGGAGATCCAATAAGCTGTTAGATCCAGGGGTGAAGCTTCCCACTAGGCTGGGAAGGGGTCTAAGCCCATCCTCAAGGGCTCTGACTATTACCCAGACCTTCTCGACATGGGGTTCTCATCCTGAATTAACAAATCGACTTTTCTTGGGTTTACTGAAACACAATGGGTTTGAAGAGCGCTCAGAGACCTGCAGCAAACGATAGGAGTCAGGTTGTGCATCCACCCTCTTCCTCGTGGCCCCAGGTTGTGGGCCCCAGATGGTGTCCCAGCAGCTGCAGCAGCTGCACTCAGGATAAATGCCCGGGAATCACGCTCCCATGCAGCCCAGCCCATCGCAAACCCCCGCACACCCAAGCCCTAACCAGGCCCCGCTCAGCCCGCAGGTTGTGCCCTCTCTCCTCCTTCCCTCTCTCCTCCTTCCCTCTCTCCTCCTTCCCCTTTTTGGTTCTCGCTCGAATCATTTGTCCTGATCTTCCGTGACTCCCACCGCGTATAAAACGATGTGTCATTTCTCCCTTTGGGGAACGATGTGAATTTGGTTTCACGGCTGTAATCCATTTAGTGCCAGGTTATTAAAATGAAGACATCTTTCAGCACTACAGACCTGTTAATCAGGGGAATGGCTTCAGAGGGCTTTTGTGGGCTCTGTTAATTTGTGCTGCATTGAGCCTCATGGAGCTGAGAGGAGCATTAGGGGTGGGAGAGAGGGGAATCAATCAGTGAAGTGGATTGAGGAGTGCTCGGCTGGCTTGCTGCTCTGCGGGTGCTGGTTCTGGCTTGAGCGTTCTCCATCCATCACCCCGCAGACGTAGCTTGGTCCTGCCCGGTCAGGTGCAGGTGCCCCCGCTGCCCCGCAGCCTCCTGCCCCAGGTTCGGATTCCGGAGCATCCCTGGATGCATTCCGGAGCATCCTTGGCCCGGGCAGGTGGGATTTTCTTCCGAGGTTTCTGGAAGTGCAGTTTGAGACTGCGCTTCTGACGAGACTGGGTTTGATGGGCATGGACCAAGGCACCTCCGCTTTTTGCCTGCTCTTAGACATACGAACCAAGGAGCTGCCACTGGAGTCTGTCCCGTTGCTTACGCTGCATCCAGCCTCCCATCTCATCCAGGTTCCTGGGCTGTATTTCTAGTATCTGAGCACTTTGCATCCGCACCATTAAACCACACGTGCACATCTCTCATGCGCTCTCTATTTTCTCAACTGCTCTTCAGGAAGGTGCTATCCAAGCTAGAGACTCCCAGATGCCGCTGGTTTCCTGCCCAGATATTTCACTTCGTGGTATTTTGGTAGAAATAGCTAAGAGCAGCTCACAGGGTAGTCAGTAACAGCCCACGTGAATGTGGAACTCTTTGTTCCAGCTCCGCTGCTCCCAGCCTGCTCCGACCTGCGCTGCGGTGTGGGCTCCCCCGTCGCCGCTCGCAGGACCTTGCGGCTCCTCCGTCGGTGCAGCCCGTCCTGCAGCCGCAGGGGAAGGAGCTGGTGGTTTTTCTGCTCTTCCAGCTCGGCTGTGGTGGGTGTAAACAGAGAACTCGGGTCCTCCCGTTCCCCAGCACGCGGCAAATCAAACCCCGGAGCAGCCCCGTGGGGAGCCCTCTGCTCTGCGAGGAGAGCAAAGCCCCCTTTCCCCTCGGTGCCCTGGGTGTGCGGGGTGCTCTGCAGCATCCCCAGCCGAGCGGTTTGTTCACGTGAGTGTCCCGGGGTGAAGAACAGCCCCAGCGCTGAGGTGGGAGCCCCTCGGGGCTGGTTATGCAATAACATGAATCCTAAACATGGCCTAGAAAGAGATTTCCCAGCTCCCCCGTTCCTTGTGGGCAGCTCTTCTCTGCAGACACCTTTGATGTGAGCAGAGCAGCTCTTCAAAATAATCATTAATAATTAGCACAACTGCCCCTGCAAGCCTCCGCAATAGGCTGACTTCAGAAATTCATCACTTCTGCTAATTGAGATTTCGTTTTTATAATAATGCCATTCCGGCAAACAAAAGCGTGTTTTGCTGCCTCTGTATTGTCTGTGCTCCTAGCGGGAGAACCGCTGGAGCTCTGGTAAACCTGATGGGACTGAGTAAAACTCCTGTTTCCATAAGAGCAGTCTGTGCTCTGCCTCCCAGCGGGTCTCGTTGCTCGGGGTCAGTTTGGCCTCAGCTTAGCACTCCCGTTGTGTCCTCCTTCGGGCTGCAGGTGAACTCCTGCTGCTGGAGGAGATGCTGCATTTTCACAGGGTTTCATGCTTTAGGAGAAGAAATCACTCCTGTCTCCTGAACAGCCTAGGGGACTAATGATATTGATATTAAAAATGGTCTTTTTTGGAGTATCAGAGAACTGAAGCTTTCAAGACCTCAGTGCAGTCAGACACCAGGAAGATGGGATCGTCCCCACACTTGTTAGGGGACAATTCTAAGGGAATTTGGAGGAGTTAGATGATGGGGAATTTGGAGGGGTTAGATGATGGAAGCTAGGCACCAAGGAGGTGGATTAGGATTGTTATCTAGTCAATAGTGCTGCTTAAGATAAGTGCTATACCCAGTTACGATATGACTTTAGTGGTGAAGCAGCAGCAAGATGTTTGGAGCGCAGGTACCAAAAACAAGGAGCAGAAACCCTGGGAAGGGGTGAGGCGCTAGGAGTGAGCACGGGAGACGAGGAGGAAGCACCTGGGAATTAAGCCTTTTGGTTCAGGAATGCACCTGGCACATCCGCAGAGCTGAGCCTTAAAATCAGGTGCTCTGCTGATAACTGACCACGTTTGCAAATCTCCAAGTTTTGCAACAGTAACCTGTAATTAAAAAAATAATTTTCTTAAAATCTACTCCCTGGCACTTGCACACACTGTGAATAACTGAAAAGCATGTTTCCATTGCCCAGATTGCACTGGCTGATGTGTGGTGTTTCAAAAGCTGGGACACTTCTCCTAGAGGAACAAATCCCTCCGCTTTCAGCCCCTGAACTCCCCAAGTCGTTTTTATCTATTTAATCTCACACTTTGAAGCAAAGCTCTCCCAGCTGGAGGACATTGCTGGGAAGTTTCAGGTTGGAAACTAGGTTTGCCAAGGCAGTTTGGAAGCTGTTTCAGCCAGGTTCACGCTGAGCAGTCAGTTCGTTCCGAGCCTCCGAGGAAGGCGCTGGGGCCGTTCTCACGTAAGGACAGAATTATTTACCAGCTAGAGTGTCTGGACGCGGTGCCGGGGGTGACAGGCTGCTGAACTGCCTTTCACCATGGATGTTTTCGCTTCACACCTGCTCCTGGGGTCTCATCAGCGTCGCAGTGGCCATCCCGTGGCCTCGGACACGGGGAGGAAGAGGTTGGGTTCGTCTGTCTTGAACCGAGGTGCATGTTCCCTGTAGCGGGCACAGAAGCACTAACTGCTTTGGAGGAGGTGCCCGTCTAACTAAGCGGCCTCTGCACTTTGGGGAGGAGGCAGGGAGCACATGAAGTACTTACTGCATCTCCTCCTTAGCAGAGGGTTTCAGCACCGGTAAAAATATCCAGGATTCTCAAAAACAATCAGGGCTTCTCCAGTGCTGGAGATGCTTTGGTGCTGGGAGGGCGCGCACATGAGGCACCACGATGGGACGGACCGTGTCTGTGTTTCTCTGGAGCAGCTTGGAGATGTCTTGGAGTTTTGATTTCCATCAACACCACGAGCAAACCTATGAAATCTGGTTTGGGGGTTAAGCGGTGCAGACAGCCTGCAGGGCCCTGGAAGGACGTCAGCCGCTGGCGCCCGGCTGCCCTGCCCGCCGGTTCCCGGTGTGCGGCAGCGAGCGCTGAGGTTATGGAAAATGTTCGTCATTGGAGCGGGAGATGAGATCCTTGTGCCTTCGCTTTGGCTCTCTCCGGGTCAGTTGGTCTGTTTGGGTTTCTCCCCTCCCGCCCCAGCCCCTCAGCATTGCAGCGATGCCCTCGGTGCCGTGATGCAGCAAGAGGACCCCCGAACGCAGCCCTCTGCCCCGCTCCCTGGGAAAGCACCACGTCTTCGACCAAAAACAGCAACCTGCAGTGCCACCCCATCAAAAAATGGAGAAATCCTCTTTATTTTGGTTTCCAGAGGAGCCCACGTGCTGTGGATCTGAACAAGAACCCCAAGGGCCCTGCCAAGGAAGGAGCCGGGCTGGGGCGGTGATGGGGAAGGAGGAAGGGTCCCTGCCCCGGAGGAGGGGACAGGGTTGAGCGCAGGGCTGGAGAGGCGCTGGCAGGGCCACGGAGCAAGACAGTGACAGGAGAACAAGCAGAACATAGAGCAAGGCTGAAATTCCTCCTGCAGTGATAAATCTGTTCGTCCTGACCGCAGGGCCCCAGGCTCTGCTGCGTGACTGGTGACGTGCAGGAACCCAGGCCGTCTGTCTCCCGTCCCGTCCTCCGTTCAGTCTGACAAATATTTTGAAGTTAAGAGTCATCGTGGGATTAAAAAAATCAATATGCTACATTGCAGCCAGGTTATCGAAACGATTCTTTCTTTCTTCCAAAGGAAAGAGCAGTAGCATATTCCCAGGGAAAGGAATATCCCTCTTTTCAATGAAAAAGTATTGGAAAGTCATTTCGATATAAAACCTCCAACTCCATTTCGGGGCAAAAAAAAAAAAAAGGAGGGGGAGTTGTGGAAAACAGAATGCCAGGATCCCGGAGGTCTATCAGGGAAGCTCTAGAGCTTCCCCGGCTCAGCCAGCGCTCCTGGTTTCTGCAGGCTTCGGGGTCTGTCGTGTTTCTGACTCAAAGTCTCTTGTTCTTCCTCAGTTTCTATCCGCACACTATCTCATTCCTGTCTTTATTAGCAGAATCCAAATCATATGATGCTCTTACCACCAGAAAAGGTATCTACATCTTGAAAATACCTCTCCTGTGTTATTTTATTGTAGAAATCTTTAATCCTGGACTCCCTCTGAGCAAACCTCCAGCATGGCTGGAGGCTCCTCTGGGTCTCATGGAGGAACCTCTGTCCTTATCCTATGGAAGAAGCAGCTGGATTTCCCTCCTGTCCACAGCATTTTGTGCATTTGACACGTGGGCCCTTGCCTCATCCATCCAGACCCGGCTGCCTTGTTTTTTTAGCAGACTTCTTTTCGCGTCTGTGATAAACGCCACCCAAGACTTGGCCATTCTCTTCATGCCATTCACTAGACCGTGACACCGGGCTGGAGCTGCAAAATCCCATCTGGATGGCAACCCGGAATTAGCCGTGATGTATGAGGCTCTCCAAAGAGCGATACTGAAAGATAAGTGGCTCCAGAGGTTTAAACAAGGGAGCTGTGAGGATTCATGCTGAAGAACAAGCCAGTGTCTGTCAGAAGGGAGGCAAAAGCCACGCTGGTGTGAGGAACGTCCCCTTCGTTGAGCCGTTTGCTTGGGCAGCGCTAGTCCTGGTGCCCGCACAGCTCCAAAAAGAAATTCTGATCCGTTTGAGCCTCCTTTAGGAGCGCACGCTTAATTTGTAAGCCCGCCATAAATCACAACCACAGCTTATTTGTTTTTAATTTCTCGTCAGCTGAGTGATGTGCTGGTTTGTTTTCGCACAAGGAAAGGCTGGTGTCTGAACGTCATCTCTCACTGCGTTGTAACTTATTGTGTGGGACAGAGCAGAAAGGGCAGGTTCTCTTTTAGTTAAGACAATATTGAAGCGCACTCTTGTTTTAATAAGTATGAATGCTGCTCACTGCCAGCCCCTAATCTGCAAAGGCAAAGTAAATATTTCAGCATTTAACAGTCTCTTTTCCATGCTTCAAAGCTTGGGGGGGGAGAATACATTTTCATAATGGTGCTTCATAATAATGAATTTGAATATATTTGGAGAAATACAGAAAAGCAGAGCCTAGAATAAGTGTCCCCCGGCACCGTGCAGGAAGAGCAGCAACAAGGTGCGAGGAGCACGGCCACCTCGAGCCGCATCCCCTGCTCCTCTATCCTGCACGGACCAGGGCTAAAGTCTTCAATTTTGGTGTTCCAGGTTTGCTTCCTTGGTCGGCACAGCCTGCAGGTGGCTTCTCTGGCTCTGTGTGATAATCCGTAGCTCAAGTGAGGAATGAGGATGTTTTCCTTGCCCGTGCGCCGCGCGGAGCACAGTGCAGCCCTTGGTTCACTGCGTCACTCGCGGTCCCACACGTGGAGTGGCACCGGCGCTGGCGGAGCGGCCCCAGCTCCCCGCAGCTCCTGGCATCCTTCCTGCCGTCCCGGCGCTCCTTTCCCTGCTGACACCAGCGTTACCCCTGCGCCCCGGGGGTGCACGGAGCCAGGGTCATGCGGCGGCTCCCCCGGCGAGAGGAAAATCTGCGGGGTTTTATTGACACACAAACATTGCACTTGGCTGGCGGGGACCGGTCGGAGAGGATGCCTCATCTCTTGCCAACGCAAACATCCAGCTCCCAACAGGGGGTAGGGATGCAGCCAAACGGCCTCCTTCAAGCCCGAGGCAGAATGCAAGGCCTGACGCCCGTCCAGATCCCTGTCGCCTAAATGCAGCAGTGCGGAGACCTTGCTGAGCCCCAAAGCAGGATGAAAGCGGGACGGGTCGATGCATGCTTGCCTCTTAAAAGAACGATTTGAAAAAATATTCCTTGTCGGGTCAGAACGCGACGTTTCACAACTCCTTTCCTCCTCAGAGGAGGGCTATGAGACACCGTATGAGAGGTCAGGAAGGCGGCTGCGTGCGGGAGGTGACAAGTGGCAGCGAGGACGGTGCGGAGGGGGGCCGCGCGCGCGGCTGCGGGTCACTCCAGGCACTCGTCTCCATTGCAGATGGGAGGTATCAGGTCAGCGTCCACCAGAGCAACAGGGTGACGTTTCCAGGGCAGTCTGCGAAGGTCTCAGTGTGAGACGAGTCACAGGGAAAACGTTTCATAGCACGCGAGGACGATCTGCTGTCTCCTCTAGTATCTGGGATGGGAGAGACCTTGATAGGGCTCAAGCCTGGTAAGACTGGTAACACTCCCAGAGCGGGAATATTGTCTGGCTTGGAGAGAGGAAGGCTCCGGCATCGTCCTCCTTGCCTGTGTGCCCCGTTTTTAGGCACCTACTGTCCTCCGGAGTGCTCAGAGTCAGGACGTGTCTCCATAGCGTGAGCATGATCTGATTCTCCCAGGGTACCACGGCCATGGAGGTCGGTCAAGACACGAATCTTAAGATTTCGAGTCCTTTCTTACCACTGAAAATTGGACCATAATGCTATTTTTTCCATTAAAGATCGTTGAGCCCAGTTCTATTGACTTGGAGGTCTAATAGGAAACTCATTAGTTGTGCTGGGGCCTTTATCTTAAATGTTGAGGGCAAGGGAACAGCAAGGCAATCTCAGGACATCAGCCTTGCAGCTGGCACCAATTAAGGGGCGAGATGCTGCTTTTAGCTGTTGGCTGTGGCCTGCAGACAGTAGGGTAGGTGTGCACTGTGCGGCCTGGAAAATCGGTTCTCTATCTATTTAGAGAGGACCAGTAAATAATGGGAACAGCTCCTTGTACTGGGGAGATCCCGAAAAAACAGTGCAGAAGAGTGGGCAGCAGCGATGGGCACAGCCGCCAGAGGAAGGGACTGCAGGTCTCTGGGGTACCCTGGGCACGTTCAGGGATAGGGAAGAGTGGCCCCGCATCCCATGCTGCCCCCAGCCCGGGCAGCTTTCCCCCTGCCCCGTGGCGGCCGCCTGTGGCTTTGGCGACCATGGGCGCTTTGATCCGCTCCCGGCTGCGGCTCTCTGTTCACACAGGCGACCGCAGCTCTCCCCGTTTGCGCTCCTCAGCTCTGCCCGAGCGTTTCCCAACTGCCCGGATAAGGGTCCCAGTGTGAGCGGGGCCCGAGCCCACATCGCAGCATTCCACATGCTCCCCCGGCGGCTCCTCCGGGGCTCTCACAAGTGCTCGGGATGTGTTGCTCGTGGCTGCCATCCCAGGCCAGCCCGGGGGGAGCAGATTTTTCCTTCCAGGACTCGCATTCCTTTGGTTCTCCAGAACCGAATCCGCCGGGAGCGCCGCGCCAGGACGGCCGCGCACCGGCGCGGGCTGCGGGTAGAGCTCCCTGGGGAGCACGTGCCCAGCTCCCGTGCTCCTCCGCATCCATTAGCGATGGCTTTTTTTTCCCTGCTTGCTTTCATCCTCGCAGCCTTCCTGGCAAGCTTTGAACATACATAATGACTTGGAAGGTAGAGGAAAGGCCCTGGCAGCGGCCGAGTGCGGCGGGAGCGGAGCCAAGGCGCCCAGCCGCACGGCGGTTTCATCCCATTTGCAAACTATAAGGCAGCCTTTGAGCGGAGGGGGGCAGCGCGAAGGAACATGTGCTAAACATCATGTCGGGAAGCTTAGCGCATTAAGGGGAACAGCGCGCTGGCTACGGACAACTGGAAACGGTTTGCGATTTGTTATAGGAAAAGGGGAAGCAAGAAGCAGTCTCTTTTGATTTAGGGTTTAGTGAGCAGCTCTGGCAGCGCAGGTAGGATGGTCTCCTCTGGACACCTCGTCCAAGCAAGCGTCGGAGTGGCATAAATCAGAGGGTTTTACCCAAACCGCTCAACCCTCCGAGAAGAACTTGGTGTTGGAGAGCTCACACACAAAGAGGGGCGCAGACACGAGAGGGAAGGAGTCTGTGAAAATAGAACCCAGACACCAACCCACAACACGTGCTGCAAGCCTGGGCCCTGCATCGCTGCTCACTGCCTGGCACGGCACAGAGCTGAAGCTGAACCATTTATCCCCAGCACTGCTGGTCCTTAACCACGTCACGTGCAAGTAGAGGAGCTGCCTTGAACAACTCCACAGTAAATGACTGCCTTGTTAGGCTTAATTTACCCCCAGCATTTCCTCCTTTACCCACGTTTTCCTTCTCGCTATAGGAACCACAGTGTTTGAAGCCCTGTGGCAAGCAGAGCCTCACCATGTAGGCTGCGCCAGAAACCAAAACACCTGCGAGGCTGAAAGAGCCGATCCGTCATCGTGCTGCTTGGGCTGGTGGCACGGACGGAGGAGGAAACTCAGAGCTGGCACCGCGGGCGCCGAGTGATGGGATCAGCTGGGCAGGGTCCCTGGGACGCGGGAGGAAGCTTCAAAGCTGCTGGGAGAAACGGGAATCTGCTCTTCAAAGGAATTCCTGTCTGTCCCTGGCTTTCTCCACCCGCTCCCGCAGGATACTGTGTTGTTGATGCGGGGACAGGGCAGGAGCCCGATGACAACTGCAGTGAGATGAGAAGCCTCAAGGTCCTGCAGAAACACAACTGCTTTTCCGGACCTTTTAAACTCTAGGCATTCCGAAAATGAAATAGTTAGATGGTTCTGTGGGGCTGCAGAACAGTGCTGGCTTTGGGGAGATAAAATAACGAGGGGTTGAGACTGTCCACCCAGGTTCTCTTGATGTATAAGTGGCTTCTTCTCTGCTGTCCCGGTGTGACCCTGTCCCTGTGACAGCCAGCTCGGGAGCCACAGGCTCCTCCATCAGCGGCTGGCGGAGGGGACAGCGGGGCTGCGCGTCCCCTCCTCGTCCCATCGCGTTGCTGATGGAGCAGCCTGCGGTGCCCGGTTCCCCGCAGGGAGCCCAAGCGGCCTCCGGAGCTGCTGGTGCCTCCGAGGGGACCCGCGTGCGCCCCGGGCACGGAGCGGGAGCGCCTCGCCAGCCCGCGGCACCTATAAATGTTTAATAACCCGGGACACGGCGCTGCCGAGGCGCTGGCATCCATCACGGAGCCGCGCTCCAGACTGCTCCCGCGAGAGGGGAAAAGCCTCTTCCTCCGGCACCGCTTCCAGCTTTAATGGATAAGGCAGATAAGTCACAGCCGACAAGTGTGACAGTGGCGCTTCCCGCTGTGATGTCCCCGGGGGCAGGACTGGCCGCCCCGGTGTCCCCGCGGGGACATGGGCACTGGGGCAGGAGCTGGCACCGCTGCAGCGCGAGGCTCCCCGTGCAGGAGGATCCATGGTTAGCGATGGGACACGGGGACCGGGGACGCGGCCCAAGGCCACGAGAGCCTCTTCCCACCCACCACTCAAATACTCTGCTCCTTCGCTCTGCCAGCTTCTTCCCCCTGCCCCCATCCTTCTTTCCTCCATTTGTTGGTTCTTTCTTTCTTTACTCCCTGCAATTGTCCCTAATGGCAGCAGCGCCGCAGCAGAAGTCACCCCGCAGGAGAGCTGCAGCAGAGAGGGATTTTTGTAGATGGCTTTAATAAAAACACTGAAGGTCTGTTGTTGTTACAGTGCCGTGTGATCCATTAAGTCTATTAAATACAACACAGGGAAACCGTGAGAGAAGCCAGAGGAAGCCCTGATGTCACCAGAAACAAATGAGCCGGGGCTGCCTCCCTGCTCCTGCTCAGCCGTGGGCTCTGCGCTTCCCGCGGGAAGGGAGCACGGACCCGTATCCAGCTGCCCTCTGCCCGCACGTGCTTCGGGCACCCAGGGATGTGCAGTTTGCAGATGCATGTGCTGGGGCACGCTGAAGCCAAGGGCACATCGAATCAGGAGGGTTCCTGCTCTCCCGTGCAGCCTCCCGTGCAGCACGCAGGTTTGCAGGCTGCGTGCGCAGGTCTCTGCACACACTCATGGCCTGGGTGGTCCACAGCAAACAGCGAGCGTGCTCCTTCCTCCTCGTAAGACACTCATTGGTTGCAGGTGGAGACGGACCAGAAGATCCGTGTTCACTCTTCTGACTCCAACTGCAGCCTCATCCAGGCTGAAATCCAGCCTTAAGCTTAAGGACAGATTTTCCAGCTCATTCAGTACAAAGTCACCATGAAAGGGTCAAAGGCAGATAGACACAGAGGAAAGGTTTCATTTCTGGAGACTTACAGAACTGGTTGCTCTGTTCGAAATGTCTTCCACGGAAGAGAGGCAGAAGGACCGAGTAAAGGCACGGCCAATAGCAGAAGTTGGAGTCACTAAGTCCATAGAAACTTGCTCCCGGGACCCCTGAAACTCCTCGTCTTTGCAAAACGCTCCACAGAGGTAAAAGCTGGACCTCCCTGAGCCCAGGGAGGCGGATGTGATAGGAGAGGGCCCTCAGTCAAAGTGCTCTATGTTATCACCACATCTCACTGCTGATTGCAATGATTAATTATCGTCTGGAAAGCGCTCGGAGATCCTCAGATTGAAGGCTACATGGATTATGTTTGTATTTAGGTCTTTATCTTCCCCGTGGCTGCATGCTTCCTGGCCAGACCTCGTTCTTATCTGGGTCTTTACTCACAGAGAAGGGGTTTAAGGAAAGGCAGGGGTCTGCGAGAGCAGGAGCTGCAGCCCTTGCTGCACCGTGTATCCCTGCGGCAGGTGGGAGCTGTACCCGGCGGGATGGCATAGAGCAAGTGATGGAGTGAGTGACGGAGCATCCCAGCTGCATCCCGGCCACATCCCGGCCCCGTGGGCTCGGCCGGTGCTCCGAGCCCACCTGGGAGCCGTCGGCACGCGGCAGCAGCCGGAGCCACCCCCCGTGGAAAGGCGGCCTGGAGCCCCGCGCGGCGGGAGCGCCCGCGCACGCAGGCATTCCAGCAATTCCCTGCGCAAACAGCTCTTCCTCCCGGGGAGCAAACACGGGATAATCCATCTATTCTGTTTATTTGCGCAAGATAATTTTTTTGTTGACATTTGAGAACCTTTTTCCTCTCTTCCCCGCTTCCCTGGTGTTGCTATAAAACATTAACCCCCCGGTCTTACAGCAGCAAAAGGACCCCCGGAGCATCAGATCAGAGGAGCTGCTGAGACCTGGACAGACGTCATCCAGGAGCCGACTTGTGCCTGGGGCAAAGTCCCCTCCTGCTCTGTCGCCCTTGGGCAGCAGGACGGGTAAGGGACAAGGTGGTCAGCAGAGACCTTCCCCTCTGCCCCTTCTCCCTGCTCCATGGCTAGGGACCTGCTGGGCAAAGCCGTGCCCAGCTCGGATCTGGTACCTCTGCAAACTCCACGGCTCTCCCCTCGCTCGCTGCCACTGCAGGGTCCCCTCTCCGTGCCAAGGAGCTCGTTTCTCTTTGCTGTCAACAGCTGCTTTGCGAAATACTGCATCCGACCAGAGTGCATCTACTCTAATGCTGAGCGCTCAGCGCAGCCACATGTTGTGTTCCCAGCGCAGCCAGATGTGGCTTCTCCAGGAAGCAGTGTCACGCAGAGGGACGTTATCCCTGGCGCATCCTCCCACGGCTCCAGCCCGCGCGTTGTCCTGCCGGAGCTGCCTAATAACCACTGCTGGACCTGCCGCCGAGACGCAGGCTGAGCCCTTCTGGGAACCCTTAAAGTTTTCGGTCACTGTAATATTTTGTGGCAATGAGTTGCCGTGTGGTTGACCAGTCCTTTCTGGCTTTCTGGCCACTTACAATGCATAAGGATTTTGAACGGATATGCATACTAAAAAGAAAAAAAAAGAAAAAAAAAACTATTATCCTTGTGCATTCGCTATTCCAATCACTAGCTGTTATAATTAAATTCACTGACTGTGGCACTCAGGTAGCTATAGACAATATTTGGGAACAAAGACGGCAGCAGAGAAAAAAGTCTCTGCACAGCGACTCCCGCACAGAAATGATTTGTAATTCTTCTGCTGTTGCTGTCTTGGCACACAGGGGAAACACCATCTTCTTGGGAAGTCGTGCTACAATGAATTCAGAAATAGAAACTCTGCCTTTTCAGGTTAAAAAGAAATAAAAGGAGATAGGTCGAGACACAGGTGCCTGCAATGCAAGTCTGGGTGCCTACTGATCAGGTTACGATTTTAAGCGTCCAAATGCAAGGACAAAGAGACCTTCTTGCGTTTACTGCTCGTGTCTCCTGTGCTTATTTATATCCGTACGTCGCTGTTTTATAGCCGTGCTCTCACCAGTGCCATAACAGGCCGTGAGACACCGCGGATGCGCAGTGTGACTCGGTTGATGCTGGCGTGACGCTTCCTGCACCAACCTAAACGTCTTCCCGACTTGCTGCGGTCCCAGCTCCCAAGCACAGCACCGAGCGCCGTGATTGTGCTCGGGGTGGCACAAAGCCCCGCTGGCTCCCGTCCTGCTGCAGACGGATACACCGCTCCTGCACGAGCCCCCCGCGGAAATGCTGCTCGCTCTGTTTTCACGCAGCCAACGGCGAGGCCGGGCTGATGTGGTGCTAAACACCGCGGTGACGGCACGCAGGACGTGCAGGGCACACGGTGCCCCCCGTGCCCGGCTCGGCTCCGCGCCGGGAACCGGCTCTCCCGGAGCTCCTGGCGCTCCCGGGCACCCACGGAGCCGGCACAGGGCTTCCTCCCTGATGGATACCAGCAGTGGCAGCAAGGGAAGGACCGAGGATGCAGACGAGCCCCCAGTCTGAACGTCTCTGATGGAGGCCGCTGCCCGCGCGCTTCGCTTCTCGTCTGTCCTTCGTGCAGGTGAAACTGCATTGAGGAAAGAAGCTCAGAATCAGCATCCTCGGCTCACCCAGTTGCATCAGCCCTAAATATCTGCTGAAAAGCTATTTTCAGTAGAAACAGCCGTGTTTCCTTATTTTTTTTTTTTTTTTTCTGAAGGTGTCCTCAGGACACGTTTGGTTGCCTGTTTGGTTCTTACCCCTGTCCAAGGATTAGGACTACATAAAACCATACAGGATTCATTCCCTTAAGCTCAGTCCAGCGAGTTTAGTTCAGCCTCTCCTCCTAGGTCCTCCTCTAGCAGGAGGCTGCCCTGGCTGTCAACGGGCATTGCCAGAACGGGGTCTGAATAAAGAAGTCTGCTCTTGGAACAATAATATTCACAGCAATAGACTGTATTATATAATGCACCGTAATAAAAGATATTACGATATTACCAAGAGACAGGAATGTAGAGGGAAGGAAGGAACAGACATGACAATGATAAATAAATCTGGAGAAGAAATACCAAGTGTAATATATTTTTTGTCTCTTTTTGCATGAGACGCTGATAGATGTTTCCAGGTTCAAATAATAGAGCTCACAGGAACATTCTTCTGCTGCTACTTCCCTACTTCTGCATTAAGCTGATTTTATTAAACCACTCGGTAAACAATCATTCCAATGTATCTTTCCAATTTCCCCCTGACATTTCCCTGGCAGCTGCTCCACAGATGTCCACCAGTGTTTAATAGAAGTCGCTGCACTTATAGGTAAGATAATTCAGCTTAAAATTACTCTTGATGGCCGTAATGTGGGACTCAAGGAAGCTGGTGATAAAATTGGTTCTCAAGATGGTCAATTAGAGCCCAAATGTGGAAAGCGGAGGGAAGGGGCAGATTTCCTGGCGCGGAGCAGCCACCCCAGCCCGGAGACCGCAGCCTGTTTGCCCAGGACGGGCAAGTGGCTCCGCTTGCCCCGTTGCCCCACGCGTCGGAGCCAGGTTCCTAGCATGAGAACCACAGCACAGCGCCTATCCCAGAGGCTGCCTCGCCGGGATGGTTACAAGGCAATTTAACTTCTGATGCGCCCGTCCAGCAAGGGGCTTAATCATCTGTCTCATTTCGAGCAGTTAAGCAAATCCACTGACTTCAGTGATTTTCTTCAAAGGAATGGCCCAGAAATGCATAGTGGCAAGCCCTGCTGAATCAGGACTTTGGCTGTTCTCCCAAGTCTTTTCAGTTGGTCTTCAAACTGACCAGTCTCTTTCATGTAGTTGCTTTTTTTTTTTTTTTTTTTTTTGTATTTTTTTAAAGCCTGGATGCTGTTAATTTACTCCTATGACAAGTAACCGGTGGAAACAAGAGCGCTCTGTTATTATTGTTTTTAAAACTGGAAATTAAGGGGGGAAAAATGGCCACCTGTGACTCCATCAAAGGGCATTAGGTTGTCACGTTGCATCATGTCTCGCGGACTCTCACCTCTCCTGTCAAACCTTTCTGACCAGGCATTTGAATACCAGAGCTAAGGCAGAGAGATGTGATAACTGCTGGTGATTGGGATTGCTAGGGAACACTAACCCAGCGCTCCTAGGCTCTTTCAGGGGGTTTTGGGCTTCCTCGGTCGTGGTTTTGGGGTGCAGACGGGGCAGGGAGGACAGGCAGGAGCATCCCCGTCCGCGTCCCCTGGCTGCTGGCCCTGCACCTTGTCCTCTCCACGTGCACTTTGGGGACAGTGACAAACCGACAGGGACAGCGAGGGCAGGTTAACACACAGCACTGATTTATCTGGTGGTTCCTGACCCCCGAAGGCGCTGATGAGCAGTCGTGATTAACACCCAGGAGAAGGATGATTTTAGCGGGCTCTGGGTTTTCTTTCTTCTTATTTATCTTTACAAAAAAAAAAAAGTGACATTTTTTCTTTTTTTCTCTCTTTTTTTTTAATGAGCTAGGGGAAATATGAGTGATTGCGCTGGCAGCTCGCGGCTGGTCCCCAGCGGTGATCAATCCAGGCGGACGGGAGCCCGGAGCTGCAGAATCAGGTCGCTGCTGTCTGCGGCGGCCGTGCCGGACGCGGCAGCTCCTGCTGGATGAATAGTCCATCCTGGAGCGCCAGCGGGACGAGGGGCAGGAGGAGGGACGGGCAGATGCTGCGGGGGGATGCGAGGCGCAGCACGGGGCTCACCCGTGTCTCCCGATGGGCTCTCTGCCCCCTGTCCTGGGTGCTCCTTGCAAGCTCAAGCGCTTCACATGCCTCCTCGGACACCTGCACTGTCCTGCGAGGGGGATTCCAGCTCCTGTCCTGCTCTTGTACTGAGGAAAAAGGGAAAAATGGAGAGAAACCTGTGCCACGAAGGCACTTGCTTCTCCCGCCCTTCCCTCCTGCTCCTGCTGCTCCAAGTCTCTCCATTTCCCTTCTCCTCTCTGTCATTTTCTCTTTTATTTTTGCATTGCGGCTTTCCCTCCCTGTCACCTCTACACATCCCGCCCTGCTCCCAGCTTTTTATCTCTGGATCCCGAGCAAGATAAGACTTTCCTTAATTACGGACCCGCCTGTTGGTCGCGTCTGCCAGCTCCGCCTGGGAGCCGCGGCCTTTCTGCCTGGTTACCCCTGTTTATTCCACGTTCATTAGCTGTTTTACACCGCCGGAGATCGCAGCCGCTCCGGGGGCACTGGCGGCCCGGGCTGACAGCAGGAGCAGCCGCTGCCACTGAGATGATGGGCGAGCGGGGCCGCCCCTGCGGGCTCCGTGCGCTGTCAGCGGGACACGCAGCCTCCCGGAAAAGCGGGATTTTCCAACCCCCATGTGAGCAGGAGGGGTTAACCCTTTCCCTGGGAAGCCCCCAGTAAAGGCAGGGGCGCTCCAGACCGTGAGATGCTCCTGCGTTTGGAGGGGGCTGGGTCCCTTCACTGATAATTATATTTTTCACATCATAAAAACAAACTTCGCAATCTTGCAGTGAGTCAAGCAATGAAAGAGGAGGTTTCCCTTTCCCAAAGGAAAACGTCTCCTCCTCGTCCGGGGGACCCGCATCCTGCAGCCTCCTGTGCGTGCGGGGCCGCCCGCACCGGCAGCGCGCGGGGCCCGGCCGGGCATCCCGCCGCATCCCTGCGCCTGCCTGATTCCCTTGCACCCTCGTGCTGCGGACAGGGCAGGAAAGGGGGCCGGGGGACCCCCAGCCTTGCCCCACGCGGGGGAGGTGGCAGCTCCATGCACAGCCGTGGAGCCCGTTTCGATTAGGAGCAAATTCTACCCCATGGCAGAGGAGCCCGGCGTTAACGGGCACCGTGGGCAAGGCGGGGGAGAGGCTGGACCATCCCCATATGCTCCAAGGGACCAGCCCGAGGGTTCCCCACGGAGCAATCCCGTCCCCAAAGCTGGATGCACCTCCGCTTCCATGCCGGACCCAAGGACCCCAGTCCCACAGCCAAGGACGGCAGCGAAGGGGACGCTTGTCCTATGGGTGGCATTAACACAGGGGCTGCCTGCAGCTCTCCGTATCCTTGCCGCTCCCCAGCCCCGTCCCCCGGGCCCTGGGCTCCCTGGCCCGCTCCACGTCGCATCCGGAGCTGCTCTGCAATGGTGTAATTCACTGTGACAGCCCGTTTATTCACAAGCAATTCCAGCAATCCGCCGGGTCTGCTGCAAAGCACGGGGTGAAGAGCCCAGAACTACCCAAGAAGTGCTGCAATTACCGCTGTGCGCCCAGGAACGGGGCTCCAGCTACCGCCGCGCGCGTGTTTATATTAGACCTAACAGATGGGCCTGATCTGCTACTGTTTATACAACATCCCGGAGAGGCGACCGGGAGGCCCCGCAGCGAGCGCGCCTCTTCGCTCGCACGGTGTTTGCAAAGCGCAATGTTCCCGGGTGGGTGAACGGGGTGCCGGGGCTCAGCCTGCCCTGCCAGGGCGTTTGCAGCTCCGTCCTCCTGGGCAAACACAGCTCTTGCAGGAGGCCGCTTTGCCAGGGAGCCCGCGGGATCCGCAGAAGCTGTCGGTGTTTGCAGAAGCGCTCAATAACTACCGGTCAGCAAGGAGCGCCCGTGGCACAGCAGCCCGTTCACGGCACCGTCGCCAACACTTGGCACTGAACCGTATGGCTGGTCAGGCTTCCCAGCGCAGACGGTTTTCCCTGGGATCAAGGTGGGAGCGCTGGCAGAGGGAGAGGAGGTCACGGAAGAGCCGCTTCCAGCACGTGGTGCTGGGCAAGAGGAGGAGCAGCCGGACGCCGGGAATGGGGCACGGACGTCAGCTCCGCTCCTCGCATGCGGGAGGCAGCCCGGGGAGCCGAGCAGGCAGCAGCGGGAAGAGAAGCCGATTCTGGAGGACACAGATCAAAATAAATTGTGTCAAGTCGCTCACAGAGGATTAAATTCCCCAGACGTTCAACAAAGTGAGACAAATTCCCTCCCGTTCCCTGGCGGCAGCTGCGATGGGGCAGCGCGCCGCTCTCCGCCGGGCTGGCGGGGCCAGAGCGGGTCCGGAGCCCCGGGCCAGCCCCGGACAGCCCTCGGACATGGCCAGGGTCCCCGGGACGAGATGTCCCGTTCGCACCGCTGCTCCTCCCTGCTCACCAGCCGCGTGGGAGCTGGACCTGCTCCCGCTGCCCCGTCGGAGCGGGATTCAGACCCGGCAGCACCGCTCCGGAGCGCAGGTCCGGAGGGATCCCACAGCCCCGAGGACGTGGGACCCCGCACGGGCTGCCCGCGGTGGCAGGACACCCGTGTCCCGGCGGCGGCAGCAGCATCCGCATGGAAACCTCCCCGTGTCCTCCTCGACGCTCCGTTTGGAAGCGCAGGTCAGCTCTGCCGAGCTTCATGCCCGCGGCAGAGAGCCGAGGTCCAGCCAGCACACATAGACACACAGATATAGAAACGCATACATATCCATAGGCACCTGTGCACATATAAATATGCGTATGTACACATCGATACAGATGTATATATAATAGATGTGCGTGTGTGTACGTTCTAATACGTGCGTGTGCTGCCCGAGCTCGCGAATGACTCCGGGCAGCACCGAGGGAGCTTCCCTTGAGTCAAACAAGAGAAAGGCCAAGAGCCCCGAGACAGCCCCAGTGCTCCCCATCCCTGCTCCCCATCCGTGCTCCCCTCCGGAGCTCCCCACACCATCCCCAAGCCTCATCGGCTCCTAACGAGCAGAGCGGCTAATGGGCCCAACCATTCCTAATTGCCGGGCCGCGGCGCGCAGGGCTGGGGGCGCGCGGCCGTGCCGCTTCCTTTCAGCCTCGCATTGTTCCCGGGCAAGCACATTTTTTCCCCCCAACTCCTAATGAATATTGCAAATTCCAAGGGCTTGAGGAGATAAATACTGCCAGGCCCAATCGCTGTCTGCAGAAACACTTTGTCACTAGCTGTTCCCATCATGTGCTCTTTAAAAGCCTGATAAACTCGAGCTCATGATTATGGACAGCTAATGTCTTCAAAGCCCGCACCGACAGAGTCTCTGGTTTCAGGTCATGGAAATGCCACTGTCACTTTAATGTCTGAATGTCCCCAACACGTTGTCAATAGGGATGTGAAATGCCCTGAGTCAGGGGGAGGAAGGCCGAGGGGAGCAGGTCAGCGCAGCGGGCAGAGCCCCGGCTGCGCCCAGGCCCGCGGGCACCTGCTCCGCAGCACCCCGCAACAGCGGAAAAACACCCAAAATATAACATAAAAATAGAGAAAATAATAATAATCATCATCATCATCATCTCAGGTTTGATTTCTGTCTCAGGTCCTTCACAACTTTTGGGGGCTCCTGCAGGAGCAGGTCCCTCTTTGGTGCCTGATTTGTATAAAAACGACATAAAAGATAGCGGGTCCAATGCAATATATTTTTTCCCAGAGCTGTGTGATTTTATTTTGTTTTCCTCTGGCTGCCCTGTGGTATCTGTGAAGTACAGGGAGCATCGCGGTGAGGAGCGCGGCCCGCAGAGGGGTCTCCGGCAGAGCCCGCCGGGAATTCGCTCCCTCTGAGCTCCCCTTGCACCAGTGTGCGTCACACTGCGGGAATGCAAAGAGGAATTGCAGCGTGTGCTCCCATGCATTGGTGCACGTGCAGGTGTGCGTGCAGCACGCTGCAGGAATGCAAAGAGGAATTGCAGCGTGTGCTCCGGCACATTGGTGCGCATGTAGGTGTGCACAGATGTGCGCACACGTGTGCCGCACATCGCCCTGCCGCCTCATTCCCTGCACACCCCGATACCCAGGGACCGAGCGGGTGCGCCCTGTGCCCAAAGCTGCTCCGTTCGCCTGGGCACAGGATGCCGATCGCACGGAGAGGGCGCGAGCACCCACCCGGCAGCGGTAACGAGAGCACCAGGCGGTAACGAGCAGCCGCGGGCGACAGCAGCGAGTCCGTCGCCGGTTCGCGTGACTTCAAGCAAAGCCGGAACGGGCTTAACAGGGCGTCCGAGTCCCTTCAGATCAATCGTGCTCTGACTGCGCTGCCTCTTTTTCAGCTGAGCTAAATAATAATATCACTTAATCTCCAGAGGTAAAATGCTTCTCTAAAGAGAAGAGATGTGAAGGAAAGAGCCCATTGTACCTTACTTAAAGGTCAGGATTTATATTAATAGAATCCGTGTACCACGGGGTTGCCACGGGCTTATATATAATGAAAGACCTGCTGATGAAAAGGAGAGTTGGCCGCAGCATCTCCGAGAGAGTTAATTTGTGCAGAACCATCTTTAAATGTCAAGGGGGGGTTGGAGCAGAGGGTCCCATCCATGTGGAGCCAGCGCTGGATCGGGAAGGGGCTGCAGTAATGGGAAGTGTCAGCGTCTCCACATCCACTCTGGTCCCGAGCGGAAAAATCCCCGAACTGCTGTGCAGGAGGATGCAAAGCTCCAGGCTGGAAGTACTGCCACGGTCCGCTTTGATACTGCTGATACCACCCCAATAGCACTTACTGATAATATCGGGGTAATATTTTCTGTTTGCTAGTGTCAAGATGTCACATTTTATGGTAAACCGTTATAATTTATTTTGGCAATATGCAGCATATATTGTAGCATGCATTGTTCATTTAAATGGGGAAAGCTGCAGAACGCGTCCCTGGAGAGGCTCAGAAACGTGTCCGAGCTGGGTCGGGTCTGTGCAGAGCGGAGCCGCGTCCCTCGGGGCTGTCCTGGCACGGCCACCCATCCCCACGGCCACCCCCAGGGGTCACAGCACCAGCAGGACGCAGGATGAGCTGCAAATCCCCGGATTTGAGTGTCAAAATGCCAGGAGAGCAGCCCCCTCCGTCCTGCTGCCTGTCCCGGTCAGGGTTGGAGGGGGCTTGGGATCTCTGCAGAGAATTCCCACCTTCGTCACTGCCGTTTCAGTGCACCTTCTACCCCAGCCTTCCAGGTACAGCAGAAAGCACATACTAAGAATAAAGCTCATTTTAGTGTCCTGCATCCCCTGAGGGGCTTTTCCCCAGCGTCCTGCACCTCCCCTGTGCACTTCGTGGCAATCTCCTCCTGGAGAGCTGGAACGTCCTCCTTTTCCAATCGCTCTCCCAGGGCGGCGGAGCCAGCGAGCTGGGTTAAACCCTCCACGTCCTCCGCTTCCCAACTTTATGTAATTGAACGGTTTTGCTGCAAAACTGTCAGTGCAAAATGAAGCGCGAAACAGAGTAGCTCTAGTGCCGGGAAGTAAATAATGATAAACACAAGAGAAGTGTTTATCGGTGCTTGGCAGCGTGGCACGGGCGCGCGTCTCTGTTTTGGGACAGGCTGGTGGTGGCAGGGCTGGCACCTCCCTGCAGCCGTGAGGAGCAGGGGACAACTCTTAAAACACAGCGGCTGCAGCCTCTTTGCGTGATTATTAACCAAAAACCAGGTATTTGGACCCGCCGCAGCAGCGACCGCACAGACACACAGCACCGGGGATGTCGGCTGGGATAAACTCACGCGGGTGACAACAGTGAGCGGCCACCGAGGGAATAACCGCACATCCCTGCCCACCCTGCGCTCGCAGAGCGCCCTGGGGTGCAGGGGACCCTGCGGGGTGGCGCTGGGGGACCCCCGGAGCGCAGGGCCCCGCGCCGCCCCACGGGACGCACCGAGAGGGGACAGTGACAGCGCGGCCCCCGCGCGCCGCGGCCGCTGCTCCTTTAAGGCAGAACTAGGTCAGTGTGTGCGGGACGCTGGCGCGATGAGGTCGCTTTCACAGGGCCCCGCTCACGCGGCCGCCTGTCAGGAGCGATCGCTTCCGAGCGAGGAGGCAGCGATCCCGCCGGGCGCCGCGGCTCCGCGCGCCCGCGCTCCCTGGCTGCTCCCAAGGCTCCGCGCGGCCGCACGCAGGAGCGCAGAGCTGGTGTCCAGAGGTGCCTCCTTCTGCACCAGACAACACTGCCCGGCGTCGTGCATCACCCCCGAACGCAACCATCCTGCTGCAGCAGCGCCCTTGGCTTTCCCTAGCGCTGCCGCTCGGGATTCCCATCCATCCCGCCTGGGATGGCTCCAGTAGGCGAGGACCAAGGAGAAACCCATGTCCAAGGCTTCCTTGGGAGCAGTTCAGCCACCCCAAAGTGTCACACGATGGTTCAGGAGGAGCTTTGTGCAGTGCTGTGCCCGATCCGAAAGGGAGACCCTGCACCTACACAGCAACCTGGAGCATTTTCCTCCCCCAAATGTCCCCAAACACCTCGGTTCTCTGCGTGGGAATGAAGCCTCATGCCCGGATCATTAGCAGGACACACTCTGCACTTGCAGCGTGGGGAAAGGCGCAGCACCCCTGAGTTAAAATAAACACAGTCTCAGGGATGTCTCCTGTAGTGTGGTTGATGCTCCTGGCACAACGCCTCTCCTTGACTTGCAGACCAGGTTGGGACGTCAGGAGTGCGACCTTTCAGGGGACGTTTCTGGCATTCCTGGGTGCCATCTGCACCGCTCAACTTGTGCTGCAGCTGCACTGCGTGCGGGGCTGCATGCAGGGCCCAGCATGCTCGCTGCATGCTCCAGCATTACTGTTCCGTGCTCGCCGCATGCTCCAGCACTGCTGCATTGCTCCATGCTCGCCGCATGCTCCAGCACTGCTGCATTACTCCAGGCTCACTTCATGCTCCAGCACTGCTGCACTGCTCAGTGCTCACTGCATGCTCCAGCACTGCTGCACTGCTCCATACTCACTGCATGCTCCAGCATGGCTGCTCCGTGCTCGCTGCATCCTCCAGCACTGCTGCACTGCTCCACGCTCGCCACATGCTCCAGCACTGCTGCTCCCGAGCCCTTCGGAGCCCCCATGGGAACCCCCCGGACTCCCTTTCCCAGCCGCGCG
>JAWLRI010000041.1:1863454-1888392 GCA_034781795.1 Crypturellus tataupa
CATCCCACAGCACCCGCACACCTGGATCCTGATCCCAACCAGTCTGCATCCCACAGCACCCACACACCTGGATCCTGATCCCAACCAGCCTGCATCCCACAGCACCCGCACACCTGGATCCTGATCCCAACCAGTCTGCATCCCACAGCACCCGCACACCTGGATCCTGATCCCAACCAGTCTGCATCCCACAGCACCCACACACCTGGATCCTGGTGCCCCAGGCTTCATCCCAGGTGCTCTGGCTTCCCGCTTTTCCTGCAGGCTTCACTGCAAACCCCGCTGCCTGGCGCTCATCCCCGTTGCTCCTTCTCCATAACTCGCTTCCCAGGACACCCAGCACCACTCCAGCCCCTCTCCCCATCCCTGCACATCTGCTTCTATAGGGACCATGGAGGAGCCGCGGGGGAGCCAAGCCCTCGGGGACCCCCACACCCCTCTGCAGGGCAGGATTCCCGTCTCATCCCTTTCCCGTTTGGATCTGCTAAAGGCAGGACCAGCCCTGGTGCCACAGGAGGTGCCCAGGATCCCGCTGGAACGTGGGACAGGGCAGAGCCGGGCGCGCGGAGCCCCCGTGCTGCCCCGCAGCGGATGCTCCGCGCGGCCCCAGCCCTAAGCCCCCCTTTCCAAGCGTTTTATTGCGCACTTAGTCATAAAACGCTGCCTGGGGCGGACTTGGCAAGCGGGGCCTCGGCCCGGAAGCCAACTCCTTTTCATTTTTTAATAACGTTTCATGAAAATCCATTTGGCCCTTTGTAGCTCAGACAGGTGGGAAAACAATCGCGTTTGCTATTGTGGGCCGAGCGCGGGAGCCGCCGGCGCGGTGCCGAGGACGTTCCCATGGGGCAGGAGAGACGGCCTTGTTGGGAGACGCAGGGAATCAGCCCCTCCATCCCACGGGAGCTGCGGCCCTTCCCAGGCTGGGCAGAGCCCGCACCACCCGGATCCTGCCCCTTCCCGCGTGTCCTGGCACCGGCACCCCCGCGGGGCCGGCGGGAGGTTTGCGGATGCCTCGGAGCATCCCTTGGCGTCGGGCTCTGTTTTCACAGCTTGCGCGTTAATGCCCCAAAGCTGCAACGCTCGCGGGGGACCAGACGCTCGCAAGGCGAGCGCACGCCGAGCGGCAAGGGCGTTCGGGCCGAAACCGCCTGTTTCCCCCAGAAAGATCCAAAATGCCCAACACCAGGCAGGGCTGACGGGCTGCGCCGGGGGAGAGCCAGGAAGGAGCCAGGGGCTACTCGGAGCAGGAGGCACCTCCGGCTGCTCCCAACGCCCGCATCCCACATCTCACGTCCCATATCCCATATCCCATATCCCACATCCCACATTCCATACTCACATTCCATACCCACATTCCACATCCCGCGTGCAGCCTCACGCCCGCACCAGCCCCTGCCTGGGAACGGGGTCCCTGCACCCACCGGGACTCCTTTGGCAGGAACAGAGACCCAGGCTGCTCTCTGCATCCAAAAACACAATTTTTCAAGTGAGAATATTTCAAGCGTCATAGAGCTAAAGGTGAGCACGGGCCACTTGCTGCTGCTGGCAAGCTGAAAAGAGCCGGAACGGCAGTGCGTTTTCAGCTGCGTCAGCCCCGGTTTCAACCAAGACGCACCCGGTGGCGGGTGACACCGGTGACGGGAGGGTCCCCCGGGGCCGCAGCAGCAGCAGGAGCAGCCGCGGTTGCAGGGGACAGCGCGGGGCGTCCCGAGTCCCCCCTGCCTGCGCCGCTGCCTCGAGGTCCTCGACGCCCCTTGCTCCGCTCTGGTGCCAGGGCCTCGGGGACACGATGGGGTCCCCGCGCCGGGCGCTGCTCGCCCTGCAGTGACAACGGTGTCACCCGAGCGCCGCTCTGGAGGCTCCGGCAGCGCGGCGGTGCCAGAGCCGGGCTGCGCAGGGGGTTACGGGCCGGCCGGCGCTCGCACAGCAGACCCGGGGGCGGGTGGTGGCGCAGGGTGAGGGGCTGCCGCGCCAGATGTGAATTTGTGTTTTAATTCCTCAAAAAAATCACACAAAGGTTTAAGTCCCCCGACTTGGTGTATTCGCGCTGAAATCAAAGCCCAGCGGTGCTGCGTGCAGCCACGGACGCTCCCGCCGCGGGGACGTGGGACCTGCCAGGGGCTCCGTCCTGCCGGGACAACCGTCCATCAGCCGGAAACGTATCCGGGCGCCCGGTGCCTTCCATGCCTGAAACACAAGTTTCCAGCGGGAGTGTTCAGGGCAGAAACAGGCAGAAACAGCTGTTTCCCCCAGGGATCCCGATTTCCCGCTTGATGGGATCCCTTGAGTGCTCCCACTCTCCTCATATTCCCACTCTCCTTGTGCTCCCGCTCTCCCAGTGCCCCTACTATCCTCATATTCCTGCTCCCTCATATTCCCGCTCTCCTCACACTCCCGCTCTCCTTGTGCTCCCACTCTCCTTGCGCTTCCGTTATCCTCATATTCCTGCTATCCTCACGCTCCTGCTCTCCTCGCACTCCCACCCTCCTGGCTCTCCTGCTATCCTCACGCTCCTGCTCTCCCCATATTCCTGCTCTCCCGTTGCTCCCGCTCTCCCGCGCGCAGGGCCGCCTCTCGCTGTTTCTCCGGTTGTGCCGTCACTGCCTCCTTGGCGCTGCCAGCTGCGCTCCTCCTCCCGCGCTCCTCAGCTCCTCGTGTTAATTGTGTCCTATATAAAGCACGTTTCCTGTTAACATTTATGTCTTCCATCTTCCTAAACGCTCCCTTGGCACCTCTCTCATTTCGTGCATCACCAGGCGAGTTAGGGACGCCCCGTTTCAACATTTCCACACACTGCAGCGCCCGGAGCTGTGCACCGTGCACCGTGCACCATGTACCACGTACCGCGCACTGTGCACCATGTACCATGCACCATGTACCACGCACTGTGCACCGTGCACCGTGCACTGTGCACACAGCGCTCAACACAGAGCTCAGCAAATATGCCAGCTGCTCCGGAGCGGAGGTTAAACACAGCCCTTCTCCTCGCAGGACACACAGGTCCTGCTGATGCTGCCATCATTTGAGCCGTGTAAAGCCGCCCTGCGGGTGCACTTAAACCATTTGGAACATTCACCCCTGCTCTCCTGCGAGCACCCTTTGGTTTCCACAGGATCTCAGTGTGTCTTGGAGAGCTGAGCTGGGATCGTGGCGTTTTCCCGGGATACCGGGAGGGACCTGCCCAGGGTGATCAAGACACAATGGGTTTAGATAGGGAAGCGCTCACGGAGTACGCACGGAGCAGAGCAGAAGCACCCGATTGCTGCAGCCATGCAAGGCGCATGGGGCTGAGCCCAGCTCAACTCCCTTCCTGCCTTTTCCCTCCTGCCTCTACCCTGCAGCCGCCCGGCTCTTTGCCCAGGGATTGCTCCTGCTGCTGCTCCTGCTGCTGCCGGCGTTGCCGGGGAAGAGCTGCAAATAATCTGCCCATAAACCCGCCCGGGTGCTGAGTGCTGCGACGGCGCTACCCAGCACAGCCTGGGAGCATCCGTGAGCTGGAGGATCCAAAACGGGCTGGAGCATCCAGCCATGGGATGCAGGAACCATGCTTGGGGTGCAGGAACCATGCATGGGATGCAGGGCCCATGTTTGGAATGCAGGGCCCATGTTTGGAATGCAGGATCAATGCACGGGATGCAGGATCCATGCACAGTCCGGATGGTCCCTGCAGGGTCTGGGGGTCCTGTATTGGGCTGGAGGGCCCGTGTTGGGGCTGGAGGGCCGGTTCGCGGTGCGCAGGCTCTGCAGGGCCGTCACCTGCACGTGGGGCCACGCGGGAGGTGAGCAGGGTGTCCCGGGCCCCACATGGCACAGACGTCCCAGCTGCTAATCCCGGCTTTGTGCAGCCGAGCTCGCGCCGAGGTGACAGGGCCTGGCTTAGAAAATGAAATTTCCAACGCCGCGCACACATTTTTTCCACAGCTTTTGTGCATTTTCCCATCTCACTTTTTTTTCCTACTGTTTTTCCTGCTCTTGCCGCCCGGGCCCAGGATATGGGGAACAGATGTAGCGGGAAGGGTGCCGGGGAGGGGGCTCCGTGCGCACAGGGGATCCCTCCCGCGCGCTCCTGTGTCGGCCGACACGCAGCCGGGCGGGCCAGGAAGGGGAATGTCCAGGTCCGCGGAGCTCCATCCCGGGCTGCTCCCGGCCACGGGCAGGACGGTGTCGGCGGAGCGGCCGCCCCGAGCTCTGCTGCCGCCTCCAGACAAGGAACAAGGGCAGGAACGGGGCCGGTGCCGGCTCTGGCGCTGCTCCAGGCGGTCCCCGCTCCCCGACGCAGCCCCGGATGGATCCGGAGGCACCAGCAGAGCCGCCCCAGCCGATTCCTCCTGCCTCCGGGACTGCGGGAGCCGAGGGGGAGAGCGGGGCTTGCCGAGACATTAAGACCCGGAATGAAAGCCCATCAGCGAATTAATATGGCATTAAATGCTAATAATTAGGGGATTGTAAACATTTATGGGAGCAGATTAAAGCCGAGTTCTGCTCCATTAATTACTCACGTGGCCTGTGCTCCGCGCCCAGCCCCGAGCGGCAGAGCCGAGTGCAGCGGATCCCGAATCCCGGCCCCCTCCATCCCTGCCCACTTGGATAAAGATTTTGGAGAAGAGGAGAATTTATCTGGGGAAAAGCCTTGTCCTTCTGGCACGAGCAGCATCCCTGTTCCAGCCGGACCGGGACCGATCCAGGGAGCCGAAGGCAGCTCATCCTGTGCCCAAGGCCAGTGCGTGTCCCTGCCGGCCACCACGAGCCATCGACCCTGGGCATGGGAGAGGGGGTGGGACACACGGGATAGGAAATGTTCCATTTTTAGTGTTTTAATCAACATTTCTCGGGAGAAAGTGTCTTTTTTCAGTAAAAGTGTTCTCAATAGACACGTTATTTTTTCCACCAGAAGCTCTTTGTTTTTTTAATGCCAAATCTTTTCTGAAAAGCGAGCTTCAGGCACCTTTCTTCATTTAGCAGAACTCATACCAGAAACCGCACCAAAATTCCTCCCATTTCAGTAAACTGCTTCCAAGTGAATAGGAGCAGGTTGAGCACAGGCGGCTGGGCTGGAGCGGCCCCGTCCCCTGCTCCGGTCCCCATCGTGGACCCTCCGCTCTGACCTCCCTCCTCAGACCGTCCGTGGAATTGGAGGGATTTGCTGGAGCTGGTGCTGGGAACACGTCGTCGCCTCCAGATGTGCCTTTCACCCCATCGACGAGCGGAGCGGAGCGCCCTGCTGCCCCTGGCCCCATCGGAACCCCTTGGGCCTCACCACACGCTCACATTTTCACCCAAAGCGGCTTTTCTCGCCCCAGCGTTGGCCCACGCAAAGCTGCCTCCCCCCTCACAGGGACCTGCTCCTGGCGCAGCCAAAGGCGCCGCATCCAGGGCAGCATCCCAAGGCGCATCCAGGGGGTTCCCGGGCGGTGCCGGCGGAGCCGCTCGGAGCGCCGCGCGGGCCGGGGCCGTCGGCGCCGGGGCAGCCCCTGCGGCAGATCCAATTGGACCCGGTTCTGTTCTGCCTCTGCAAACGCACCGGGGCGCGGGGGGACGGGGGGACGGGAGGAGGGCGCAGCTAATGGGCCGCGTAGCTGCGGGGGTAAACAGAGTGCGCCCGGCCCGCGCGCCCGCCCCGCAGCGCTCGCAATTTAATCAAATCCCTGAACTGTGAAGGGAGACTTGTGGAGATTTGATTTCAAGGTTTCCCCCCATTAAGATTTGCATTGAGAAAATTAGATTAGAATCCTGCCTGGGAGCGGACGGGGGCTGCAGGCGGCAGGGTGGGAAGAGGCAGCGGGTCGGGGCGGCCGGAGCCCTTCCTGCTCGGCCCCGGCTCCTGCTCCAGCCTCAGGACCGGGTGATCCCATGGGGACAGCGGGACCAGGACAGGGCTGGGGCCACCCCGGGTCCTGTCCCAAGGCATCGAGGGCAACTTGGCTGGCACGAGGATGGGCACACAGCCACGGCCTGGAATGGAGCAGCTCCATCCTCATCCTCATACCTCCAACTCCAGCTCCAGCTTCATCCTCATCCTCTTCCTCCTGCCTCCATCCTCATCCTCATCCTCCTGCCTCCATCTCCATCCTCATCCTCATGCCTCCATCTCCATCCTCATACCTCCAACTCCAGCTCCATCCTCATCCTCATCCTCTTCCTCCTGCCTCCATCCTCATCCTCATCCTCGTGCCTCCAGCTCCATCTCCAACCCCATCCTTGTGCATTTGCCATGGCAGCCCCTTGGGCTAAAGAGATTCCCATGTTTTGTACAGACAAGCTTCACTGTTGGCCAGGACAGACCCGGCTCCAGTTGTGTCGCTCGCCAGCGCCACCCGCACGCGTGGCCAGGACTTGGCTTTCATGGCATTTCTGCTCCGTGTAATTCCTAGCTGTATCCAAACCCGAGGACTCCCTGCAGTCCCATCCCCACTCTGCAGGAGCAGCGGGCCAGGACAGAGGCTTTAGACCCCAGTGAGCCCCACTTGGGAATTATTTTACAAGGGAAAATGACTCTGTTCATCAGAAGTTTCTTCTCTGCAAGCGGGACCAGTTCTGCGCTTCCTACATTTGTGCGGGTTGTGGGATTTTTAATTAACATTTCTTTTTCCAAATCCAGTGTCTCTCTTTACTGTGTTAGCAGTGAAATGTGTGTTTTCCTGTTCCAAATACTTTCTTCTAAAGTGCTCTGCAATCTGACTGCTAAAAAATAATGCTCCAGAGCAAAGAAGAATATCTGACTGCGAGTCGAACGAAACATCTAATTTAACCTCAATCTCCTTGTGCTCCGGTTCCTGGCTGTGCCGCCCCGTGCAGCGCACCGGGGTGCAGGGACCTTCCCGGGATGCGGCCGGAGCTGCCGTCACCCGGGGCAGCCGGAGCAGCCGGACGTCCTGCCAGCCCATCCAGGCTGCAGCGCCGCTCCTCGACCCGGCACCGAGGATCCGCGCGGTCCCCACAGATGTCCCGGGCTCCGTCCTGCAGAAACCCGGTCGCTTTCGCAGAACGCCCTTCCGTGCGTGTGCGGGGACATTACGAGATAGCATCAATAATTAAAAATGAACCGCAATTGTCCAAATGAGCGAACAAAGTTCGTCTGGTGATGAATTACCCTGGCCACGTAAAACGGCGTTTGCTCTGGCGCTTGCTAATCCGTGGAATTCATTAGCTTGCAGTGGGTCTCCCGGTCATTTGAATTAGGGGAGCTCTATTGTATTATTGCCGCTGCCGTTATTATTGTTATTGTTTGTAACACAGTCTCACGGGTGAGTGTCTCCAGCGAGAGCCGCAGTCACCCATCTGCAGAGAGGAACCGGGCACGGAGGGCATGGTGCCACCGGGATGGGGAAGGTCCCCAGGGAAGGGCTCTCCAATGCAGCAGAGGAGGGACCGGGCGTCACAACGGGCTCATCCTGCACATGGGACATTCAGGTGGAGGGCCAGCTGGGAGGATGTGGAGACAGAGCAGGTTTTGATGAAGAGTAACTCCTAAGAACCCCTTCCAACCTTAACAACTCCGTGATTCTGTGATTTCCTGCTCCCGGCTCGGGACGGACGGGCGGGCGCAGGATGCAGGCAGGACGATGGGATGCAGTTCTCTGCGCGTTGCTCACGCTGCTTCCCGAGTGCCCAAGCGGGGCTCTCGCCCGAGCTGCCCGTGTGGGTTCTGCGGAGCGAGGCGCCCGCGCGGCAGAGCTGCGCCAGCGCCGATCCCGCGGCTGCTCCCAGAAACCGCTCACTCGGGAAGGGGCTGGCAGGGAAAGAGGTTCCCTAGAGGATGAGAGGCTGCTGGGGCCTGTTCTGGGGTCCGGGACGGGGAGGCAGAAATGAGGTTTTGCCCTGCACAATAATGAATAGTTCTTGAGCTCCCAAAGCCCCAGGTCCTGGGGAGACGCAGCCAAAGCGCAAAGGCAGAGATGTTCGTACGGAGCAGACCTGCGTGGCGCGGGAGCATTCCTGGTCTGGAGGGAAGGGATCTGGTCGTTTCACACCGATGCTCAGGGCCCTCGTCGGGGCTGCATCCCATGGACAGTAACTGCAGCTGCGCTCCTGTCCCCAGCCTGGACACGACCCCAGTGCAGTGGGACCATATGATATGTCCCCCTTGGTTTTAAGAGAATTTTCTTTTTCCTTTTTTTAATTCCAATGTATTTTGTTCTCCCTTGTATTTTATTTTATCCTTCAAATGAAAAATAAGGATAGCAGTGGACTCAAAAGGACCCTTTCATTTCCCGTGGCCATGGATGCGGTGATGCCCCAGTGGCAGCGCTCCCTTCTCCACAGGCAGGGCCCGGTCCCCAGCTCCTGGAGAGGCTCAAAGGCTCTAGCGAGCCCAGGGCAAGGAGCCAGCGGGGGCTGTGGGGTGGAAATGCCCAGCGGGACCTTCCTCTCCCGTCCACGGGAGCGCCGGGCCACGAGCGGAGCGAGGGCTCCTTGGGGACGGGGAACGGGGGAAGCGCAGGCTGCGGGGCGGCTGCGGACGGGCCGGGGGACCCGTTGCTTCCTGCAGCTCCCGGGTCTCCTTCCTGCTCCTCTCTGCTTTCTGTCCGTGCTATTAGGAGTCTAAAAATAGCCCTGCTTCCCATCCCGGCCGGAATGCAAACGCGGTTGCTGGCTGCACCAGGGAGCGGCGGCTGTCAGTTCGCTCTCAATCGAACGCGTTAGAGCCCCAGTCACTCCTTATCCCCCTCGCCCCATCGCACTCCACAATTCCCTTCTCCCAGAGTCCTGGCAGCCGACGGACTCCGAGCTCGAGCACGGAGGAGAAAACCTGCGGCTACCGCTGCGTCCAGGGAGCTGCAGGCAGGGCTGCTCCGAGGCGGGAGCAGCAGGGACGGGATGGGGATGGGGATGGGGAAGAGGTGGCGAAGCAGGGATGGGGCTGGGGCTGGGGATGAGGATGGGGATGGGGATAGGGATGGGAATGGAGAAGAGGAGCAGGGATGGAGCAGGGGAAGAGGAGCAGGGATGGGACTGGGCATGGGGAAGGGGAAGAGGAGCAGGGATGGGGCTAGGAAGGGGAAGAGGAGCAGGGATGGGGCTGGGAAGGGGAAGAGGAGCAGGATGGGGCTGGGAAGGGGAAGAGGAGCAGGATGGGGCTGGCGCTGGGTCCCCCAGGCTGCTGGAGAGGCCGAGTCCGGCCTTGGCATGTGCTCAGCCTGCGAGTCGTTACAGACCAGTGGGATCCTAATAAATAATGAACCGCCATTGATTGCCTTTGCCGGTAAACACAGTGACCTTTATTAAAAATACACGAAAAACGCACTTCGGAAAACTCGCCAGCTGCCTGCCCCGGACAGGCTTGCACCGAAAGATGATTTATCCCGCAGCACCGGGAATGTGGCAAGTGAGAGTAGCAAACAGTGGGAAACCCGGGCAAAGCGGGTGTCGATGCCTCTGCCTGCCCTGCATCCTGGTCCTGCATCCCAGCCCTGCATCCCAGCCCCTCATCCCAACCCCGCATCCCAGCCCCGCATCCTGGTCCTGCATCCCGGCCCCACATCCCGGTCCCGCATCCTGCCGGTTCCTGGGAGCACCGGGCTCTTCCTGCGGGCAGCAGCGCGATGCTGGGGACAGGAGGCAGCCTAGCAGGGAACAGGAAAAGATGAGTCTTTAAACTCCATTTCAGGCTGTATTTCACAATAATCCATTCAGGCACTTCTGATTTAGTGATTTTGAACTCGCCCTTGGATTCTGCAATTTGCTTTAAATTGCCCATTCAGCAGCCACCATTGTGCTGCGGAAGGCGGGAGCTGGACCCCGCTCAGCCCGGGTGCTGGAAGTGGCTCAAGGCACCGTATAAATCTGGGAATTTGCCTCCCAGCTGCCCTCCACTTGCCTGATCTCTTGGGGATTTTGAACAATTAATTATCTGCTCTACAATAGAAAGATCATTCCTTCTGGCCAAGGTTAAGCATCCCAGCGCTGCAAAATAGCATTCATTTAGCTTGAAATAAATCTTATTTATTCCCTAGGCAATGCCGTTGCTTCTGATTCTTTGTCCATAGGTTAGAGGAATGGCCCACAGAGCGGCTGCAGACCCTGCGAGGCGGATTAAGAGCTTCTCACCTCTCGGTCCCCGCTCGAGCCGTGAGTTACCGCCCGGGCCCTCCTGTTCGCAGGCTGCGCCCGCCCCGCTGCAGCTCCTGCAGCCCCGTTTGCAGCGCCCACAGACGCTGGTTAACAAGCTCTGCCCTCGGTGCCCTCCTGCGCGCGGGGTCTATTGCTTGGAGCCGGTGGCCGGGCAGGACGCGCGGTGCTGCCGCACGGACGGGGATGGAGGCACAGAACTCGTTAGAGGCAGCGGAATGAGCCGGCAGCGCCGGGTCTCGCGGGCCGGCCGCCCTTGTCAGAGCAGAACAATTCTGGCAGCGGGAAAAAACAGACCCCTAAGGTCTAGGGGCTGCACAAAGGGAAACGAGCACGAATGCCACGAGACACTTGGGCTTCCAGGCTTGAAAGCATCTGGTTCTCTTCTGGAGGAGGGAGGAAAGCAGATGCCCCCGTGTCCAGCAGCCTTTGCATCCAGTTCTCTCTTCTCACCCAGCAAAGGGGCCGGGGGATATTCCACTCTGAGAGATGGTACTATTTACATGGGAATGTGCCCGCAGGCAAACAAATACAGACATTTCCATGGGTAAAAGCATTTCCCCAAACTCAGAGTAAAATGGTGATTTTTTTTTCTTTTTCCAAGAAACGCACATGGAAAACTGCACAAAGGTAGGAAAAAAAAAAAAAAAGACACTCTCCAGTTCAGACGCAGGGAGCTCAGTGCAGGAATTGCCCATGTTTAACCAGTAAAAAGATGGGGAAAAGCTCCCCGCACCCTTTTCCTGATCCGGAGACCAAGGCTCCCAGTTCTGGGGCCTGGAGAAGCCCATGTCCTTCCCCAACCAGCCGGGCCAGCCCTGAGCTTCAGAGCCTGGTCCTACGGGATGCGGGATGGACGGAGGGTCTCTCCACGCTGGAATGTGCCCGCGCGGTCCCGCTCCGGAGGACCCGGAGCCGCACGGGGCTGCAGTGCGGGGTCTGCCCCGGCCCCTCGGCTGCGGAGCTGCCGGGCAGGCTCCTCTGGGGACGCTAAAAAGCCATTGTGGACCAGGGCCAGGAAAACAAAGGATTTATTAATTGGAGTGCATGGGATAAGCAGCATTGATCACCAAAGCCAAGGGAAACGCATTACTTATGGCTTTTGAACGAGTGCTCCTGGAGCAAATACGTCTGGCTGCTTAATTGATTTGGGATTTTGTTTTATTTGTTTTGTCCTCCGCTGTTTGGAGGGAGACGTGGCCGGGCGCACGGCCGCTCCGGTGCCTTCCAGGCTCTCCCCGTCCAGGCATCCCCTTCCACAGTCCCACTTGCTCCTCCTTTATCCCCGCTAATTCCCAGGAGGAGCCGTGCGAGCGGATCAACCCCTCCACCACCACCCGCTTGAGGAACACGGTGTAGCTGAGCGCAGCAGCCTGCCCACACAGCCCCCTTGGCCCTGGACCCTCTATATCTACATTAACGTTGGCGCTGCCCAAACCACAAGGGCATCCGAGGGCAGGAGCTGCTTCCTCGGACCAGCTCCCTGCTCCGTGTTGTCCAACCAGGATCTACCGGGACCCACTGCGCTTTTCCCTGGGCGGTCGGGGTGGAAGAGCTCATTCCTCGGACTCGTCAGCCTGGCAGGCAGCTCGCACCTCCCACTGCCCCAAGGGACACCCCAAACCTGCCCGGAACTGGGCGCGGAGCCCCCGACACGGAACGCGCAGCACCGAGCAGCGCCCGCAGCCCCCGGCACCGGCTGCAGGGGAAGGAAAGGAGCAGGACGGGGATGGAGGGAGCAGCCCTGGGGTTCCAGCCTCTTGCTAGGTGCAAAACGGGCTGTTTTGGGCGTCTGCTGCACCCTGAGCTGCGGATCCTTCTGCAGGAGAGCTGGCTGGGCCCATGGTGACGTCCCCTGGGTCACCCAGCCCCCCGGCCCGCGGGGACAGCAGCGCTGGTGTGCGCAGTGACAGCCCTGGCCCTGCCGCCCGCACGGGCCGTGCGTGTCGCTCTGCGGATCTCGTCTCCGTGCGCTGCAGGTCTGCGCAGAGGGTCTGTTATCAGCACGGGCCCAGGCACCGGCAATGCCCCGCGCCGAGAGCCCCGCGTCCCCGCACTGCTGCGTCAGCATGAGTCACCTCGCCGTGCTCTGCGTTTATAAATGATTGCGGCTGGGTCAGAGTGTGGGCGAGCGGCTGGATCACGAGCGCGTCCCAAGACGCACGGTGCTTCGTCTGTACAGGAGCTTCATGTGGATCCAAGCAGGGACCTGAATGCAGGGCTTGGGACGCACCTCTCCGAGGCTCCCGCTGCTCCGCTCCGTCCCCTCGTGTCCCGGTCCCGCAGAACGGTGCCACTCCGCAGGATTCCCGTTCCCAGTTCTGCCCGCTGTCCGCAGGGTCTGTGCTCTCGCCCTGGATAACCCAGATATTAACCAGATATTGCTGCACCAGTAACAGAGGCAGCGGCTTTTCAGCAGCTGGTTTTAACTCTGCAGCAGCAAAGCACCAACTAAGGCTGCCCTAAGGAGAGCCCCATGCTCAGGTTGATGCTGAAAATGCAGCTTTGAAGGAGCCCGGTCACATCTTAGCTCCAGGTAGCCTCTAAATAGCTCTTTCTGTTGACCTGGCCACTGAGAAGATGTATTATCCAAAAGCCACTGTCGACACCCATCTAAACCGGGTCTCTTCCTCTCCAGATATTCACATATTTATGAAACTGAAGAGACAGAAGGTTTCTGAGCAGCAGAGAAGTGGTGCCTTGGGACAGCTTCCCCCGAGAAGCAGCGAGCGCAAAATATTCTCAAGTGGATCTAATATGAAATTTAATTAGTTTTATAAATGGAAACACATGACACCGTCGCCTGAAGGAGCGGAGAGCCGGAGAGGCCTCCTGGCTCCTGCTCCTCCGTCCGGCTCCCGGCCGCGGCATTCCGGGAGAGACCCCGAAACACCAAATTGTTGTTACTCTTCTAGACCCCAGAGGAAGAAGATTGTTTTAAGGGTTGTGCTTGTTCCTGCGCACAAATATCAAGTGAAAGGCAGGCAGACACGTGGTTCCGCTGGGCAGTAACTCACTTCATTCGTATTGGTTTGTACCCGGCACTCTTGGGAAAGAGGAGTGATAAATACACAGTAAAATGATGGGGCTGTTCTCAAAACCTCAGGTATGTGGGAAGATTTGGATCCCTGGAGTCATATTTGCCCCTCACCTATGCAACTTGCATTACACTGATATTAGAAATAGAGACGACAGAAAAATGACATCTGCGTTTTGAGAAAATGCTGCGATATCGCAGGCTTTCTTCGACTTCCTGCAGAAATCTTTTGACAGAACGGAAAGCAGGAAAAGGCTTCTTCCCAAGAACCTTCAAAACGTTCAATTTTGGAGCAGTCAAAGCACATTATGAAACCAAATACACTCCCCAATCAAACGCAGGCAGGAAGGCTTGAAACAAACGGATGTGAGCATAAAATGTGATGTGCAATACGATGATATGAAGCCCCTATCTTATTTTGGCCCGTTGTGGCAAATTATTCATCAAAACACTTAGCTGAAATCAGCTAGCTCAATTTTTTGTTAATTTTCTCTGCTTCAAAAAAAAAATCAGACTTTGGGGGGAAATGCCAAAAATAGATGTTTAACTAGCTCTAGCTAAATGGTCCTTGAGTTCAGCCTGTCATCCTGGGTTATTATTTCGCTTATATCCCCATGATAATTTGGGAACAATTTCTCCGAGCGGAGAAGGGAGGGATGGGGGAAGCGGATAACATCCTGCCTTGTTAAAACATTCTGCATATTTTCCTGGATGGCAAGCAGCAGCCGGGATTAAGTTCTTATCCTGCGAGGAGCGCTATTAAAATGTGACGGAGTAAATTCCTTGCACGGACACGGGATGATTTGTGTGCGTGGCGAAGGCGGCCGGGCTCCTTCTTGCCCTGTGCCGCAGCAGCCCTCCCTCCTCCTGCACTGCCAGGAAATAAGTGAATTAATGCAGATAAATGCGCAAATCTGCATGTTCTGTGGGTACCAAGTTCTGTTCGTGCAGGACCCACCGTGTTCGTGGTGCATCCCTGGACCTCAGAGCACCAGCAAATCCCGTCCTGCCTTCCTATCGTTGAATACTCTTTAACTAACACTTTAAAACAGAAATATCTGCATCATTTAACGTCCTTGCTGCCATCTGAGATGCGTGGTTGGATGGTTGTCCTTTAGGTCAGTGACTCTGGGCCAGCTGGTTTCATGTTCCATTTCTAATTAATTTTCTTCTCCATTTCTCCCCTTAGCTAAGGTCAATCAAATCTATTTTGAAGACAAGCACCTCGGTGCGATCATTAAAATGGAGTTCGTCCTCATCCGTGTCTACGCTGTGCTCCACTTGCAGGAATCGGGACCAAGGCAGTCGCGGCTGGAGCGCTGCATCCCGCTCTTCGCATCCAGCCCATTCCCAGCGGATATCCCTCCTCCGGGCACCCCTTCCCAGCAGTCACAGCCATTCAGCTCAGCTATCCATGGGGTTCCACGTGTCCGCACGTTCAGGCAAGGGGAACGGGTCCAGGAGGTGCTAGTGCTGCTGCCACGAGCTCACGATATTGGCGATTTACTGCGATTCTCAGCAATTCTCAGCAGTTCTCGCTTGCAGAAACCAGAGCCAGGAGCAAAGCCCAGACTTGCTGCATGGGAGGCCAGGACTAGCTGAGGACTTTCATGCTCGAGTCTTTGATCCGGCTAAGACGGAAGCTGGCAGCGGCGCATGCCGGCGTGGAGCAGCCGGCCGGGCCTTCTCCGTGCGTATTTGCATGTTCCTGGATGCCACACAGCGAGAAGAAAGGAGGTGCCGGGCCCGTTCCTTGCAAACAGGCAGCTGGGGAGGTGTAAAGAAAAGAGCAACTGGAATATTGCAGGGAGAAGGACAAGCCAAAGGGCAGAGCGAGGCGGGCAGGACTTGACGGGCGCTCTGCGGGCTCCAGGGAAGTCTCTCCGGTTCTTGGCAATGTCTCGATCCGCCCGTTCCGAGCACACGTGCGTGCGTGTCGTCGGCACGGGCAGTGCCGCACCGCTCCGTCATCCTCCCGCTCCCCTGCCGCCGGGGCCAGCTCCCGGGGGCCACCAGACGTGACGAATCAGCCGGAGCAGCGACCGCGCGATGCGGCGGGCGGTCTGGTTTCAATAAAACCAGTGAATTGTTTCATGGCTGGATGGGAAAGCTGGGAGGCTCCGGGATTTGCTCCTCTCGCAGCTGGATCCTGTTTGTCCATCCGCGTTCCCCTCGAGCGCGGTCCGCACCCCACGTAGCTCTGTGCGTTCTGCACCGAGCTGGGCAGAGCTCCGCAGAGGCTCCAAGGAGCCCGGAGTCAGGTCTGAGCGCTAATTGCGCCTGTTAATTAGCAGCTTTCTAAGTGCCAGGGTTCTCCCGTGGGTGCGAGTCCATGGGGAGAGCCCGGGCGGGCTCCTGGAGCCGCCACCACGTAGTCACCAAGAGATTCGGTACCAACAGGTACCCGGACGGGGCAGCAAACGACCCGCTGCAGCCAGGGCTGTAGTGCCCACGCGCTCCCCGAGATGCCCGGAGGGGCATCCACACACGGAGCCGGGTTAGAAACGACGTGAGAGCTTGGGGTAAACTGCTTCACCTCCCAAAGCAGCGTCGATGCCCCGGAGCCCGCAGGTATTTGCGGAGCCGGAGATCAGGGAGCAGCTCCTGGCTCCGGCTCAGCCGAGCACCTAGGGTGGGTTTGGATGGGAACGCTGAAAACGCAGCTCAAAGCTGAGCCCGCGCTCAGCCCCGCGCTCAGCCGGGTCCCGGGGCGTTAACTCAAACCGGGGCAGCCGAGAGCTTTGAAATAGCAGCCCGATTGCTAGATTGCATTGAGCCTTCCTCTGTATCTTTAAACTCCAAAAGCAACGTGACTCGCAGAAAAAAAAAAAAAAAAAAAAAAAGCCGGTAAAGCAGTAAACACCTGGTTTCCCGCCTTCTATATAAGAGCAATTTTAAAAGCACTAAAAAATTTAACAGCCTTATTTTTTGGGGAGTTTCTTTGTGAAGCAGGGCCATTGCAGGGCCTGTCAAGCACAGTAACGGCGTGACAGACCCAGTAACTCCATCACCAACAGCCGTCCTGGCCGTCCTCCCTGGCTCCACTTTACTGCAGTCCCAAACTGGCCCGGTAGGAATTTCTGCTCCGTGTTTAAACGAACCTGCAGGCAGCGGAGGACCCTGCCTAGGGAAAGGGGCAAGTGCTGGGCCGTCCTGTGCATTGCAACCCTTTCGCTTGCAGGTTTCTGTCTTCTGGATCCTGACAGGGGCAAGAGCACTAATTTATCCTCTCCCACTGTCTCCGTTCCCTAAACGCGCAGCTAATCCCAAATCCAAGGCTGCGATATCAGCTTTCTGCTGTAACCGGGAAAGAAAAAGCAGAGCAGGACGGACCATCTGCATTTAGTGCCCCATCAGCTAAATTTCAATGAAATCATTTTGATGAATTGTTTAGGCAGGGAAAAAAGCCCCATTAACTGTACATTTGCTGTTAATTAATAGCCTGCTTTTTGTTCCTCCTCTGCATCGTGCTTGAGATCCGCTCCACGCTCTGGAGCCCCGTGCGGCTGCAATGAGGGGTGTCCGGAGGGAGCGCCGCGATCCACAGGGAATTCCCTGCTGTCGGACGGGGGGCTCTGCAGGGACGGCACCCGAGCCCCGTGCGGGGGCAGCCACAGGAGCGGGGTCAGAAGCTCCTCTTATGCTTCCTCCATTCCCAGCAATTCTCCCTGCAGGAATCCATGTGGAGCACCTCCTGGCACGCTGGCTCCTCCAGTCCGCTCCTTGGATGCAGGGAGCATCCGTAGGTGGCTACGCGGTATCAGTGGGGCAGGCAAGACATTCCTCAGATCCCCCGTTTTATTATTTTTAATAAATTCTCTTTTCTTGTATTTATTTTCTGTTCATATCTTGTAAATATCTCTGGAATGTTATTTTAGAGGAATGTTGGCCAATATCCCCCAGAAAACAGATGTAAAAGCTGCTCTAGGAGATCCTCGTTGCTCCAGTGACCCGAGCAGTATAATCCTGTGCACATCAGGTCAGCGCTGGGTTTATTCATGTATATTATACATAGGCTCAGCCTCGCTGTGCACCCTGTCAGCCCTGACCCAGGTTTAAATCCTTGAGCAGCAAGACGCACAGTAGGCAACTTTAATGAAGGAAAATATTTGGTAAATCACTTTAATTCAAAATTAAAACTTTGACATGCCGCAGGACATTTTGTGATATATGAAAATACAGAAAGAAAACACGGCAGAGAAGTGAACGCGTGCAGGCGCTCCGAGCACACGCAGGGGTGTTGCCTGCGCCCACGTTATCCCCATCGGGATGCAGTGATCCCGCCGGCACCAAGGTCCCCATGCGGATACCCGTCCCGTGCAGATCCCAGTGCAGCCCCAGCAGGAGCTGCCTGCGCCGGCTCCAGGGCTCGTGCCGGTGTCCTGGGCTCAGGTGCTCCCAAAGGAAGCCCTTCCCATTCCCAACCCGAGAGGCGGGAGCTGCTCCGGTCCCCAGGGATGCGGATCCTCGCCCGGATCCGATGCGGTTGACGTGCTCTGACACCGGTGCGTGCAGCAGGAGAGGCGGATTGCACCTGGAGCCCCGTTTCCACAGCCACATTCCAGGTCTCCACAATCACCTTCTGTACTCGTTGGCACTTCACACATCCGTCGTGGATGCCGTGGGTGCATCCTCGTGTGCCCCAGCTGGGCTTTAGTTAAGATGTTCCTCTTCCACTGAGGCCTTCTAGGAGAAGACATTAATGAAGCAAACTCTGGAAAGTGTATGTAAATGCAATGGTAGCAAAGCAGAACACTCAGTCCTCACTAACCTATGCAGTCCCACACCAAGACTTATGCAATCCTGTTTTCTTCTTTATTTATAGTATGGCATCCCGGCACCCCCAGCCCTCCCAGGGGACATCGGCCAGAGGGATGTCACCCTTGCGGGACCTGTCCTGCGGCTCCCAGCGCTGGACGGCTGCTCGGCACCCCTGCAGGGACACGCAGGGTCCAAACCAGGGGAGCTGCACCCCAAAACTGGTGCGTGCTGGAAGGAGCAGGGCCGCGCAGGGGCAGGCGGCGAGCGTGGGGTTAGGGACACCAGCACCGCCCGCTCGGCACGCCTCGTCCTTCCGAGATTCCGGCAAAACGCGGAAACGCTTGCTGTTGCTTTCCTTGCTTTTGAGTGCTTTCCATGCTCTTGAGCGCTGGGGTCTGCTGTGACCACGCTGTGCATTTCCAGGGCTCTTTCCCGCTCCTTGAGCTGGCCCGGGCTGCAGCCGGGGTGGCAGAGCTCTGTGCAAACAGCCCCGGTGCAGCCGCAGTGCCCGGTCTGTGCCGGCATCAGGGCAGGCTGGGGTCCAGGACCCTGCCGGGGGTTCTGCCCCTAATCCTGCGTGCGCTCGCGCGGGGCTGCACCCTCGGGAACTGCCTCCCCGGGCACCCTGCCCACCACGGGGCTCCGCGCGGGCACCCGCCGCCCCGGCCCCGGTCTGGGCCGCACGTGTCGGGGCCGGGACGCATCCGTGCAAGGAGCTCCTACCAAAACCAGGCTCCGGGGCCCTCCGAGCCACCACCTCAGCCCAGAGGAAGAGGCTAATCGGAGTCTTTGTAAAAAGACGGAGTCATTCCCTGCTCCGCCACATGCTTAATTAGCCTGGCTAGAAAGAAGAGCCCTCGTAACATTTGGTCCAAATTAATGATGGTTTGTTTTGAAATGCAAATAGTTTTTAATCAGGAGGGGAAAGGTGGAAATAGACACTACTTCGTTTCGACATTTTAATTTTTTTAATGAAGGCGTGCATCTGTGTTTTTTTTAAATATATATTTCTTTTAATATGGAGAATAACTTTTGTGTGGGCTGAATTAACTCTAAATGAAAGCAAACATGGCATAATTAGAAACCGGTTTACTTTTTTCCCTCTGTTTCTTTTCCTCTGTAAGGGCCGCATTGTAATAAGGTGTGCGTCGCATCTGGGAGCGCAGGAAAATCACCCACGGCGCGCTGGCTCGCAGGGCTGGCCACGGGCACGGGAAACGTGCAGGAACGCGGCTGGGATGGGAGCCAGGGCCGGACAAGGGCCTGGATTCATCCAGCTGCTTCTGGGCCCCCGCTGAGGTGCCCAGACCAGCAAGGGGAGCGGTGCCATCGTCGTGTCCCACCGCGCGCCCCGTCCCCCTGCGCCGTTTCGGGGCTGCGGGAGCCCCAGGGGTCACCGCATCTCCCAGCTCTCGAGTCCAGGCACCTCTGACCGCTGGAAGCGGATCCACAAATTGCGGAATGAGAGGATGCAGTTTTCCAAACACGACTCCGAGTGTCAATTTGTAAAGGTCTAATTTTGCTACTGCATGAGTTTCCCTTTAACACGGCACCACGCTACATTCCTTCTCTATAAAGAGACCTCATTTAACTCTAGGCGTGTTTACACATCTAATTAAAGTTGGCCACACTTAATTGATTGCATATATCATTATCGCCGCCTCCCTGCGTCCGCGAGCCGGGAGCGGGAACGGTTTCCCAGAGCCGCGGAGCTGCTCCAGCCCTCGGCACTGCCCGGAGCCGCCCGTGGCCCCAAGTGCTTCCCGCTGCTTTGTCCGTGTCCCTGCTCCGTGCTCCCTGCCTGGCACCGCTCCCCGGCATCCCACTTCCTTTGATGCCGTTTTCTGTCCTCCTGGTCACACCAGCGGTCCCTTTGCCACTGCTGTTCATGCGGCTGTGCCCTCCTGTCCCGGCACGAAGCGTCTCCGCGAGGCCGTCCCCAGATGTGCCCCCTTTGCTCCCTTCTCCCTTTGGCATCACTATGGCATGAAAGCTCTTTCCAGGGAGCACCTGGCGGGAATAGGAAGGACGGGGAGGAAAGCGCCTTGCCAGGACAGCCTGCGGCTCCCCCAGCCCGGGAGCGCATGGGAAACACCGCCGGGAGCTCGTGGTTTCGGGACCCTGGGGCTGAGGAGGACAATGTCACAACCAATACAAGTCGGGGCCCTCCCTGCACTCCCCTTGAGATTGCACCGTGCCCGGAGCCACGTGGGCACAGGGTGCAGGGTACTTGCTCGTGCCCTCCCTATCCCTCCTCTGCCGAGTGATCCAGTAACACTGTCAGCAAAGGGGGTGATGATTCAGCTCCCACCAGCTAGACTATTACCGAGCAGCTTAGTAATGAGAACTGTCATCATCCCTGCAATAAGGGAAGATAAATAAGTTATTAAACGCAAGCGCCCGCCACCCTCCCCGGCAGGGCTCCGCACCAGGGGAACATTAACTCCTGGCCACGGCGGCTGTCGCGGGAGCGCAGGGAGCACCACGCGCACGAAGGACCCTGCTCACTATGTGTCCTCACGGGAGCGCACGGAGCTCCGTGCAAACGAAGGGCCCCGCTCACTCCATGTCCCCGCGGGCGCGCAGGGCGCACCACGCGCACGAAGGGTCCCGCTCGCTCCGTGTCCTCACGGGAGCACAGGGAGCACCGCGCACACCAAGGGCCCCGCTCGCTCCGTGTCCCCACAGGGCGCGGGGAGCCCAGCACCACTGCGGCCCTGTCTGCCTCGAAGGGCAGTGAATGCAGAAACACGCAGGGAAGCGGGAGGACGGGGTCGAGAGGGGTAGAGCCAGGTCTGAGGGTGCTGCTTGCGCGGGGCTGGGGGCACCGAGCAGCGGGGAGGACCCTCTGCTGCGGAAGGGCTCAAGCGGGTCGGTACCCCCGTCCAGGGCACCCCTGGGGACTCCTCGGTGCAGCCACATCTGCCTCGTTGTCAACATCGGCTTCCTCCTCCCGACAGGCCCTGCCAAGCTGCCCTGGTGGTTGCTCAGCTACAGTTTGAGTGTCAAGAGGCTGAGAAAGGAAACGTGCGTCTGATGCGGATGAAAAAGGTGAGAAACAGGAAGGAAAGGAGCAGAGAAGAAGTGCCCTTTTTCACAGCTGTATTTTACTGGGAGAAAGTCCACGAGCTGTGAGGTGACGGGGAGGGATGGCCCGGAGCAGCGCCGAGGCGCGGGGCTCTGCGGTCCCCCAGCTTCCCTGCTCACGGACACGGCAGATTTCCAGGGAGCTGGAGCCTGCTGTTCCCTGAGCTGTTCCCTTCCTTCCCTGCTCACGGCCACAGGATCTCGCGCAGAGCCCACGGCTCCGGGCTCTCCTCTCCGTCCTTCTCAGAGGTGGATTCCCCTCTTCTGCCCTTCACCTTCTCCTCTTTCTGAGCTCTGATCCCTTTCCCATTGCCGCCAGCTCCTAGGGGATTAAAGCGATAAATATTTGCTGATGCGGAGCTTCGCTCTCCCTGGGGTATCTCCGTGCTGCGTTTAGCCTTCGCAGAGCCCCGGGAACCATTTCTGTTGTTGTTTTAATCGCTGTGTTTACATGCACTCTCTGGCGGCTGCCGAAGCGCCCCGACACGTCTGTGCAATCAAAGGCTGGGGGCGCCGCAGGGGCAGGGACGGAGCAGAAGCCGCGAGCGGGGCCGTGCCGGGCCGTGCCGGGCCGTGCCGGGACAGGCCCCGCGCGCTATCGGCCGCCCCCGGCCGCGGCAGGTCCCGGCACGCGGCGCCGTCTCCATCCGAGCCCGGATGCCTTCGGAGGCCACGGGCGAGTTTCCGCGTTCGGCCGTGAAAGAATCCGTAATGCCGGAAAACACCTTAAAACCTAGGACTACGACAAGCCCCGTCTTGGAGCGAGGGCTGGGCTCCAGCTTGGCACCGGGGCAGTGCCGTGCCCTTCCCGTAACGGCAGACGGCTCTGCCTGCCGAATCCCACAGATCCTCTCGGGACCTTCTCCAGGGTGTGGGCCGGGAAGAGCAGGAGCTCCAAGACCACCACGAGCTGCGTGATGGACGGAGGCAGGAGGAGGGAAAAGCCAAGGAGAGGCCTGGGGTGAGCTGAGTGCTCGTGCCCTGCCCTATCCCTGCCTTCGGACACGCTTGCTCCTTGAATCCCGGAAACATTTTACTCCCTGAATATCCTCTTCCAGTTTGCCCCAGGCTTAAAGATGTTCTGTTTGGAGGTCTCTGACTCTAAAACCAGCAGAGGCAACGGGCACTTTTCCTCCCTGTCCTTGAAGCAGATCCTCCACAAACGGGTTTGCAGGGAAGGGCCGGCTCCCTCCTGCCTGCTCGGACGTCTCTCCGGAGGGGAGGGCGGCCTCTTCCCGGCTCCGGCACGGCCTCTTCCCGGCTCCAGCACGGCCTCTTCCCGGCTCCGGCACGGCCTCTTCCCTCCTTTATCCCCCCAGGCAGCGTTGATGCCAAGGCAGCTCCACCGCAGCCCTCCCGCCTGCCCATGATCCGCCTTTCCCGCTGCTCCGAGCCCCAGGCACCTCCCGGACACCCTCTACCTCCAGCCCGTCCCTCCGGCTGGCGCCTTGGAGCCTCCTCCCGCCGTCCCGCCCGCGGCTCCCTGCGCCGCTGCCCGCTCCCCCGGGACCCCTTCCTGCCGCTTCACCCTCCTCCGCCCCCTGCCCTCCTGCCCATTAAATACATACAATACATAACGTTATTTTATGGCGTACTATTAAAAAACCCTGGAGCTGCAAGACACGTGCCCAACCCCAGCAGCACACAGGAATGCCTTGGACACGGCTGATCCTGGAGCGATTCCCAGCAGGCCGGGACAGGGCCCTTGCTTCCCTGACCTTCGCTTTTCTGGAATGGGGTAGCAGTTGCGGCTAGTAGACAGTAGATGACACAAGGGCCACTGATGTCCCCCGTGCTGTCACACGCAGGACACAAGCCCAGCAGAGGTACCCGAAGGGATCTGAAGTGCCGGTGTAACCCAAGCTGGACAGCACGAGCACGCTGTGGCGGGAAGGGGACACCCGCTGTGGCAGGAAGGGGACACCCGCTGCCGGCTGAGGACGCCGGGTGCGCTCACTGCTCCTCGGGCCCCTGCGCTTGCAACAAACCTGTCCCTGTCCCCGAAAGTGCTGGCTCCTGTCAAGGGTGTCCCCAATGCCCTGGCTCAGAGTGGCGTGCGGAGCCCTCGGAGCCTCCCATGGGAGCACGAAGCAGGACACCAAAGCACTGGGTTCGCGGGTGACCCTGTGCCCAACAGGGCTGGCGCCAGCGACGTGTGGGGACGGGGCAGGAGAAGCCCCGGGATGGGGTCACGGTGACGGGTGCCCTGAACCCGCAGCGGCTCCCGCTTCCCGCCGTCCCCAGGGAGAAGCCTCCGGCGTCGCGTCCGTGCGGGATCCGCAGCAGGACGCTGCTGCCCAGTCCCGCGCACGCAGTGCCAGCCCCGTCCTCCCTCCCCTTGCTCTCCCGGGCCGGGGGAGCTGTCCTATGAAAACCGCACGCCCGGCTCCATAAAGCTCCCCGATCCCTTCTGCAGACGCTTCCTGCGCCGGGGCTTTCCGCAGCATCTGCTGGTTTGAAGTGCGGTTTATTCATCCTGGGGGCACCGTTACCTCGAGCCTTCGCAGCTCCGCCTGCTCTGTAGTCCTGCCAGCTCCATCCCCAGACGGGAGAAGCGCAATAACGCGGATGGGTATGAACACACGGTTCATTGGGGTGGTCATTCGCGCCGCACTGATCCCGTGAGCGGGGCCGGTACCCGTCCCCGAGGTGCCGGTGGCCCTTGTGGCTGCGGTGGGGTTTGGGGAAGGCTATTCCAAGCTCTGGGGCAAGAGGAGGATGAGGAGAGGGCTGGCATGGGGCCCGGGCTCCATAAGGGGGCAGAAGCTTCTCAGAACGGGGCCGGGGGAGCTAAGCTGCTGTGCTGGCGCGTGCCTCAGTTTCCCCACAGACACCTGTATTCAGGTATCAGAACACAGATGCTGTCTTCAGCGGGGTGCAAACAGAGACCTCACAATCGAGCCCGTAAAGGCATCGCACAGGAGCCTGGCAGTAACACGATGTCCTCCCACGGGGAGGACCCGGCAGGGTTTTGCAGGGGGTTTCTCGGAGCTGCCCGGCTCCCCCGTCCGCAGCCTCTGCGGCTCCTCTCCCTCCTTCTCCCGGTCATTCCCAAGCAACACGGTATCCCAGCCCCAGGGTTCCCGCGAGAGGAACGCGAGATACCCCAAGGAAACGAAAGATCCCTTGTGAACGCCCAAGTTCTCCGGGATACAAGGCAACATTTTTCCTTCTCTCTGCAGCGGGGCTGACCCCCGCCTCTGCATCCCGAGGATGCTCCCTGCGTCCAGGCCCCTCGCAGCCACTGACCCGGCCCGGCCTCGTTTCCTGCTGCGGCGCTCCGGAGCTATTTCCTGAATCCCTCTCAGATGTCCGCGGGGATTCCTTCAGTTTATCCTCACTGTGTTGGCCGCTCCTCCCTGCAGCAGGGCCAGCAGCTCTCAGAGCGGGTTACAAGGTTTCGTACGCATAAACAGACCTTGGCGAGCGTTTTCACCATCCTTGCTGCCCTGAGCAGCACTCCCCTCCTTGCATTGGACTAAATAAGCATAAACGTCCCTCCTGGTTTCAAAAATGAGTATCTATATGCAATTCCTTTGCAATTCCATATGCTATTCCTCAACGGCAGCTCCTGATGGACTATCTGCACAGCAGCTGCCACTGGGACTTCATCCGGCCATGCAGAGAAAGGGCCTGAGGTCGGTGCTTGGAGCGATGCAGGAAAATCCATCTCTGATCTCCATCTCCTTGCTCTCCGATACACCCGTCTGCTGCAGCTCCCCCAACACATGCCTCCCCAGCAGCAGCATTCCCATTGCCAGGAACCTGCTGCAAGTGAGCTGGTGGGGGCTGCAACGAGACCTGGCACGGCTGCTCTGCCGGGTGCAGGTTCTGGGGAGCTCCAAGGACACAGAGTTGGGTGCAGGTTCTGGTGAGCTCCAAGGACACGGAGCCGGGTGCAGGTTCTGGTGAGCTCCAAGGATACGGAGCCGGGTGCAGGTTCTGGTGAGCTCCAAGGATACGGAGCCGGGTGCAGGTTCTGGGG